>JAHWFO010002816.1:73400-158499 GCA_023313115.1 Rhysida immarginata
AGTAGTTTTTTTTTCATGGCCATGTCAAAATGGAACTTTAATTATAAACACCCTGTATTTGGATTATAATGCGCGCATTAGACAACAAAAAATTAAAAAAAAATTCTCCCTGCGCATTATAAAAAAATGCGCATAATATTCCGATTTTATTCCGTGCACAAAGACTGAGGCACTCAGGAATGTTTTTAGGCAACTAAATACTGTTATGGCAGGATTCTTGGAGGATTGACGAAAAAATTGCAGTCACCAGACATCACAATTAATCATGCTTTTAAAGCTGCTGTCTGCCTTCAATGGGAGGATGCAGGAAGGGATCTATTCTTTTTCGGCGTCAGGCCATATGCTTCATGCGACCCTGCCAGCGAGTTTAACTAATCGCGATCAAAAAAGCTTTTGTGAAAGCAGGTATTACCCCAGGCGATGATATTGAGGATCACGCGGAAGATGAGGAAGACGAACAAGGGGTAATGAGACCTAACAATGTAACGCCTGCGTAAATGTGGAACTCTCCTGTCCTGAAAATGAACATTCTGATTATGAAGGATTTAACAAATAAATTATTTTGTAAAAAAAATATTCTATTTTTATTATGAGAACCTGGGTGAGAAACTTAGGCAAATTTGAGTTAAACCATCTTTATTCAAATTAGCTTGAGGTCATGTGATCGAAGTGTTCTTATTAAAGAAGGACTTGGGTGAGTCTAACCACATGGAGGAAAAAAAAAGAGGTACTCTTTCGAAAGGGCAAACTTTGTACTTGTCCAGCAAGAGCCACGATTGTCCGGATATTCAAGCGTTAGAAATGGATATCCACAGTCTTTGTCCAAATGAAGTGACCGCCACTCAAAGACAATCCATCTGTTCGACGCATAACATGTGATTTTAATCAGTACAGTTCCCAACCCATACATAGCAGAACCGTGCGCCGGAAATTGAAGAGGCTCTAAATCGGCAGTAGCATGCCTATACGATAATTATGCAAGGTGTAGGAATGTTTGTGCACAGTGTTTTCTGGAACATAGGGATTAGACACTTGAAGATTATGTGATCTGATGACTCACGAGACCATTTGTCTTACAAGTTCTTCAATATCTTACTGACTGTATGCTAAACCACATACAAGCAGTAATTCGGGCAAACGGGCTCAAATAAAATATTAAACGCATGTTTTGAGCTTTTCCCCGGCCTCCACGTGTTCAAAGGAAGTTCCAGACACCACTGTAGACGAACTTTCCTATTCTTTGCTTCAATTCTCGGCGCACGGTTCTCGTAGATATGGTCGGGAATAACCTTGGTTAAAAACATTTGCTAATAACTTTACAGTGGATCTGGCTCATGATTTATTGCTTTTGAAACACAGTTAGCTCTTTTAGACTCAGTTTTTTTCAAGTGGGTGAATACTTACTTGGTTATCGAGAATCCAGTCAATTGTGGCTCTAACAAGACAAGCAAAAACAACGAGTCCCCTTTCGAAGTCAGTTGGTCATTTGCCACCACAAGCTAATCAAGTTTAATCACATGATATCAAACAATTTGGCATACTTAAAACATAGTTAACATATGCTTCACAGATATCTCTAATTTATTGACCAATGTACACTATATGATCAAAAATATCCTGACACCCCTCACAGATCATCGATTGGCCCAATGTCATATGATAATGACTTGCACATCATTTAAATAGCTTCCATTGGCAAGAATGGGTCGTTCGGCAGAGCTCAGTGAGTTCCAACGTGGAACCATCGTTGGATGTCACCTATGCGGCAAGTCCGTGCGTGACATTTCCAGCCTTCTTCAGATACCCAAGTCAACAGTAGGCGATGTCATTATGAAATGGCAGACCCGGGGATCGACAAATGTTCAACAACGAACCGGTAGACCGAAAAAACTAACGGACAGAGACCGTCGAGTGCTTCGTCGTGTCACCCGCAGCAACCAGAAGTCCTCGGCGGAAAAAATTGCCACAGAGTTTCGAAACGCCTCTGCAAATGATGCCAGTACCGTGACAATTCGTCGGGAACTGCACACGATGGGATTCCATGGCCGTGCTGCTGCCCACAAGCCCCACATCAGCAAGGTCGACGCCAAGCGACGTCTGGAGTGGTGCAAAGCCCACAGAAAATGGACAATGGACCAATGGAAACGTGTAATGTGGACAGACGAATCTCGCTACACACTCTGGCAATCCGACGGACGAGTTTGGGTTTGGCGCATACCTGGAGAACGCTTCTTACCTGAGTGCACAGAGCCCACAGTCAAGTTCGGAGGAGGAGGAGTCGTGGTGTGGGGCTCATTTTCATGGTACGAACTGGGCCAGCTCGTTCCCGTGCAAGGAATCATGAACTCTGGACAACTGTGCACTTCCAACGTTGTGGCAATTTTTCGGAAACGGGCCATTTCTCTACCAACACGACAATGCTCCGTGCCACAAAGCGAGGCGTGTACGGCAGTGGTTTGCGGACTCAGGGGTCGAAGAAATGGGCTGGCCGGCACAAAGTCCCGACCTCAATCCTATAGAGAGTCTGTAGGATGAATTGGAAAGACGCTTGCGGGCCAGATCACATCGGCCAACTTCTGTACCTGAACTGATTCTCGCTCTTCTGGAGGAATGGAGGAACATTCCGGAAAGTACCTATTAATATTTGGTGGAAAGTCTTCCCCGAAGGGTGGAAGCTGTGATTCGGGCAAAGGGATGTGCAACGCCCTATTGATTTCCATGAAATCGTGGCTAGAGCGCAAACGTGCATGTGTCCGGATATTTGTGATCATATAGTGTAGTTTGCTTAACCTAAACGAACCTCAACATGCAGAAGATGAGCCGCCTTGTAAAGTATAAGAAACATGTATAGCATCTCCAGGATAAGGAGAGAAGGGCCAAAAATCTGAAATTTGCTTGTCGTTCCGAACATATCCGACTTAAAGTTCCTAATGTGGAAGCAGATAGTAAGTACGAAATAAGTCACAAACAGCGCTGTCAATGGTTGAAAGATTTCATTGACTTGATCCACGTAAGAAGAAATCGAAGAAAACTGCTGTCTGAGATGGATGACTCTCTCTTCATAACATCGTAAGCTCACGAGTTTCGATTTCACCTCATTGTTGAAGTTCTTGTAACACGTTGTTAATAGTTGGCAAAAGGTGCTTAAGGTCATGGCGAATAGTAGAATGTAGGAATAGCTTTGTATATGCCCTAAGCAATCGATCAGTGCAAAGATTTCTGCGTGGTACAACAAGAAGTATTGGATGGAATTTACCTTTTTCATGTCGAAGGTTAACAAGTGAAGGAAAAATACACAAATGAAAGCGCAAATCGCTCCAATAAACGCTCCTACAATGACGATGTTTTTAATGAAATTTCTCAGAAGAATAGACTCAACTGCGCCAACATCGTTTTTCAAGAGAACAGAACGGATGGCTTGGTAGAGAACATTGATTTTTTTCTGATGCCAAAAACAAAATATGGAGAGGACCATGGTAAAAATACGCTGAAAAATCGGATGCAGATATATCAGAACCTTTTTCAAATCCGCTTCCAGAATAGAATCGCTGTACGCTCGTGTAAGAAACAAACACAGGTAAAAAATATTAAAAATGTATTCCAACAGAAAGATGACCAGTAACACATTCCGTTTTGCAGAAGATAAACTGGAGAAGAAATTGAGACCAAACACTTGAGAGAAGACAGAAATAGCTGTGGTAAAAGATACCATGATGATGCTTGTAATAACACCTCTCTCCTATCAAGTAGCCTTTATTATGAAATATTGATTTTAACTGAGCTGAAAATGTCTGCTTGCATCATTTCCTGTAATTTGGTAATTTACAAACCCAATGAGAAATCAATAGACCCCCTAGTGGTAAAAAGAGCTTCAATTAACTTTACCGGTTTGTCTAATTCCAAGAAATTGCTTGAAATGAAGTTTCTTTTTGCGTTTACCATAAGAGCAGCTACTTATGCAAGAGTCTTTCAAGGTTGACCTATAATCAAAAAATATGTCTAGCATATTACATTTATCAGGGAGCGTTACGTAATCCTTTTTGGTGTATCCGCGATCGGCATGACATAGTTTACGCATGCGCTGTAGCTGCAGCAAACATTGTAGTAAGCAGTGTCTCTGTAGATGTGGTACAGCGGTGGATAATGAAGTACCGTAACTTTTGGATTACAATGCGTGTAAGATACAATAAAAAATTTAAAAAATCGTCACTGCACATTAAACAAAAGTGCGCATAATATTCCAATTTTATTCCGTGCACGAAGACTGAGGCAACCAGGAATGTTTTAGGAACCTAAATACTGTTGCGGCAATCATTCCTGGAGGGTTGACGAAAAAATTGCAGCCAATAGACACTACAATTAATCAGGTTTTTAAAGCTGCTATCCGCTCACAATGGGAGGAGTGGATGCAGGAAGAGATCCATTCTTTTTCGGCGTCAGTCTGCCAAGTAATCACAATCAAAAATGCTTTTGTGAAAGCAGGGATTACTCTAGGCGATGATATTGAGGATCACGAGGAAGATGTGGAAGACGAACAAGTAGTCATTAGACTTAAAAATGAAATGCCTGCTGATATTTTAGAACTCTTCTTTTCTGAAAGTGACCATTCTGATTATAAAAATAAAAGATTTAAATAATAAGTTTTATTTTGTAATATAATGTTCATTTTTGTTTACAATAATTTGGGTGCGCATAATACATGGATGCGCATAATTCACTTTGTTCAAAATGTAAACATTCGGTCTGGGTATGGGTTACTTTCGGCTGCAGTTTGTAATGCCGTTGGCGAAATATTCGATGGTGACGTGAATGGACTAATAACAATATAAAATAGTAGCCAGAAACGCGAAAACGGAAGTTGGCAGTACCCTGAGTTTCGGTTTCTTAATAGCGTCAATACACAAGTGTGGATAAGAATCCAAAAATTACAGTATTTTGTAAAGGAGGAGGTTAAACCTGTTCACATTTTGTGAAGCACAATTTGCGGAAGAAACTATGTACGATTGTTGCAATCAGTTTCGTAAAGGATGAAAGGTAGTGAAAAATGCAATGCATGGACACGTTTGTCCGACTGCAGTCACACTAGTGTACATCGCACGCGCTGAACAAGCCATTATTGGTAAAGGTATCAAAATTAAAGAAGCTGCTGTTTTCAATGGCTACCACACCGATTGACAGATTATTGAAGAAACACATTTTTAGGAAGAAAGTCGAAGCTATTACAACTCTACAGAACGACCAAAAAAAGAACAAGAAAAAATTCTTATGTTTACCCTACAATCCGAACTTGACAAAAGGCCTGGAGAAGATTGCCAAAACATTTGGACTCACTGTGACATACAGAAGTAACCAATTGTTGAGACACCTCCTAGGCGGGACCAAAGACAAGATAGCAACACTAGACAGATCCGGAGTCTACGAGATCACCTGTGACACCTGTGACCAGAAATATCTAGGCCAAAGTAGGAGAAAAATTGAGACACGCATTAAGGAACACTTCAGCCATATAAAAAATTACAGACCGGAAAAGTCAGCATTCGCTGAACATATTCTAATTACTGGACATGTGGGAAAGAAAGAGAACGTTCGGATTTTGCATTTTGAAGAGGACCCCATAAAGCTAAATTTCTTGCAGTCACTTCAAATATCAAAAATTGCACCCGAAAAACTACTGAACCAAGATAGAGGCCCACTGGACTTATCATTGTGGAATTCCTTACTATCCCATGTGACCTAGTCTCACTTCGGATATAATAACTTTTTTTTAGTAGATTTTGTTTATAATAGCCTCACTCCGTATATAGTAGCCATTACCCTTTATAATAGCCACTTGTTTATAATAGTTTTCCTGTTTATATTCAGCCCTTTTTGTATTGTGTTTACTTTTTCTTGTAAACCAATCAGGATATCTATCACTAGTATTGTATCCTGATTGGTTCCAAAACCTTATAAAAGCTGTATCTTTGCTGATAAACCTTGAGACATACTGAAGATGGCTACTTGGTAGCCGAAATGTATACATATATGATACATATTAAACTTCTTTGTGGACAAGTGGAGTTTCCTTCCTCTCTTTCTTTGGTATCAAAATTAACACCCAGTGTTACCGCAGATTGCTTCAGGGTGTCGTGTGCAACGCCATTTGCAAGAAAAGACCCGAAATGTTGCCCGGAAATGTCATTCTAAACGGCAGCAACTGTTGGCAAAATGGGCTAGGAAGTGCTGCTTTATTAAGTACAAACGTGGCTTACAGTGACTGTCATTTGTTTGGGACAGCTTAAAAGTACATCTGAAGTTTCAGACAGATGAATCAGTCCCACATGTACAGAGGCACTGTTTACTGCAGTGTCTGCTATAGCTGATACGCATGCTTCAATTACGTCATGCCGATCGCGGGATACGCAAAAAAGGACTATGTAACGTTCCCTGAAAAACGTAATATACTAGAGTTATTTCTCGATTTTATATGCGGGAAAATCTAGGTAGCCTTGAACGACCCTTGTATGACAAGTAAATTCATCTGAGTAGAGAATACACGCTAGTGTTTGTGAAGCTTACAACCTCATGAGAGAATCCAGCGAATATATTTTCATGTAAAATCAGGCTCAAGTTCTTTTACCTTTTTTTATATGAAAGCTTTATGTAAAACATAGAGAAACAAGCTTCCATTTCTTCTTGTTCTTTCTGTGGCAAAATTGGGGGATTAGACTGAAATTCCCACCGTAAAAAGAATTTAATCCCCGCCAAGAAGTACTAAAACCTCAGTGTTCTCCGCACTATTTAATCCACAATTTCTCTGTCAATCAATACGCTTTTTTTCCTACATGGATTTTCTCAGACGCAGTATTTAAAAAATATAAAGAAAACACTACTTTTGTTCGTTTCTCTTATTTCTAATCGTATGACTTATCACATGCCATAGGCTGCCGTAAAGACCGTATGACTGCTATCTCTGACACAACTCGGATAATTTGGCCTAAAGATCATAGTAAAATTTATCTTGCTTAAAAGAGTCTGAAAACCGAATTTCGCTGCTTTACAAACCTCTAATTTAGACCTGATAGGACAACTCTAACTACTCGTAAGGCTGACCCCAGTGAGCCAATCGAAATCAAAGTAATAGTGAAATAGGATATGCCCATAGTAAGCTGCACTACAAAAAAATATGAAAGGGACAGACGGACATTGTAAAATTAGTAGGTTCAATATATTACTGTTTGTTGTTTCAGCCAAAATAACAATATATTTGATGCAAGAAAGACGAGGCCAACGAGAGACAGGCCAAGGCATTCAAGTGTCAAAATCCAAGATGGAGATAATGAAGGATGGATTGTTGCTCGGACCCCGATAGTCAAGTGACTTTTGAGTGCCCAGCTCTGACTTCTGTCTCTCGATGGCCTCGAAAAAAGAGCACACAGAGGCCAGTGAATTAGGAATACAGATCTGAACATGTTATAAATCAAATAGTTTGAGATTATGTGATTCAAGCGGGTTCTTACTTGAAAAGGAATTGGGCGAATCTAATCACAGATCTCAATTAGCAATGAAAAAAGAACTATCAAAATGAGACTAGTTTATCTACAGTCACGAGGAGATTGACTGGATTCTCGATAACCAGAGTATTCAACCGTTAGAAAAATGATCCACACCATTTATCCAGCATGAGTAACCTTGGATAAAAGACAATCCATCATAAACGAGATAGATGTATTGTGCGAAGAAACATTCACCAGGAAGAGAATCGGATTCCGGGAACTGAACCGTGCACTGGGAACTGAAGCGTATTCGGAAATCTATGATTTCTTCAAAGAACAAGAAAGATCACATACAGTTGTGTCTGGAACATAATGACTAAACACATGTAAACTGGAAGAAGGTTATGCGGGATACACGTAGTTATGTACCAGCGGTAAGCTGAGGGTTTAACGGGAGCCCCATGAAGTACTTGATCAAGCAAGTATTGGTGGTAGTGTCATTGCATGAAACTTCTTCTCCTAGTATGGAAAAATATATCCTAATATTCATGTAAGGTAGAGTGCGTTTCACGGATTACCTGAACATCATTGCCAACCAATCCAACCCGCAGTGCTGCATTTCTATCCTTCGTGAGACTACTTTTGTTTCAGCAGTGACTTAATGAATACGACGATGATTCCAAGTTTATCCTAGCCAACTCATAGCCAAAAACCTCATTCCTATGAGAAAGGTTGGGACATATTGGAACGATTTCCGACAACAAGATCCTCTTTCAAAAAATCTGCTATGAGATGAAAGAAAATATTAGAGACATGTTTTTATAATTTCTTCTGAAAATCACGTATCTGGAAAGACGATCAAGACACCACTGAAGATGACAGTTTTTTCCTTTGTAGAAATCAGGATTTTTCGAATACGCATGCGATTGCCGATTTCGATCCGCTTCAATCCAGATAGGATCGAGAACAGCTTTGTGAAAAACATTTGTCAATATTTTCACAGTGGATGGTCCTAAGAACTCAGTGGGTCATTTTTTTCCCTAAACGCTGACGAAGTTAAATCATATGATCTCAAACTATTTTGCATAATTAAAACATAATTAACATACGCTTCACAGATATCTCTAATTTATTGATTAATGTAATTTGCTTAAACTAAACGAACCTCAACATGCAGAAGATGAGCCGCCTTGTAAAGTATAAGAAACATGTAAAACATCTCCAGGATAACGAGAACAGGGCCAATAAGCTGTAATTTATTTGACGTTCCGAACACATCCGACTTAAAGTTCCTAATGTGAATGCAAACAGTAAGTACGAAATAAGCCACAAACACTGCCGTCAATGGTTGAAATATTTCATTTAACTGATCCACGTACGAAGAAATCGAAGAAAACTGTTGTCTTAGATGGACGACTCTCTCTTCATAACATCGGAAGGTCACGAGTTCAGATTTTGCTTTATTGTTGAAGTTCTTGTAACACGTTGTTAATAGTTGGCAAAAGGCGCTTAAGGTCGTGGAGAAGAGTAGAATGTAGGAATGGCTGAGTATTTGCCCTAAGCAATCGATCAGTGCAAAGATTTCTGCGTGGTTTAACAAGAAGTATTGGATGGAATTTACCTTTTTCTTGTCGAAACCTATTGCCACTTGAAGGAAAAATATGCAAATGAAAGCGCAAATCGCTCCAATAAACGCTGCTACTATGACGATGTTTTTGATGAAATTTCTCAGAAGAATAGACTCAACTCCGCCAACATCGTTTTTCAAGAGAACAGAGCGGATGGCTTGGTAGAGGACAAGGATCTTTTTCTGGTGCCAAAAGCAAAATATAGAGAGGACCACTGTAAAAATACAGTGAAAAATCGCATGCACATATATGAGAACATATTTCAAATCAGCTTCCAGAATAGAATCGCTGTATGCTCTTGTAAGATCTAAACAGAGGTAAAAAACCTGAAAAATATATTCCAAGAGAAAGACGACGAGTAACACTTTTCGTTTTGCAGAAGATAAACTGGAGAAGAAATTGAGACCAAGCACTTGAGAGAACACGGAAAAAGCTGTGGTAAAAGATACCATGACGATGCTTCTGATAACACCTCTCTCCTATCAAGTAGCCGTTATTATGAAAATATTGATTTTAACGCAGCTGAAACGGTCTGATTGCGTCATTTCCCTGTAATTTGGTTGTTTACAAGCCCAATGAGAAATCAATAACCCCACTGGTGGTAAAAAGGGTTTCGATTATCTTTCCCGATTTTTCTAATTTTCAAGAAATTGCTTGCTAATGATGTTTCATTTGTGTTTACTCTAGGAGCTACAGAGACACTTTGTTAGCTTCTATTTGCTGCGCATGCATCAAATACGTGATGCCGATCGCTGTTTACAAAAATATTCGCTGTCAAAGTTACAGAAACTAGCCGGTTAAAGTGGGATTCATTCATAGCTTATTTTATCGCTTAAAATGTGGGGTTTAAAACTATATATTTTCAGATATAATTGAAATTAAAGAAAAGTTTGTTCTAATGGCCACCCAAATTTCAAATTTTAGATTGGACTGGAATGAGCACGTTCAATATGCTCTCAATAAGGCTAAAAGGGCGAAGTTCAGCCTAATTGCGCTTTTGGGGAGAAACAGTGCGCTTGGACTAGATAATAAGCTCTTGCTGTACAAGGTTGTGATCCGCTCTATATTGCTTCACGGAATGCCTGCCTGGGCTACTATATGCAAGTCAAGATGGAAGGAACTCCAGACCTTCCAAAATATAACTCTCAGGACCATTGCTCAACTCGACAGAAGAGTTGCAAACAACTACTCCATACATGATGACTTCGGTATGGGCCACATTGGTATCTTTGTCCAGATGCTCCTCAAGAAGCTGCTCACGAAAATTGAGAGACATGATAATTCCTTGGTAGCCAATATATTGGATCATCCCTTAGCTTTTAGGGGTCCCTTAAGGTTTCGTAGACCCCGTCATGTCCTAGAAGTCAACTTTGATGATCTCAACAAGGGCGTCTTCCCTGACTACTGGATCTCCTAACCCGCACTTGTCCGGGGTTATCACTACGTCAATCCACAATCATAGTCCTCGTCCTACAAGGTAAGGACGCTATCCTCAGGATGACTCAAGAGGGTGATCAGGCTTCTCCTCTAACTCAGTGTAATTCCCCTGGTTACTCTTAGGGCGAGTGTGTTATGGAAGCTCGGCTACTGGACCGCTCATGTCCTTTTCACTTCACTGTTCGATTGTCGGACGACGTAGTTATCACGGAAGTTTATGTCAAAGATTTAAATGAGGGATGATTGTCAGTGCAAGAAGAGCTAGTGCCAGCATCTCTGAAACGAAGATTATTTTAGAATTTTCTCGCCCAAAAGTATCTCGGGTGTTTAGAGAGAGTGGCAGTTAAAAAAAAACTTCAAGTAATAGGGAATATTCTGGTCAAAAAAGGCTGGTGAACGAGAGATGTGAAAGGCGAGTAATTTCATGCCCAAAAAGAGAATCCAATTAACTTTGGATAATTGCCAATTGGATAATTAATATTTCAAGCATATTCCAATTAACGTTTTCGTGTGTACCAGACACCCATCTTCAGAAGGTCGAAGGAAGAATAATGCAGAAAAGAAAATATAAACGAAAACACTAAAAAAGAGGAAGTCATGTGAGAACCAAACAAGTCACATGATAAGCCAGTAACTGTGGATATCATGTGACGCTTAAGCCAAAGTATTACTTGATTTATTTATAAAAATGCTTCTTTTATAATTCTCTTTCTCCAATAATCCTCTTTTTTCCAATTGATTTTGTGACAATGTCTGGTTAAAGCATATTCATTGTTAATTGAGTAGGATCGCTCTTTCGCGTTCCGCTAAACGTGAACAGAGAGAGCGACCAGACTAGCCCACATAATTAACATCGCAATTTAAACAGGGAATTTCATAAATGACATTATAATTTTCAACTAATTTACGTAACCGAAGCAGATATGTAAATTTTGACGAATCCAGTGAAGAGAAAGTTGTGGGTGACCTATCCCGTGGTGTAATTTTCATCATCCCAAAAATGCAAATTAGGACACATTCAAATCCTATCTTAAAAACCGTGACAGAAACACGAAAAATTCCAATTGAAGACTTGTTCAGCATGGAATTCCGAACAAAACAATTTTTTTTTTTTTCCAAAATCTGATGAACGGATCACCAACAATCACATATTGAATTTATTAGTTGCCTCCCTATGCACTTCACAAAGACATTTGAATAATCAACGTGCAATTCAACAAATTAACAAAGATTACCATAATAACATTCACTTTCATGAGGAAAAGCAAATAAAAGTGGGCATATGTCACAACAATTCTAGGATGGCAAGCTACACTGTTCTTGAAATGGTCAACATGATCTATTTTGGATTGTTGGTGATCCATGCTGAACAAGTCTTCAATTGGAATTTTTCGTGTATCTGTTACGGTTTTTAAGATAGGATTTGAATGTGTCCTAATTTGCATATTTGAGATGATGGAAAGTGCACCATGGAATAGGTCACCCACAACTTCCTATTCATTGGATTCATCAAAATTGATATATCTGCTTCAGTTACGAAAATAAAAAAAAGGGGGGGGGGCTCATTTTTGAATCTGCCCTGTATAACTCTTTAAGTTCACACTGATCAATATTATTACCAGTACTATCCTCAACATTATTTGTAAAATGCATGTTAACCAATTCTTTCTTAGGGCTGGTTCTACCAACCTCGGATAAATCCTCAGATAGAATAAGTACTGGAATAAAGCTTAGATAAGTCAAAACGGTGTTTTGCCATCCTCAGATAGGATAAATCTTCAGATAAACACTAGAATAAACCAGGAATAAGATTTAGGGTGCAGATTCGATCTAGATTACCTGTCTGTATTTCATTTTCAATGATCGACAACATAGCCCCCAAAAGGAGAAACGAAACGGAAGTTTTGCGTCTCTGAGATCTGAGTTCTCCAGCTGAATTTGTTTTTCGCGTTTGTTTTTCCTGCCGTGCCGCATTTTAACATCAACACTGACTAGAAAACTTTTGTTTTTTTTCCACGATAGAGGGCTTTCTGTTATCAATGGGTACGTTCGGAGAACAGCCACTGGTGAATTTCTCGAGAATCAGAGAATTCTCCGTGAATTCAAAGTGAACATGTTTTCCATTGTTTTTGTTTTTTAAGAAGTCACTTTCAGTTGTTTTGCGGCAGCCAAAATGGTTGATAGAAAAAGTGTTTTTCGAGTGGAAAAAATTGAAGGAAATAAATGAAACAAGTGGATTTTCGTTGCATTCCCGAACACCGAGAATTCTCTGGTGGTGGTTTCTCGAACGACAAAGTGGAAATAGTGGAAAAAGTGGCTGTTCTGCGAACGCACCCATTGTAGGCTATGCATCAGGTTTACTTCTATAGACCCTGCTATGCACTGACTGGAATGAATACTTTTGTTTTTTCACGATAGATGGAAGCACTAAAAATCAAACTGACCAATCACAGTGCGCCTTACATTGCTTGTGTTCTATACTTCAGATAAAGTTATCCGAGGGATAAAAATGTTGGTAGCACGCAACTTAAGCGGTATACCTGGTTTAAGTTTAAACCTTGGATAGCTGTCTGAAGATTTATCCGAGGTTGGTAGAACCGGGCCTTAATAGCATTGTTAATTTTCAGTATAATTTGAATATTCTCTCCCTTAAAACATTTTTTTTATTACATTAAAATTAGAGATACGCTATACAGATATCTCTAATTCATTGACCAGTGTATGTAGCTTAAACTAAACTAACCTCAACATGCAGAAGGCGAGCCGCCTTGTAAAGTATAAGAAACATGTAAAACATCTCCAGGATAAAAAGAACAGGGCCAATAATCAGTAATTTACTCGATAATCCGAACACATCCGATTTAATGGATCTAATGTTAGTGCAGGCAGTCAATACGAAATAAGCCACAAACATTGTCATCAATGGTTGAAAGATTTCGTTGACTCGGTCCACATATGAAGATATCGAAGAGAATTGCTGTCTTAGATGGACGACTCTCTCTTCAGAATACCGAAAGTTTGTGAGATCAGATTTCACTTTACTGTTGAACTTCTTGTAACATGTTGTTAATAGTTGGCAAAAAGTGCTTAATGTCATGGAGAAGAGTAAAATGTAGGAAATATTTAGAATGTGCTCTAAAGATTCGATCATAGCAAAGATTTCTCTGTGGTTTAACACGAAGTGTTGGATGGAATTTAAGTTTATATTTCCGTAAGCATTTGGCAGTTGAAGGTTAAACATAGTAATGAAAGAGCATACCCCACCAATTAAAGCTGTTACTATGACGACGTGTTTGATGAAATTTCTGAGAAGAATAGACTCATCTACGCCAACTTCGTTCTTGAAGAGAACAGAACGGATGCCTTGGTAGAGGACATGAATCTTTTTCTGGAGCACATAGCAAATTATGGAGACGACCATGGTGAAAGCACAATGAAAAATTGCACACACGTACATCAGAATATATTTCAAATCCGCTTCCAGAATAGAGTCACTGTATGCTCGTGTAAGAATTAGACACAGGCAAAAAAACTGAAAAACGTATTCCAAAAGAAAGACGACTAGTAACACTTTGGAGAAGAAATTGAGACCGAAAACTTGAGAGAACACGGAAAAAGCTGTGGTAAAAGATACCATGACGATGCTTTTGATAACACGTCTCTCCCTTCAAATAGCCTTTATTATGAAATATTGATTTTCACGCAGTTAAAACGGCCTGCTTGTATCATTTCCTGTAATTTGGTAATTTACACGCCCAATGAAAAATCAATAATACATAAGTGGTAAAAAGAACTTCAATTATCTTTTCCGGTTTTCAATTTCCAAGGGATGGTTTATATGTGAAGTTTCATGCTGTGTTTAGGAGCAGCTGTTTATTATAAATTGCTCCTTTATGGAAGTAAATTCATGTCATTAATGAATACACGCTAATGTTTGTGAAGTTAAAACATCATGAAGGAATCCAGCGAATAAAATAGATTACTCGCTATAAAGCCCATTACTAACAAGAAAATAACCCCCACCAAGAAAGATATAGGAACATGGTGGAAGCCCTGTATTCATCTATATTCTTCCACACTTTTTTTTAGCCCCATTCTGATTTTCAATCATGATTTTTTTTCTAAACGGCTGTACCTTCTTTCATTTCTCATTCATGTCCCACAGATGCTCTATGAGGTTTAAATCCGGGAAGTTTGGGAGTACTATAAACGCATCCTCGTTCTCTTCGAACCACGCACGGACATTGCGCATGCTGAGGAAACACAATCTGCAAGTAGGGGTGGACATGGTCCGAAAGGACAGATGCGTACTTCCATTGGTCCATGGCGCCGTACACAATGATAAGTGCACCCAGGGAATGCCATGAAAATATTCGCCAGACCATAACGCTGCCTCCTCTGGCCTGGACCCTTGCGGCACGTGTTGCAGGGTGTTTGTTTTCTAACGCTGAACGCCGTACACACTATCGCCATCTGTCCGATGCAGCATAAACCGTGATTCATCGGAAAAAGCTTCCTTTCGCCACTCTGTTGCTGTCCAGTTGCGGTACTGGCGTGCAAATGTCAGTCTTTGAGGTCGGTGAACACGTCTGTTGAGGATACACGTTTGGTAGCCCCCTGGTTCATCTGGGAGGTCAGTTGGTCCACGGTTGCACGTCTGTTCACTTGCACGCATCTCTGTAGCCGTCGTTCACCTCTGTCATCTATAGCCCGTGGTGCCACACACTTGGCACATCGCTGATTTTGGGTATTGCCATTCTGCCATGCACGGTACACTTTCACGACCGGTTCACAAAACTAGCCGTTTCGGAAATACTGCCACCCTCGGCTCGGAAGCCGATGATCATGCCGTTTCGGTAGTCGGATAAATCGCTACGTTTCGCCGTGACTCCAACAATTGCAATGTTTTCTGCTTCCCTCTGACACCTTTCTTAAATCCCCCCACCTCTGATACTGGTATGTACCTTCTCAACGTAACTATTTTCTGTTGATATTGAATGTAGGTGGTGGTCGCATTAATGTGACCGGACTGTGTATATTAGTGTCTGTAATTTCAGCCAAAACAACGATATATTAGATGAAAAAAAAGAGTACATACAAGCCAATGAATTAGGAACATATATATTACGTTATATATCAAAATACTTTGAGGTCATGTGATTCAAGTGTGTGTTTACTTAGAAGGAATTGGGCGAATCTAATCACAGATTTCCAACAGCAAGGGGAAAATAACTACCGAAATGAAACTAGTTAGTACTCGTCTATCTACAGTCACGATTCACTGGATTCTCGATAACCAGAGTTTTCAACCGTTAAAAATTGTTCTACAGTTTTTATTCAATATGAGTAACCGGGGCTAAAGAACAATCCATCATGATCGAGATAGACACCGGGAACAGAAGCGAATTCCGGGAACTAAATCGTGCATTGGGAACTGGAGTAGATTCAAAACTGCAGTATCAAGCCTATACAAAAATCTATGACTTCTTCAAATAACAAGAAAGGTCATATGCAGTTGTATCTGGAACAGAGTGATAAACACATGAAGACTGGAAGAAACTTATTTGGATACACGTAGATCTATACCGACCATAGACATAGGTTTGACGGAGCCACATGAGATATTTGATCAAGCAAGCCTTATCAAGGTTGTGGTTGTGGTGCCATGGCATGGAGATTCATCTGCAGGTATGGAAATGATCCCTGAATGTTTTCAGCAGGGGCTTAATGAACACGACGATGACTTCCTATTTTTACCCTGGCCACTCTAGAGCCAAAAATCTCAATCCAATATGAATGGTTGGTACATGTTGGTACAATTTCCGACAAGAAGTTTCTCTTTCAACAAATCTGCTACCAGATACAAGAAATATCTGGCAAACGTCTGGTCTTCCATTGACCTACAAGTACTTCTACACCTTACTGTGCTATATTTCGGGCCAAAGAGATCGAATGAAAAAGAGATACGTTTTTATACTTTCTTCAGAAAATCACGTATCTGGACAAGACGATTAAGACATCCAATTTCGATCCGCTTCAATCCAGATAGGGGCCGAGAACAGCCTCGTTAAAAACATTTGTCAATTGCTGCACAGTGGATGGTCCTGTTCATCCGTAAAAGAGTGGTCTGGCTTATGATTTATTGTTTTTGAACAACAGTTTGCTCTTATAGACAAATAGTGTAGGCCAATTCTTTAAGGATTGCATACTTACTTGGTGATGGAGAATCCAGTCAATTGTGGCTCCAACTAGACGAACACCAATAATGAGTCCCTGTTTTAAGTCAATGGTTCTTTTTCTCTATATGCTGAGAGAGTGTAAGTGTAATCACATGATCTCAAACGATTTTACATAATTAAAACATAACTTAACATACGATTCACAGATATCACTAATTCATTGACCAATGTATGTAGCTTAAATACTAAACAAACCTCAACATGCAGAAGGTGAGCCGCCTTGTAAAGCATAAGAAACATGTAAGTAATCTCCAAGATAATAAGAACCGGGATAAGAAGCTGTAATTTACTCGACCATCTGAACACATCCGACTTAATGAATCTAATGTGAATGCAGACAGTCAATACAAAATATGCCACAAACATTGCCATCAATGGTTGAAAGATTTCATTTACTCGGTCCACATAAGAAGAAATCGAAGAGAACTGCTCTCTTAGATGGACGACTCTCTCTTCAGAATACCGAAAGTTACCAAGTCCAGATTTCACTTTATTGTTGAAGTTCTTGTAACACATTGTTATTAAGTGGCAAAAGGTGCTTACAGTCTTGGAGAAGAGTAGGATGTAGAAATGGCTCTCTATGTGTCCTAAGGATTCTGTGACTGCCATGATTTCTAAGTGGTTAAAGAAGAAGTCGGTGATGAAATTTAACGTTTCCTTCTCGAAATAGTTTGCCAATTGAAGGATAAACATGCAAATGAGAGCGCTAACCGCACTACTTAACGCTGTTATTATGACGACGTTTTTGATGAAATTTCTGAGAAGAATAGACTCATCTACGCCAACTTTGCTCTTGAAGAGAACAGAACGGATGGCTTGGTAGAGATCATGGATCTTTATCTGGAGCTTATAGCAAAGTATGGAGAGAACCATGGTGAAAATACATTGAAAAATCGAATGCAAATATATGAGACTATATTTCAAATCCTCTTCCAGAATAGAATCGCCGTATGCTTGTGCAAGAAGTATACACAGGTAAAAAACGTGAAAACCGAATTCCAGGAGAAAGACGACCAGTAACACTTTTCGTTTTGCCGAAGATGAACGGGAAAAGAAGTTAAGACCAAACACTTGAGAGAACACGGAAAAAGCTGTAGTGAAAGATACCATGACGATGCTTTTGATAACACCTCTCTCCTATCAAGTAGCCTAGCTTATGTAATATTGATTTGAACACAGCTAAAACGGCCTGCTTGCATCATTTCCGGTAATTTGGTAATTCACAAACACAATAATGAGAAATCAATAAAGACCACAAATGGTAAAAAGGAATTCAATTATCATTTCCACTTTATCTAATTTCCAAGGGATGGTTTATTTGTGAAGTTTCATGCTTTGTTTTAGGAATAGCGATTTATTATAAATTGCTCCTTTATGAAAGTAAATTCATCTCACTAATGAATAAACGCTAATGTATGTGAAGATTACATCATCATAAAGGAATCCATCGAACAGAATGAAGCTCTCACCATAAAGTCTATTATTAACAAGAAAATAATCCCCACCAAGAAAGGTATAGGATAGTAGCGGAAGCCTTATTTTTTATCCACACACTTTAATCCTCATTTTGTTTATCAATCATGATTTTTCTAAACGTTGTGTTTAGAAAATTGTATAGAACTACACCTTGTCACGTATTTAAGAGCAAATGCGCAGTGGAAAAGTTAGAAATAAAGGAACGGACAACAGAGTATAGCTTTTGGCTTAATTAATTTATTTAATAACAAAAACTAGTTAATTGAGTACAATTAAACTATACAATAGACAGGCTACGATCTTGCTTACGCGCAAGAAACGCATGAGGACATTGCCTTGCCCACTTTTGAAGTGGAGAGGCAGATGGTATTGCCTCCACGGAGTTAAGATCTAAAAAGATCTTACAGGTGGCATAATGCTACACCCAACGTAAAAAACTTAAACACCTCTAACGAGGCAGCATGAACTTGCCCGATCTGAGAAACAGGACTCAGATTTACACAAAAATTGATAGAGCTGTTAAGATGGTTGGTTGGTTTATTAGAAAATTTGGCGTCGACTACTAAGGTCATTTTGCGCCTTTTACACAAGTTATATCTGTACGCAACCCGGGACAAACACAAACATCCATGCCCACGGTGGGATTCGAACCCACAACCAGGCGGACTCGAGAACTAGAAAGCACTTTTGAAGTGGCGGGGCAGATGGTATTGCCTCCACAGGTTTATAAGATCTGAAAAGATATTCAGGTGGCATAATGCTACACCCAACGTAAAAAAACACCTCTAACGAGGCAACATGAACTTGGCCCACAGCTTTCGCTGGTCAGAAGTTAACTTCTGACACCTACTCACTTTGGCCACCCGAGTAGGCAAGTGATCATGTTCAACCACTGGCTAGTTCGACCACTGGGAACAGATCGAGAACTAGAAAGCCTACGCCCTAGCCCTCTCGGCCACCTGGCCGGCGAGCTGTTAAGAGAAAAGCAGCTCGACGCACTAAGACTGCGGATAATTAGCTAATAAACTGGAGCGGTCTTAATGACGCGCTACTAGCTAAACAAACGATTAAAGTTATAGGAATACTTTAATACAAAGAATTACAAAGAATTGGGCCAAATATAATTGCTAATTTAATGCCCAAGATCGCTAAGCTTAATTACAGTGGGACATCGCGAAGGCAGTATTTCTTCTGGAAGAGCAGGAATATGGGAATGAAGAGAACTCTCCAGCTAACTTCCTCGCTGTGTGTCCACAGCTGCACCGTACCACAGTGCGGCCGATTGCCACACAGCTGGCCAAAACTCGAAAAATAAAAGTGTCTAGATAAGATTTTTTTTAGCATGCAGTTGGCTAGAGGGATCCTATAAGAATTAAAAATGGTTAAGAGTAACGTCCTATACCCCAAATTCTTTCTTTATTTTCAGTTGGAGTTTGGCCTTTTTTCAAGCGCACTATTGGTGTAGTTATTCGGCAAAACCTTTAAACGTGTGAAAGCGCGTGCAGCAAAGACAATCGAATAAAACCAAATGGAATGTACGTTTGAAGATTAGTAAAACACGTAAAAAAATTTTGTAAATGTCATTTCTTTTTAGCAGCACAATAATAAGGGTACTTTTTTCGTTTTTTTCCAATAAAATTTCAGTTTTCAAATCAAATGACAATAAAACGCTGTCGAATGCTGTCTTCTAACCTTTTGGAGGTTACTTGGAAAAGTATTAACTATCGATTAAGCCAAAATTCAGCTGCCACCTCCTGCCACTTGAATTGTTATGGGTTTTTTCTAAGGATGCTTTGCCCAAACCTCCCAGTCAAAAATTTAATCTTATTGAAATTTCCGTACTTCATGATGCAATAAAAATCTGAAAAAATTCAGCAAC
This sequence comes from Rhysida immarginata, assembly GCA_023313115.1. NCBI lineage: Eukaryota > Metazoa > Arthropoda > Chilopoda > Scolopendromorpha > Scolopendridae > Rhysida > Rhysida immarginata. The sequence goes on from JAHWFO010002816.1 coordinate 93,535, forward strand.
ATTTGGCATGCCTTAAACAACAATTAGCAATAATAATGTTGCCCAAAAGTTATTAATAAATTGTTTAAACAAATAATTATTCAACAATTTTTGCGATAAGCTATTATTTTTCTTAAACAAATCGAATGCGTTAATTTTTCAAAAAACCATATGATTTTTTTCAGAATTTTCTCTCAACTATAAAAATAATCTTATTCTTAGGTTCCAGTATGTCCACTACTGTTGATTTACCAAGGTTACAATTATTCCAAGTAATAAAGGATATTTTGAAGGATGATATCAACGTGATTTATGGAAGGATCGAAAAATTTTGTGATAATTTGAAAATTGTTGTTTTCGATTTCATTGTTTCGAGTTCAAGGCTCTGACTTATGTGAGGTTGGCTCGCTTGGGGTTTAAAACGCCCTGGGTGACGCTATCTTGTACTTGCCATTTCGAATTTTATAATTCTGAGAGAAAATTTGTAATCAGCGGCCCCAAAACCCTCAAAAACGATATGTAACTTGATTATGATAAATAATACATGATATTATACCCCAGGGGTGGTCGATTAGGGGTGAAGGGGTGAATTTCCGTACATTTGACATAAAATTTGTAATCAGCGACCCCAAAAACCCCTAAGATTCCATTTTGGAGTGAATTACTTGAATTTTCGAATTTTAACCACCTTTTTGGCAATCGGCCGCACTGTGCGTACGTAAAGGCGACGCAATAGCGTTTAATGCCCAGTTTGAAGCCGTTGATAACTTGAGTAGGGAACCAGGGCACCCAATCCATGTCGCCAGAAGGCTTCATGCGTCCAGGGAGTTTTCCAAACACAGTTTCGCTGGGAATCCAGGAAGGGTCCAAAAAATCCAGTAGCACTAGTGAGGAGGCGTCCAGGTTAACTACGACGACCAACGTACGCAAAATGTTGAACTCGCTCGGAGCGGCTACGATGCTGAAGAGGGCGGAAGGCGAGTCTGGCGTCCGAACTGGTGTTTCGTTCTCCGTCGTGCACGTGCTGTTTTCTGAAACCACGCTGTCCTTGTTGTTTAGCAATTCAATTAAACGGGGCTCACTGGTCGAAGCTGCAAAGTTCATATCACGAGAGAATGAAACAAATAAAGTCCAACATAAATGGCCACGAGTCGCTTGCGGGGCTTGTCGAATTTCACGGGCGGAACTCTCACCTTGACGAGCTCGTCGGCCTCCTGCGATCACGGTTCCAGAAAATTCGGTCGTGATTCTCGAGATCGACACGATTACTCCAGACCGGAATTTTACGTGACCTATTCCTTCGTTTCCGAGTCTCCTCTTCTCTATTTGAATCTTCCCGCTCAGAAACTTCGCACTCGCGCCGTTTTCTGCGTCGCTTCCTTTTCGTCCGCCTACGACGCTTTCTCTTGCGGTTGCCATCTGAGGTGGTTGCAATCTTAGCAATATTGTCAAGAGATGGCGACGCCGTTTCTCCAAGCTTGCTCTCCGATCGAGAGAGACGATCGGGAGCCTTGGCCAAAAAGTCTGTCACCACACTTGGTGACACACCTTCTTTCGTTTCTCATTCTTTCCGATCGAATGGCATATCGCAGACTATATATTGCCCTTTGAAAACGTTAATACGATGAGATGTAAGAAAGTAACGACTTGACGGTAATACAGGTAAACAACTAAGTGCAGCTGAAATTTCATGTCTTTACCTGCTTTTCCACATAGGCACCTTGACGATTTAGACATTTATCCCAGTGTAGCACCTGGTTTTGAATATTCCGCTCACAGAACTCCGCCGGCAGTAAATACAGCCAATGACGCACAATAGATTTGAGTTCCTCGTTGGTCTCAACCTCTAAACACCCAGAAATCTCTTCATCGAACCAAACTGGTGGTAGTCGTAGGACGCTATGTCCGGACTGCAAGCTGGATGGTCCAGAACCTCCCAACCGAAACGGACGGCTATTACTTTGATGACGTTGGCCATACGCGGGCGTGCGTTGTCATGAAGAAGTTGAACATATTTTCCTCCGTCTGGTCGCTTATCCCGAATAGCACGCTCCAGTTTAGTCAAAGTTTCACAATAGGTAGCGGCTTGACGGTTGACCCACGCGGTAGGAACTCTGCGAGGAGGATGCCTTGCATATCCCAAGAATCTGTAAGCATATTTTTCCGAGCTGAACGGGAGAATGTGGATATTTCTACACCATGCTTGCATCTCAGGCTCAGGTGTTTAGTGCAAGACCCAGAACTCAAATGTGAAAATGCCATTCAGAAACGCATTTTCCTCCTAGTTGCAGACTGCACGCCATTCTGTTGCCGGTCTGTTCTTTTGTCAGGCTTTTTGGAATCCAGTGCAAATAAACTTTGCGTTATCTAAATTTTCATGCATCGTATCTCATGTAGATCCATAGGATATGGGAAACGTTTCACTCACTTCTTTCAAGAAAATACGAGGGTTTTTCTTGATTGTGTTGTTAATGTCCTCGATAATAGCTGGTGTTGCCGCAGAAGCAGGCTGCCCAGAACGCTTTTTATCGGCAAAGCTAACTCTTCCTTACCGAAGCATTTCCCACCATTTCCACCCATTGAAATAGTTCAGACAGTCAGCGCCATAAACTTCTACCATTTCTCCATGATTTTAAGCGGTTTTCTTATTTTTTTGCGAAAAGAAACTTTATAGCAGGTCGCTGTTCTTCCACTGTAGCCGATGTGATAACGGCGGCCATTTGTGAAACGACTGGTAGCACATGTCTGTGCATGTACTCAGCCTTCTCTTTGGCTATGTTAACTTTTAGACAGCGACTATACAGAGGGTTGAGTACGTTACAACTAAACGATTTGCAAGCGTCATAAATCTATGAGAAACCTCGCCGCCATCTTCGGTGATGTTCTATCTGCAGCCCACGGTGTCGAACTATGGCTCTGGATCGAAGTTTCCATTCAATAAGACTTCACCGCAGAGAATTTAGGCCGATCTGTGCCCACCCCTCTTCACAGGCTTTCCATAGACTGTCCAATGTACGGGGGTCGTCTTCTTCCAAGGGCGCAATTATCCATGGGAGATGCGTCTGTAGATTTCACGGGTATGTCTTCAAACGGAAATGGGCGACCGTTGACTTGGACGTAATGACTCGCAGCTTTACCAGGTTTCGGACGCTTAACCAGTCGGAGATTTTTGTGGATTTTTGCGTATCGTTGACTGTGATACCCCTACCTTATTTGTGACAGCCCTTTGAGTTTTGGGATTTTCTGCAGAGATGAGACGCTTGACTTCAGCTACAATCTCCGGCGTTCTGCTTGGAGTGGGTCGTTGTCCTGAGGGTACAGGTTCGTCCAACGTTGCTGGTATTGCGGTTTTTCTGTTTTTATTTAGTATGTTACAGATTCCTGTCTTCGAAATGGTGAGACCCCTGAATTTGCATTGTTTTATAATCATGGAATAGCACACTTCGCATCGGAAAATGCATTTATTTATCCTTCCCAATATATATCGATTTTGGCAGCATTCTCGAAGCTAGCTTTTGTACAACGATTAAGAATGATGAAGCGATGTCCCCTTCGTAGCCCTGTCAACCTCGTGGCTGGAAAATTTGCATATGTAAATCGTTTAGTTGTAACGTACTCAACCCTCTGTAGTTCCTGAGTTAAAAAATAAATGACGTTACATTTTGATATTTTCTCATAGATCTTGCTTTAAAAGTCTGTATACCGAATTTCACTACTTTACATACTTATGTACCATATAGACCAGATTGACCCCTCTAACTCTCCCGAAAGTCTCATCTCAGTGAGCCAATCGAAATCAAAGTAAATAGTGAAGTAGGATATGCCCACAGTAAGTTCCACTGCAATATATAAAATATGAAAGGGATAGACGGACATTGTAAAAGCATTCTTCCGTCTACTTGAAAAAGACATATATTAGTGTTTCAGCCAAAACAACAATATATTTATACAAAAAAGAACATAAACAGGTATATACTTATGAAAATATGTAAACATGTTACACTGAGTGAGCCTATTATTATGACCACCTGACATGTTTATGCAAATGCGCGCACGGACGTCGCCACAATGTTGCTAGCGGGCCGGACCAATATAAAAAGGAAAGCTGAGTGTCTTGGACAACAGTAGACGCGTTCCATTCTTCAACTATGTGTACGATGCGATTTAACAGCCTTCGAACGCGGGATGATTGTGGGTGCTCGGAGCTATTGAGCGAGTATCAGCGAAACAGCAGCATTCGTGGGGTGCTCGAGAGCAGCCGTCGTTAAAGTATTTGAAGGCTGGACGGTTAGCCGGAAGACGGGCTCTGAACGGAAACTGTCACGACTGATAAAGGATAACAGAGGGGCAACTGTGCATGAAATCACTGCTGACCTTAATCAGGGGTCCTCCAAAACGGTCTCTGAATGCACTGTCCGCCGCACACTGCATCACATGGGATACGGAAGCCGAAGACCTTCCGCACCCTTTGCTGCCTGCAGCCAACAAGCGGAAACGACTCCAATTCGCTCAGGAGCACAAGGACTGGACTATCGAGCAGTGGAAACATGTCGTGTGGTCTGACGAGTCACGATTCCAGTAACATCATGCAGACGGCCGCGTGAGAATCTGGCGGAAACAGCACGAAAGCTTGGACCCCGCAGGCTTGAGGACTTCCCTTCAGGCCGGTGCGGGCAGTGTTGTGATCTGGGAAATGTTTTCCTGGCATGCGTTGGGTCCGTTAATACATGTTGAACAAAGTCTGGATGGCACAGCATACGTCCGTATCGTCGCCGATCAAGTCCACCCTGTAATGTTGATGGTTACTTCCAGCAAGACAATGCGCCATGCCACAGAGCTCGTATTGTGCAGGAGTGGTTCCAGGAACATGAGGGGAACTTTACCTTACTTCGGTGGCCCCCACAATCCCCAGATCTCACTCCAATTGAGCATTTGTGGGACGAAGTCGAACGAATCATTAGGACGGCTGGATCCACCACCGTCCAATCTAGCACAATAGACAGTGCTATCCATCAGGCATGGTGTCAGATTCCTCCCGCCACCTTCCAACATCTCGTGGAATCAATGCCATTAAAACCGCTGTAATAAAGGCAAAAGGTGGCCCAACGAGATACTGACAGGTTGGTCATAATAATATGCTCACTCAGTGTAAGTTAAAATAGTTTGAGTTCATGTGATTCAAGGATGTTCTTACTTAAGAAGGAATTGGGCGAATCTAATCACAGATCTCCATCAGCAAAGGGGAAAAGAAATACCGAAATGGGACTTGTTAGTACTCGTCCATCTACAGTCACGAGTTAATTGACTGGATTCTCAATAACCAGAGTTTTCAACCGTTGGAAATTATATCCAAAATGAATAACCATGGCTGAAACACAATCCATCATGACCGAGATCGACGTCTTATGCGAAAACGTAGTTCATTTGACAAGTTATTTTAACGAAAGCTGGTGTCGTCCCCTATTGCACAGAACCGTGAAACAGATCCAAATCTGCAATATCATGCCCATACCATAATCCATGTTTTCTGCAAAGAACAGGAAAATTCGTATACAGTTGTGTCTGGAACATAATGCTTAACACATGAAGTCTGGAATAAGTTTATGTGGTATATAATTTGTTCTGTAAGCAGAGGGTTTCACGGAAGCCCCATGAAACATTTGATCCAGCAAGCATTATCAAGGTTCTGGTAGCGGTGTTATGACATGGAGCTTCTTCTGCAATTCAGAAAATAATCCCTAAATATTCTTGGAAGTTTGGATGCGTTCCACGGGTTACCTAAACATTGTTGCCAACAAACCTATCCCGCAGGTTGCATTCTGAACCTGCGCGAGACTGCTTTTGTTTCAGCAGTGGCGTAATGAACACGACGATCACTTCCCTCGTTTACCATGGGCACTTCAGAGCCAAAAATCTTACTTTTATGAGAATGGTTGGGACATGTTGGAACAATTTCCGACAAGAAGATCCTCTTACAAAAAATCTGCAACGATATGTAAGAAATATCTGATGAACATGTGGCCTTCAGTTGACTAACATATGCTTCAACACCATACTGTGCTGTATTTCAGGCCAAAGAGACCGAATACAATATTAAAAACATGTTCTAATAATTTCTTCTGAAAATGACGTATCTGGACAGGATTTTCAAGACACCACTTAAGATGACATTTTCTTTTCTTTGCAGAAATCAGGATTTTTCGAATTATTTGTGGGAGCGCATGGTTGTGCCAGGTTGTGTCCGGGAACAGTTTTGTTAAGAAACATTTGTTTCACAGTAAGTGGTCCTGTTTCTCCGTAAAGGAGTGGACTCGCTCAATATTTACTGTTTATGAACTACCGTTAAGTCTATAAGGATTGCATACTTACTTGGTTATCGAGAATCCAGTCAAGCGTGGCTCCAACAAGACGGGCACCAACAACGAGACCTTTTCGAAGTCAGTGGGTCATTTTTTCCCAAACGCTGACCAAGTGTAAAATCAGATCATTTCAAACTATTTTGCATAACTAAACACAATTAACATACGCTTCACAGATATCTCTAATTCATTGACCAATATATTTAGCTTAAACTAAACGAACCTCAACATGCAGAACGTGAGCCGCCTTGTAAAGTATATGAAACATGAATACAATCTCCAGGATTTCAAGAACAGGGCCAATAATCAGTAATGTACTCAACATTCCGAACATGTCGGACTTAATGGATCTGATGTGAATGCAGACAGTAAATACTAAATAAGCCACAAACAGTGCCACTGATGTTTGAAAGATTTCATTGACTTGGTCCACATACGAAGAAATCAAGGAAAACTGCTGTCTTAGATTGACGACTCTCTCTTCGGAATACCGAAAGTTCATGAGCTCAGATTTCACTTTGTTGTTGAAGTTCTTGTAACACATTGTTAATAGTTGACAAAAGGTGCTTAAAGTCGTGGAGAAGAGTAGAATGTAGGAATGGCCGAGTATGTGTTGTAAGAAATCGGTCAGTGCAAGGATTTCTAAGTGGTTAAATAAGAAATAGTATATGGAGTTTAACTTTTCCATCTCGGAAGCATTTGCCCATTGAAGGGTAAGTATACAAATAAAAGCGGAAACCGCACTACTTAACGCTGTTGCTATGATGACGTTTTTGATGAAATTTCTGAGAAGAATAGACTCATCTACGCTAACTTCGTGCTTGATGAGAACAGAACGGATGGCGTTGTAGAGGACATGAATCGTTTTCTGTTGCCTATAGCAAAGTATGGAGAGAACCATGGTAAAAATGCACTGAAAAATCGCATGCCCATATATGAGGATATATTTCAAATCCGCTAACAGAATAGAACCGCCGCATGCTTGTGTAAGAGTTAAACACAGGTACAAAACCTGAAGAATGTTTTCCAAGAGAAAGACGACCCGTAACAGTTTTCGTTTTGCCGAAGATAAATTGGAGAAGAAATTGAGGCCAAAAACTTGAGAGAACACGGAAAAAGCTGTGGTAAAAGATACCATGACGATGCTTTTGATAAGACCTCTCTCCTACAAGTAGCCTAGCCTTTATTATGAAAAATAGATCATAACGCTGCTAAAACGGCCTACTTACATCATTTCCTGTAAGTTGGTAATTTGGTAATTTCCTTCATTCTATTCGTCGGATTTCCGTAATGATGTTGTTTTCACAAACGTTAGCGTGTATTCAGAATGAAACTTCGCAAATAACCCATCCCTTGGAATTTAGATAACGTGAAAAAGATAATTGAAGTCCTTTTTACCTTTTGTGTTTTTATTGATTTCATATTGTGTTTGTAAATTACCAATTTACAGAAAATGATGGAAACAGACCCACTAGCTGCGTTAAAATCAATATTTCATAAAAAGGCTACTTGATAGGAGAGAGGTGTTATCATAAAGCATCGTCATGGTAACGTTTAAGTAATGTCTAAAATGCCACTTTTGGCGCACTTCTTGTGGGAGGTGATGTTTCCCCCCAAAAAACCCCAAAATGTCTAAAATCATATCAACTCAACTAAAAGACACACCCAAAATCAGCCAAAAACCCCTCAAAAAGAACAAAAAATCAAAATTTTTGCATCTCCCAAAAGTCCTCCAAAATTTCTTGTGTACCTCAGTTTTGGAAGATGCATTTTCAGATTAAAACACCCACTCAAAATCATACCCCAGCCTCTCAAAAACAGCAAGATATTCCGAAATTTTCAATCTCCCATAGCACCCAAAATTCTTGGCGCACCCTATAGGGTGTGTTTCGATAGACTCACGGACCTCGCGATAGTAGGGTTTCCTCTCTCTGAATCGTTTCGATAGGTTTTCGTGAGGTGGTGTCGCCCCGGCCACACGAAACGGTCCGAGCTTCCGAGGCCGTACAGCTTCGTGAGAACCGATCCAGCTTGTTTAAAGATGGCGGGAGCCCGTTTTGATCCTGTATGGGTAGATCGGGTATCGTGACCCATATTCCGGGAGCTATAAACGCGATAATATAACATGCCGATGTCTACTTTCAACAACGTCAAACAGTAAATTACAGTTATTATTGGAATTAAACAAGAAATAAACAGTAATAAACAAGAAATCTCTGAAGAAGAAAGATTCCTCCCCATAGCATTTCGATAGCATGATCACAGCCGTAGCCACCGATAAGAATCATGATTAGATCTCTATAGGTGGCTACGTCACAGCCTACATGATTAGGTCTCTAATTTTGGAGGGTTTTGGGAGATTTAAAATTTTTAATTATTTTGTTGTTTTTAAGGCGTTTCTGGCTGATTTTGGGTGTTGTTTTTTTTTAGGTAATTTGATATGATTTTAGACATTTTGGAGGGTTTTAGGAGAAAACATTATCTCCCAGAAGCGGTAATTTAGACAGTACTTAAAAGATACCATGACGATGCTTTTGATAACACCTCTCTCCTATCAAGTAGCCTTTTGTATGAAATATTGATTTTAACCCAATGTGGGGCGCCGGTCTCTCAATTGAAATAAATTATTGATATTAAACTTGACTAACGTGATGGCTACTTATAATAAATCATGTGGGGTTCAGCTCCTCCCAATCGGCCCGACGAACCAAATTAAGAAATCCAGCACACAAGTCCGGCTGGATAGGTAGTCGGTTAGGTGAACAATAATTCCCAATTCCAATTAATTCCAATTTTATCCCTTCTATTCCCCTTTAAATAAATAATCTTATTCCCAATTATACACCATTGATATTGCTTTAACCTCGCCCACTAATGCAATAAGAAACAATTTAAACAATTAAAGATTGATGGCTGTGAGATAATAAAAAGGATTGTTACGAGATTACCCTAACATCTTCATTAAAGATGATGGAACGACCCACGGCTGGCTCCCGGTGGTGACAATTGTCTCTGCCGGCGCGCTGCTATTCTCACTGATTACTGAACGGAATAACCACGATGACATACTACTTCTCTATGAACTACTTTCATAACTTGGCAATCTTTACAGCACAACTCTAACTCAAGTCATTTCCTCATCGTGGGGGAGAAATCTCATCCTATAACATCTTCAGTCTGTGAAGGTAAACTCACTTCTTCGACCCCAACTCACTACTTCGTCTCTCTGGATCTAACTCGCAACACTGTCAACACAATTTTTTCCGCCTCGAATACACCCCAAAAATGGTGGTTCCTAATTACGTACTGGTGACGATTTAATTTTTTAAATTATTCAAGAAGATCATTGGTTGAAAAACTGAGAATTATCCCCTCCCTGGATATCAATTCGTACAGGTGACAGCCCCAATTGAAACTATGACGGCTCTCTTGGATTTTGAAGCCTCTCTTGATCGTCCCTCGTCTCAGCAATCTAAGACTGTGGCAAACAACGCATATCCTGTAAGGATCTCAATTACTCAGTCTCCCCTTTCGTCCAGTGAAATAAAAACAATCGTTTGTAAACTGACCATAACTTTTCAAAAGTGTTATCTAAGTGTTGAAAATGTTGATAATTTAGCTAGCATGATATTCTTTAATATAACTGACATTCTCAGCTTCTACTTTATTAACTTGAAACTCAAAATCTAATTTATTTATTATCTTCTTTCTGAAATTAAAAGTTTTTAAAACACTGGGCCCCAATCAGCTAAAACGGCCTGTTTGCATCATTTCTGTAATCAGGTAATTTATAAACACGATATGAAATCAATAAACACACTAATGATAAAAAGGACACTCCAAAAAAAGATGTTGTATTGTGTACGCTATTCTGCGTGAGACTTTTTGGAATCTAACACGAGCAGACTTTGCGTTTTCCAAGTTCTCATCCATGCAGGTAGAATATGTGAAACATTTCACTCACTTCTTTCAACGAAATGCAATGGTTTTCGCTGATTTGGTTGGTAATGTCCTTGATAATGTCTGGTGTTGACGCTCTCGCAGGCTGCCCAGAACCCTCTTTATCAGCAAGGCTCACTATTCCTTCCCGAGACTTTTACACCATTTGCACATATTGGAACTGTCCAGACAGTCGACACAATAAACTCCTACCATTTTTCCATGAATTTCAACGGGTTTCTTACCTTTTGCGAAACAGCTCGCGGTTCTTCCACTGTAGACGATCTGAGAGCGGCAACTATTTGTGAAATGACTGGTAGCACTTTGCATGACTTGCTAAGGAATGTCTGTGCATGTACTCAGCCTTCTTTTTGGCTATGTTAAAGTTTACACAACAACTATATCTCCTTTGTTAAAAAATAATTGGCGTTAATTTCTGATATCCCCTCGTAGATCTTGCTTAAAAAGTCTGCATACCGAATTTCACTACATTACGTACATAAATACCCTATCGACCAGATAGATCGCTCTATATCTCCCGTAAGCTTGACCCCAGTGGGCTAAAGGAAATCAAAAGTAAATAGTGAAATAGGATATGCCTACAGTAAGGTATATTGCAATATAGAAAATATGAAAAGGATAGACGGACATTGAAAAATCAATAAATTTGTAAAAGCTTCCGTCTACTTATCAACGACTTATATTAATGTTTTTAGTTTCAGGCAAAACAACATTATATTTATGCAAAAAAAAGAACACACACAGTTCAATGAATTAGGAAAATATGTAAAAATGTTATAAATCAAAATAATTTGAGGTCATGTGATTCAAGCGTGTTCTTACTTAAGAAGAAATTGGGCGAATCTAATCACAGATCTTCATCAGCAAGGAGGAAAAGAAGTCCTGAAATGAGGCTAGTTAGTGTTTGTTTATCTGCAGTCACGACTGACTAGATTCTCGATAAACAGAGTTTACAACTTTTGGAAAAATGATACACTGTTTATATCCACAATGATTGACCGTGGCTCATCATGACCGAGATCGAAGTCTTGTGCGAAGAAACAGTTAAATTGACAAGTGATTTTAACCAAAGCTATTGTCACCGTCTACGTGGCAGAAACGTTTGTTGGGAATTTGAAGCAGATCCAAATCTGCAGTCTCATGCCCTAACGATAATGCATGATTTCTGCAAAGAACAAAAAATTTGTATACATTTGTGTCTGGAACATGACAATCACATGAAGACTGGAAGAAAGTTATGTCAGATGCACGTTTTTCTGTACCGACGGCAACCAGAGGGTTTCACAGGAGCTGCATTTCAGGCCAAATAGACGGAATAAAATATTAAAAACATGTTTTAATAATTTCTTTTGAAAATCACGTATCTGGAGAAGACGTTCAAGTCACCACGGAAGACGAAATCAAGAATTTTCGAATAGGCATGTTTCTCCGTAAAAGGGTGGTCTCTCTTTTGATTTATTGTTTTTGAACCACAATTAGCTCTTTTAGACAAACAATGTAGGTCAATTCTTCATGTATTGAATACTTACTTGGTGATCGAGAATCCAGTCAATTGTGGCTCCAACTAGACGAGCACTAACAATGAGTCCCTTCTCATAAGCTGATGAAGTTTAATCACATGATCTCAACCTTGCATAATAAAAACACAATTTATATATATTTCAGAGATATTTCTTAATTCATTGACCAATATATGTAGCTTAAGCTAAACAAACCTCAACATGAAGAAGGTGAGCCGCCTTATAAATTATAAGAAACAGGTAAACAATCTCCAGGATCAAAAGTACAGGGCCAATGATTAGTAATTTACTCGAGAATCCGAACACATCCGACTTACTGGATCTAATGCAAACGCAGACAGTAAACACAAAATAAGCCACAAACATTGCTATCAATGATTGAAAGATTTCATTGACTCGGTCCACATACGAAGAAATCGAAGAAAACTGCTGTCTTAGGTGGACGACTCTCTCTTCATAATATCGAAACTTCATGAGCTCTGATTTCACTTTAATGTTGAAGTTCTTGTAACATATTGTTAATAGTTGGCAAAAAGTGCTTAAGGTCGTGGAGAAGAGTAGAATGTAGGAATGGCTGAGTATGTGTTCTAATGCATCGGTCAGCGCAACGATTTCTATGTGGTTTAACATGAACTGGAGGAGGAAGTTTAACTTTTCCTTCTCGAAAACGTCTGGCAATTGAAGAGTAAACATACAAATGAAAGTGCAAATCCCGGTAATTAACATTGCTACTATGACGAAGTTTTTGATGAAATTTCTGAGAAGAATAGAGTCATCTACGTCTACTCCGTTCTTGAAGAGAACAAAACGGATGGCTTGGTAGAGGACATGAATCTTTATTTGGAGCCTATAGCAAAAAATGGAGATTACCATGGTGAAAATACACTGAAAAATCCATTCCATATGGATTAGCATATATTTCAAATCCGTTTCCAGAATAATTTCGCCGTATGCTCGTAAAAGAGTTAAACATAGTTGAAAAACCTGAAAAATGAATTCCAAGAGAAAGACGACCAGTAACACGTTTCGTTTTGTAGAAGACACACAGGTGAAGATATTAAGACCAAACACTTGAGAGAACACGGAAAAAGCTGTGGTAAAAGATACCATGACGATGCTTTTGATAAGACCTCTCTCCTCTCAAGTAGCCTTTATTATGAAACATTGATTTGAACACAGCTGAAAAGGCCTGCTTGCATCATTTCCTGTAATTTGGTAATTTACAAACTTAATAATGAGAAATCAATAAATATACTAATGGTATAAATGACTTCAAATATCTGTTCCTGCTTATCTAATTTCCAAGTGATGGCTTATTTGTAAGTTTCATGCTATGTTCTAGGAGCAGCTGTTTTATGAAAGTAAATTCATCTTATTAATGAATACACGCTAATGTTTGTGAAGTTTACAACATCATTATGGAATATAGCGATTAATTGATGTTTTTATCATAAAGCTTATTGGTAACAAGAAAGTAACCCAGATAGGAAATGCATAGGAAAGTAACGGAAGCCCTGTGTTCATCTATTTTTTATCCACACTTCTAACCTTCATTTAGTTTTTCTAAATGAATTTTCTCCACGTGGTACACAGAAAAAACTGATAACATTTATTTTGCGAAAAAAAATATACATTTCCGGAAAACAAACTTCTGTCAATGGGTAATGATAAAGAACACTTTTCTCAGAAAACGTATTTAAGCGTTTTCGAAGTGGCGTCCTTCCGCTTCAGTACAGAGCCTCAAACGCTTTCGAAAATTGCCGGCCAAACGCTGCAACTCATCTACGTCTCTATCCGGTCCCATTCCAGAAGAAGGATTTCTCCTGATGTTCGATGGGCCGATATTGAGCGATCGCAATCTCCCAATTAGCATTGATTAGACATCTTCGTATACTTGTTTACAATTGAGGAAAAAAAATTACTTCTAATGCCCAATACCAATCCTAAAATCAAAATATGGGAATGACCCAAAAGAGTTTTTTCTGGAACGAGTGCAATGTTGTTGTCAGTTTTTTCTGATCACCCTGTGTACAACTCTACCTCCCTACGTTTCTCATTCTTTTCAATCGAATGACTACGATATATTGCTTTTTGAAAACGTTAATACGAAGAGATATCAGAAAGTAACGCCACTGATTTTTTTCAAAAAAAATTACAAAACATACAAGTAAACAAATAAGTGCAGCTGAAACCACACGTCTTTATCTACTTTTCCACATTGCACATTGATGATTTACGCATTTATCCCAACGCAGAACTAGTTTCAGAATATCCTGCTCTTAGAACCCCGTCGGCGTACGGCAGATTTGAAAATCTCGTCAGTCTCAAACCTCTGACCTCCCAGAAATCTCTTTACTGGACCAAAGAGGTGGTAGTCCGAGGGCACTAAGTCCGAACTATATGCTGGGTGGTCCAGGACTCCACAACCGAAACGGACCAGTTTTGCTTTGACATTGACCAAAAAACTATAAGCATATTCTTCCGAGCTGAAGGTGAAACCGGAGAATGTGGATGTTACCACACTAGACTTGCAGTTTTAGGCTCGTGTGTGAAGTACGAGAACCAGGACTCATCTCCTATGACAATGTCATTCAGATATGCATTTTTCTCCTGGCTGTACCGCTGCAGATGTTGCAGATTGCACGCCATTCTGATTTTAGACTTTTTTGGAATGCAACGCGAACATACCAGAGTTGGACAAAATAATGTGAACACCAGAGAAAAATAACTTTGTTTATTAATAAAACATAAGGAATGCCATAACCAAGTACCGAAGGGCTAAACTAATCGCCGTCACAAACTATTTGAAATATATTTCCAAAATTTTTGAATTGCTTTTGACAACATAAAAACAGGTTTCAGTGATCCAAATTCGGTAATCTTCGAATTTCATAAATATTCTTACTGTAGCTTAATCATTCAAGTTAAAGTACTGGTTCTACAAAACAAAATTAGTGTACCACTGCAAAGTTTTGAAAACGACTTTTTTCATAGTAATCCTCATGCAAAACTACCCCAGAAAATATATATACTTTGTTACTATCTGCATTACACAGAGCCTGAGACCGACCTTACAGTGTCCAAAAAAATTCTTCTTGCTACAGTAATCCTACAGTATACCCAATTAGCATAAAAATTCTTCAAATTATTCTAATCACTTATAGGAACAGGCTCCCTTGGCCGTTTTCCTCAAAGTTCAGGCGTTTTCGTGAAAATGGTACTTTTTGGTGGAAAAAGTTCCCACTAGACTTCGGTTAAACATATTTAGGGGTTGGCGCTGCCGTGCTTACCCTGATATCTTACCATTGAAAATTGCTAGGTGAGGTCGTGAAGGTACCATTTGTGCACGTGCTATTGTACGGATTTAGATAATATTTGTGATAATATTAGTTCCATGTGCCATATTCGTCGACTGACGAAAATTGTAATGAATAACCGCTTCTATCTTGTCATTACGATTTGTTTGTTATATTACTTAATATATCATCCCATTGAAAATTGCTTGGCGGGAAAATTGAGTTACCATTTATGCACGTGCCAATGAACCGACTTAGATAATATTTCTGATTGGTTCGTGCCATGAACCATGTTCATCGACTGACGAAAACAGATTTTGAAAATCTTTCATGCCCTCGGAGGAGTTAAGAGTTACGGACAGACAGACAGACAGACACGTTTTTCCACACTGATAGCATAAAGCACTTTCGGTACTTAATAAGGTGTTGGGCATTCTTTTGCCTTGAGTACAGCTTCTAACCTTCTTGGAATTTATTCACACAATCCCTGAATAGTCTCCATTGGGATTTTGTACCACTGAATTCACCCAAACAACTTGCCAATTGCTGAAGAGATGAATTGGGAAGAAATCTGCGTTTGAGTTGTCTCTCCAAAACTGACCATACTGGTTCGATTATATTCAAATCTGGCGATTGAGCGAGCCGTGGAAGATGGTGCACTTCGCCATCGTGCTCTTCAAACTAACATTTCACAGTTCTGGCAGTGTGTGTTGGTGGATAGTCATCTTGAAAAATGGCGTTATTAACAGGGAACAAAATCTGGAGTATGGGATAACCTGGTCGCGTAAGATGTCACAGTAGCGATCAGGAGTTATTCGGCTACTGAGGGTAGTAATAAGACCAATTTAATAATAAGAAATGCCCCCCCCCCCAAACAATTACAGATCCGCCACCTTGTTTTACTGTAGGAATGAGACCGTCTGGACGGTAGCTTCTTTGAGGCTTCTCCAAACGTAAATTCGCACCGACTTCGGAAATAATGTGAAGGATGATTCATCCGACCATATCACTCTTTTCCAGTTATCGGGTGTCCAGGCTTTATGATATCTCCTCGTAGATCTTTCTTAAAAAGTCTGCATACCGAATTTCACTATATTACATACTATATACTATGTAGACTAGATGGACCCCCTCTAAATCCCACGTAAGTCTGACCCCATGGGCCAATCGAAATGAAAGTAAATAGCGAAGTAGGATATTTCCATAAGTTGCACTTGATGAAAAAGAGCACAAACGGGTCAATGAATTAGGAACATTATTATAAATCAAAATAGTTTGAGGTCATATGATTCAAGCGTGTTTTTACTTAGAAGGAATTGGGCGAATCTAATCACAGATCTCCATCAGCAAAGGGAAAAAGAAGCACCCAAATGAGACTAGTTAGTACTCGTCAATCTACAGTCACGATTGACTCGATTCTTGATAACCAGAGTTTTCAACCGTTATAAAAATGATCCACATTTTTTACCTAACATGAATAACTGTGGCTAGAGATAATCCATCAAGACTGACACCGTAGTCCTTTGCGAAGAAACAGTTCAATTGACAAGTTGTGAAAGAATTGACAAGGGGTTTTAACCAAAGCTATTGTCGTCCTTTATCTGGAAGAACCGTGCATCGGGTATGGAAGTGGATTCAATTTACCACTATCATGCCTATCCTTGATTTCTGCAAAGGACTAGAAAGACCATACGCAGAAGTGAATGGTTTTCATAATGACTAAACACATGAAAACTGGAAGAAGGTTATGTGATATACAGGTTATTCTGTATCGACGGTAGGCAGAGGGTTTAACGGGAGCCCTATGAAATATTTGATCCAGCAAGCCTTATCAAGGTTCCCTGTGGTGTTGTCATTGCATGGAGCTTCTTATACTTGAGTGGGAAGTTGGATGCATTCCACGGATTACTTGAGCAGTGTTGCTAACCAATCCATCCCGCAGTGCTGTATTCTTGTTCTGGGTGAGACTACTTTTGTTTCAGCAGTGGCTTAATGAACACGAAGATGACTTCCTTAGTTTTCCCTGGCGACCCATAGCCAAAAATCTCAATCCTATGAGAATAGATGGGGCATGTTGAAACGATTTTAGACAATATCCTCTTTCCACAAATCTGCTACGAGATCTCAGAAATATCTGGTGAACGCCTGGTCTTCTATTGGGCTACAAGTGCTTCAACACTTTACTATGCTGTATTTCGGGCCAAACTGATCAAAGAAAATATTAAAGACATGTTTTTATAATTTCTTCAGAAAATCATGTATCTTGACAAGCCGATCAAGACAACACTGAGGATGGCATTTTATTTTCTTTGCAGAAATCAGGATTTTTCGAATAGACATGCGACCGTCGATTTCGATCCGCTTCAATGCAGATAGGGGCCGAGAGCAACCGTATTAAAAACATTTGTCATTGTTTCACAGTGGACGGTCTTGTGTCTCCATAAATTGGTGGTCTCGCTTATGATTTGCTCGCCACAGTTAGCTCTTTTAGGGTCGGTTCTACCAACCTCAGATAAATCCTCGGATAGCTATCCAAGGTTTAAACTTAAACCCGGTATACCGCTTAAGTTGCGTTCTACCAACATTTTTTATCCCTCGGATAACTTTATCTGAAAAATAGAGCACAAGCAATGTAAGGCGCACTGTGATTGGTCAGTTTGATATTTAGTGCTTCCATCTATCGTGAAAAAACAAAAATATTCATTCCAGTCAGTGATAAGAGAAAGCCCAGTATCGAGTGATTTTCAGTATCGAGCTTCATCTAGGCAAGATCTACATTACTATGAAGTTAAGGCCCAATTGTTCCAGTGGGCTCGGAATTGCGGGGGTGGCAGTCACTTGGTCATTAGAACTATGGCAACATATGGCGTTTGATGTCATTTCATAGGAAATGATGAGAAAGGAAAGAAGATATGAGTTTTTTTTACATTTTCTACACACTACATTCGAGAAAATCAATTTTTTGATTAAAAAAACTTGGGGGGGGGGGGGAAGTAAAAAATACAGATAAAGGGGTAAAGAAATAGATGTCTTCTACCTGCCTTACCCTACTCGGGGGAATTAATTTCTTGTTAATAATTGTATAAATGTATTTCTTCTTCACTACTAAAGCTCCTCCTTGGAATGTTTACAAGATTTTATTAATAAGTATTGATTTTAACGCAGCTGAAACGGCCTGCATGCGTCATTTCCTGTAATTTTGTTGTTTTTTTTTAACCCATTGAGAAATCTATAAACACAGTAATCGTAAATAGGGTTTCAATTACTTTTTCTTTTTCTTTTTTGCTTATCCGGTTTACTTACTGATGAAGTTTCCTTTTGTGTTTGCTGTAAGGGCAGCTATTTATTATAAATTGATCCTCTTTGACAAGTAAATTGAGCTCAGTAGAGAATACACGCAAGCGTTTGTGAAGTTTACAACATCATGAAGGAATCCAGTGAATACATTGATATTCCCATCATATACTACTCCGAAACAACAAAAAAAGGAAAGTTTTCTTTAAGATGCTTATATAGTTTTTTACGATGTAATATCTAATCAAAAGTGAACTATTAGCCAAGTTTTAAAACCCAAATCCAATAGAGTACTTTCAAAAATGGAAGAGCCAAGTTCGTCGACGTCCCCTGTAGTTCGAATTTTATAGCGAATATTTGTTGCATTCATTAAATACAAGGTGTGGCTATTAATTTCCAGGACTGACGTAACCGCACGAAAGGGATATCTCGCCAGAGAGAGGTGCACCTGGTATCCGGAAGGTAGTGCATCTGCGCATGCTCCCAGAAGCGGGCGTCATTGGGAGGCCTTGAAAGACGCGTGGAAACGTATCTGGTAAAGTATTGTTGTTCAAGTGTAGATATGGAGCAAAGAATGAACAACAAATTCTGCTTCAAACTGGGTAAAAGTGCAACAGAAACACATAAAATGTTGAAGAAAGTCTATGGTGAGCAAGCATTATCCGGTTCCCGCACATTTGAATAGTCTGGACGTTTTCGGGACGGGCGCGAAAGCGTTGAAGATGACGCCCATACCGGAAGGCCGATTTCCGTGCGTACGCAGGAAACAATTGAGAAAGTTTGCGAGCTTGTAACATCGGATCGGCGAATGACTATTCGAATACTGGCCAGTGAACTGAACATCGACAAAGAGGTGGTTCGCAAATTTCTGACACAAGTTGCCAGTGAGGCGGTTTTTGGCCAACCATCAAGTCGTGGAGCTGAATCATCCGCCATACTCTCCGGACTTAGCCCCCGCAGACTTTTTCCTGTTTCCGAAACTGAAAACTGTGATGAAAGGAACACGGTTTGTGGATCTGGAAGACATCAAAAAACACGTGACGTCGATATTGAAGAGCTTTCCGAAAGAGGACTTTAAAAGTTGTTTTCGCAATTTGTACAGCCGAGCACAGAAGTGTATTACGGCAGGTGGCAGTTACTTCGAAATATATCAAAAGGGTATGTTTTTCAGATCATCTGTTCTGGTGTTATTAGAGCAGTTCTGGAAATTAATAGCCACACCTTGTATATAAGAAATACTAGCAGAGACACACTGCGTTACCCGGACTAATTACAGTTTTCGATAAGCAGAACAACCTCAAGAAGTTATTAACTCAAATTGGTTTTCAGTAATTTCACAATTTCATGCTGTAAACAAAGCTCTAGTTGTTCAGATGTTTCCCTGAATAACTTTTGTCTTTTCTGATCAATATTTTCATTTATTTCTTCGGTGGCATTTCGATAAATATGAATAACCATGTATTCTTTGAATGATTATTATATGAAGGCTCGAGTTGATTTATGCTTTATTATCGGTTATGTCGTCAACTGTCGCTCGAGCGAAGGGACTGCTTCTCTGTCACTTTTTCACTCTTTCTCAGTAGTCTGCTAACACTCCATTATTTCCAGTTACTGCTCATTTTTAAAGATATTCAAGAAATATTATGAAAATTAAATCATACGTGATGGAATTATAGAGTTTAATTTATTTATTTACTTAATTTTATAGTTTCTAAAATTTTGATCGCACTTGCCCTTTAATAATGATATTAGATTCATTACTTTACGCACGTTGTATTTATTGCACTTTTTTATTTATTCAGTTGTAAATGAATACTGACGATGTCCGAAACGACGAAAGTCAACTTTAGCTTATCTGAATATAATCGTTGTAAAGAAGGCGTTATTGAATAACTCAAAATAATACAATATACACTGATTGGAAAATACAGGGTGATTATAAAGTCACTATACATTTTGGTGAAATCATTAACGAATTTCATTTATTTGCATAGCCAAACACACCGACAGGAAGGGGTACTACCCCATTTGGCCAACATCCTTGGGACTACCCTGAATCGCGCATTCCCAGGCAGATGGATTGGTCAAGGCTTGCCAAGACTGGGCTCCACAGTCCCCAGATTTGCTCCCCATGGATTTCTTTGCGTGGGGTTTTATCAAGTCCAAGGCGTACCAGGTCAGGATTACGCACCATTGCACAGCTGGAACAACGGATTACTGCCGCGGTGGAGGATATTACACCGCAATGTTGCGCAATGTTTTCCGGATCACGGTGAAACGCTGGGAGCTGTGCCGGGATCTGTAAGGGGGACACATTGAAATTTACTAAGAATGTATCCTGGTATGATATCTGGTATGATAACGGAGTTTTCACCAAAATGTATAGTGACTTTATAATCGCCCTGTACTTGACTAAATCCGGACACTTCAGGGGTGTAAAGAGCATGCAACACCTCATATATTCTAGGGAAGGTTTGTTTCTAAGGCAAATAGGGAACTTGCAACAAATTGAAAAAAAAACATTATTTGGGATCACCCTGTAAAATTAATGCTTGAAATGCGTTGTAGCTATAGCATATTATTATGACGCTTCTTTTGTTTATCTGTGTTCATTTGAATGAGAATAGCACGTATATTTTTTTGTTTATAACATGCAGGGTTTTCAACACAATGCAATGCCATTTTCAGGAAGCTTAACAAACTACAGTACAGACAACACCCTGCAATCATAATAGAAAAATATTAAATATGTGATGAAATATGAGCAGGATAAGTCATCTAGTATTTTTCTAGATTTCCAACAAAAAGTCTAAAATCGAATATGTCCACTTTCAATTGAGCAGTCGGTTTATTAGCGTTTCAGCCAAAACAACAATGTAATTGATGCCAAAAAGATGAGACCAACGAGAGACAGGCCAGGTTACTCAAAAGTCAACAATCTATTCTTCAGTGCTTTCAACAAACAAAATACACTGATTGTCAAAATACAAGATAGAGACAAACACGATTGCTCTGGTGACTTTTGAGTACTCAGACCTGTCTCTCTGTGGCCTCGAAAAAAAAGCATGCACAGGCCAAAGAATTAGGAGCATATGTAAACATGTTATAAATCGTGTCCTTGCTTAAGAAGGAATTGGGCGAATCTAATCACAGATCTCCATCAGCAAAGGGGAAAAGAGATACCGAAATGAGACTAGTTGGTACTTGTCTATCTACAATCACCATTGACTAGATTCTCAATAACCACAATTTTCAACCGTTAGAAAAATGATCTACAGAGAAGAGTGTAGGTCGTGGCTCATAAACCGAGAAGAGTGTAGGTCGGTTCTTCAAGGATTGAATCTTACCAGGTGATCGAGAATCCAGTCAATGGTGTCTCGAGTCCCTTTTCCCATATGCTGATGAAGCTTAAACATATGATCTCAAACTATTTTGCATAATTAAGAAAATTTACATATGCTTCACAGATGTCTCTGATTCATTGACCAATGTATATTGCTTAAACTAAACAAACCTCAACATGCAGAAGGTGAGCCGTCTTGTAAAGTATGAGAAAGATGTAAATAATCTCCAGGATAATAAGAACAGGTCCAATAATCATTAATTTACTCGACGATCCGTACATATCCGACTTAAGGAATCTCAGGTGAATGATGACGGTAAATACAAAATAAGCCACAAACATTGCCACCAATGGTTGAAAGATTTCATTGACTTTCTCCACATACGAAGAAATCGAAGAGAACTGCTGTCTTAGACGGACGACTCTCTCTTCAGAAAACCAAAAGTTCATAAGCTCAGATTTCACTTTATCGTTGAAGTCCTTGTAATACATTGTTAATAGTTGGCAAAAGGTGCTTAAGGTCATGGAGAAGAGATGAATGTAGGATGTGCTGAGCATGTGTGATAAGGAATCGGTCACTGCAAAGATTTCTACATGGTTGATGGAATTTAACTCTTCCTTCTTGAAAGTTTTTTTCAATTGCAGGTTAAATATGAAATAGAAAGTGCAAATCAAACTAATTAACGCTGTTGCTATGACGACGTTTTTGATGAAATTTCTTAGAAGAATAGACTCATCTACGCCAACTTTGTTCTTGAAGAGAACAGAACGGATGCCTTGGTAGAGGACATGAATCTTTATCTGGAGCCTATAGCAAAGTACGGAGAGAACCATGGTGAAAATGGACTGAAAAATCGCAATCACAAATAGGATAACATGTTTCAAATCCGTTTCTAGAACAGAATCTCTGTATGCTCGTATAAGAATTGAACACAGGAAAAAGATCTGAAATATGAATTCCAAGAGAAAGACTACCAGTAACACTTTTCGTTTTGCCGAAGATAAACTGGAGAAGAAATTGAGGCCAAGCACTTGTGAGAACACGGAAAAAACTTCAGTAAAAGACACCATGACGATGCTTTGGATAATACCTTTCTCCTAGCAAGTAACTTTTCTTATGAAATATTGATCATAATGCAGCTGAAACGGTCTGCTTGCGTCATTTCCTGTAATTTGGTCGTTCAAACAACCACTGAGAAATCAATAAACAAACCTCAATTATTTTTTATAGTTTATCCATTTTCGAAGGAGTGGCTAATATATGAAGTTTTATGCTGTTTTAACTCTAGGAACAACTAGCTATTATAAATCACTCCTTTGTAACAAGTAAATTCATCTCAGTAGAGAACACACGCTAATGTTTGTGAAGTTATCAACATCACGAATGATTCAGCGAATAGAATGGAATTTCCACCACAAGCGATATTAGATCATTTGAGCAGGTTAATAGTTCTAAAGACCACATAACCGCTATTTCCATAACTTCGATACCACCGGGACACATCGGCCAAAACTTCATAATTATACGAGGGGCAGTCAAGAAGTATCGAATTGTTAGCAAGTTGGTCGATGATGGTGGAATCTCGTTATACCGGAGATACGGGGGCGCTACACTGATCGTATCGGATGACAGGAAATATACTGAGGAGACTCTATTGACCCGATTTAATGACATACACCGTAACCTACGATACGCTAAGGAAACCGAGGAGGACAACGGAATCAATTACCTGGACTTCCGCATTGAAAGAGAACAATGTTTAGCGTGTTTCGGAAGGAATCGACTACAGCAAACATCATACCATACGATTACACGCACCCGATGACACGGGTTCAGGAGGGCTTTGATGTACCTCATCAGCGATAAGGCCGGAATTTGAGACGGCCACAATAACTGAGATGGCGAGGCTAAATCAGTTCCCCAGGAGAATTACCAACGCTATATACACGCACATGCCAAGAGTCATCGGATAACCTGTAGGACCTCCTCCGGCGTATTGCCACAGTGCGACGTGGTATTGATTCCACAAGCCGGCGGAAGACATCTGAAGACATTGCCAACCATTCTGACTGGAGAGCTTTCCACAATTGCCCATTACGGAGCCACCACCAGCTTGCACAGTGCATGCTTGACAATTTGGGTCCATGGCCTTCAAGGGGTCTGCGCTACACTCGAGCCCTACCAACAGCTCGTATCAGCTGGAATCGAGACTCATCAGACCAGACCACACGTTTACAGTTGTCAAGTGTCCGGTCAATGTGTTTATAGGCCCAGGAGAGACGTTGCTGACGATGTCTTGTTGTTAGCAAGGGCATCCTCGTAGGTCTTCTGCTTTGATATCCCATGGGCACCAATTTAGTTGCACAGTCCGCATCGATACAGCTCTAGTATCATGTCCCTGGTTAAAATCTGATGTCATCTGTTGTAGTGTCAGTTGCCTGTTAGCGGTGACCATCCTACTCAGACGCCGTTGATCCCGTTCATTGAGAAGGTGTGGTCGACCGTGGTGGGAGGTACTGCCGTCAAGTTGGTACTCTTGGTAGACTCTTGAAACTGTGGGCCGTGGGATGTTGAATTCTTGAGCCACCTCCGATATTGAATGACCCATACGTTGTGCTTCGCATACTAGGCCTGGCCACGTTCGAACTCTGATAGCTCTCGTGGTGTAGCCATTGTCACATTGAACACCTCACCCTTTACTCATTATAGTGTAACTAAACCTACTGACACTGATTTTTATATTTATGTTGTTTGCATATGATGCTACTACCAGTTAAAAAATTGTCCACTGATATCCCATGACTTTTGGCATGTGAGTGTACAAGGACGTTAGAGGAGAAGAACGGAACAGAGAGTTGGGCCAAAACCCTAACCGAGAGATTTTGCTACGTTCACATACAATGGACAAAACGGCTACTGGATCTCTAGCCAGTTCTAGAGGCATTGACTTGGCGTGGCATTCCGCACAAATAATGCCAAGCGGACTTTGATCCCAGCTAGTAGAGACAACACTGAGGACGTATTCAACAGTAAAGGTGTGTATAGATTAAGATGCTCGGATTATGAGGCGGTTTATGTGGTATCGAGATGCAGGACGTTCCATGAGAGATTCCGGGAACATCGGAGGGTTTGGACAAACAGGGACAGTAAGTCGGCCTATGCCGACCATCTCATAAAATCTAAACATCGCATGATGGATATAGATCAATGTATGGAAGTTCTATGGAAGGGACGCGACGGAGGGAAGATTTTGTTAAAGGAAGAAATGGAGATAAAGACAGGAGCGACGTCCTCCTCCTAAACGGCCAGGTTTTGTTCGAGAGGGTAGGCATTATTGAGTATCTGATTGCACTGGAAGAAAAATGGAAAAGCGCCTCAATAGGTCCGCCAATCTTTTATTAAGTACCGAAAGGTGCTTTAGGCTATCAGTGTGGGGAAACGTGTCTGTCTGTCCGTCTGTCTGTAACTCTAACTCCTCCGAGGCTATGAAAGATTTTCAAAACCTGTTTTCGTCAGTCGATGAACATTGTTCTTGGCACGAACCAGTCACAAATATTATCTAAATCGGTTCATTGGCACGTTATCACGACTTTTTGAATTAATTAATTTTGTCGATAATTAATATGTGTCATGATAGAGAAAGGAGGAGTGAAGGAAACTGGTTTTGATACGAGGAACAATTTTTAATGAAAAATCAAATTAAAATATTCCAAGTGAAAATTTACAAATATAAATTGAGAATTAATCTTTGTTGAATTCCTAAGCTTTTGAAGTAAATGTAGATGAGAAGTCGCTATCTTGATTCTTTTGCACACTGGCATCAGTAGGCGTTAAGGCGAGAATATTCACGTTTGACGAAATCCATGTCCAGTTGTGACGTGTCCATGTCGTCGCACATTGAGACCAAAAGGGTTGAGTTCCGAAACGTAAGGCTTGAATTCAAATAAACAAAAATTGATAAAATTAGAATTCAAAATCTTAGTCATAAAAATTGCACTGCTTATTGCTGAACTGAACGAAATCACTTAACAAGAAATTTTAAGTTATGATAGCAATATTCAAGGAGGATTACT
The DNA here is from genome assembly GCA_023313115.1 of Rhysida immarginata. Lineage (NCBI taxonomy): Eukaryota > Metazoa > Arthropoda > Chilopoda > Scolopendromorpha > Scolopendridae > Rhysida > Rhysida immarginata. Next base: position 119,360 of record JAHWFO010002816.1, read on the forward strand.
TCTATCATGTAGATTTATGATTAAATAAGTTCATTATAATAACCGTACCCTGGGAAACGCTGAGGGCAGCCAAGCGTGGCTCGCGTTGAGAGCTCTCTTCGCGGCGCGCGCTTGCTGTGCTTGTTCCGTCCGCTTTCCCTTCGTGTGTCGTGCTGATCGAGTCGCTATCAGACGCATTCGCCTTGGATCCTTGGCTGGGGTGACGAGCGATGTCTGCTTCGGAATTTAGTAAAGGCGCCGGGTTCCGTTGAATCCGTGACGAAAACTTGTCTCTTGAGGTAAACCTGGCGTCTGACGATATCCGATCGATGGCGTCTGACGATATCCGATCGATGTCGTCTCCGTCGCCTTCGGAGCTTTTTAACGATTGCTCGATGTCGGATACCTCTTGTGCACGATGCAGATGAATTATATGTTCGTCTCGATTCCCCGTCAATAAGTCATCTCGTGAGCTAATGGCTCCTTTACGTGTTTCGCCCTCCTGGCTTGAAAAATTAGAATTTATAAAAATTCTTGTAAAAGATAAATCTATATGCTCACTTATCTTCTTTGAAAAACTATGATGCTGATCGCTTCTGCGATGCGGGGTCCTTTCTTCTTTACGAGCCTCAGCTTCTATCATGGCACTGGCGCATTCACGGCTCCCTGTTGCTTCATCATGCTGGGGTAGATATCGTGAAGGCGTTCTCCGAGCTCGCAAAAATTCTGAGTTCGAAGCGTGATGAAATGAGGCTAATGAGGGCTGGCTGCTGAACGGAGCTCGTCTGCTCCTTTTTCGTCCTTGTCCATTCGGCTTATTAGGCTGTTGGAGCTGGAGCAGATGATATTTGCTCCAGCGAACACCCTTCACTTGATGTTAACGCAGGGTGCTCAAGCGCACATGCGTAACGTGTATACCGTGAAGCCTTTTATAGGCTTCTACACATTAAAAAACGCTTCAGTTTCGAGGCTCGTTTACCCACCGGTAGGTCATCAGAAGTCTAATGGGAACACGAAGTGGTGGACATATTTATTGATATGGTCCCCTCCGATGACCTCACAAAGACGTTTGGATGTTGCATAACGTCTTTTGAATACTAAAGGACCTAGCCGATACCATTCCAAGAGGAGGAAGGACCGCAGATGTAATGATCCTTTTTTCCACACAGATGACGGTGTGGAAAAAATCCCCCTCGCTCTGTCCACTCTAGCCAACCAGAGTTCTCTGTTCATGAACATGATAGATATCGCTAGGTCCAATTTCAATGAATCACCGGTGGAGTCATCCATCAGGAATCGCACAAACTGGTAAGATATCCCAGGCAGATTGTAATGATGACAAAGCCGATTCCAGATGGATTGTGCAAACGAGCACTCGAAGAATATATGCTGAACTGACTCTACGATGCCACAATGTAGACAACCAGCAGATCTGACCACCCTCCATAGATGAAGACGTTGGAGGGAGTAAAATCCGTGGTGCAGCAATCGCCATTGAATGGAGAACACAGTTCCATCAAAGGCAACAGATTTTATTGCCTTTAAAATGGCTGGCCACGGATAATCTGGACAGAGACGAAAGATGTCGGTAGTCTCGCCCTGGTCAGACTGCTGGTAAAACCAAGACAAACGCAGATAACCCCAATCCTGGTAAACAAGTTGTCGCAAAGTAGGTAAAATAGTCACTAGGTCCCCTTGGAAGAGATGGTAAATAATCGGGTGACGCACATTGGTAGTTATTGGCAGCAAGTGAGGTAACGGTAACCTATTCACTTTAAAAAACACTCGTAAGTAAACAAACACAAAGTTCGCCCACAAAGGTGGGGGGGTAAGAAAAATACGAATCATTGCAGCAAGTCTTGCTGCGATGAGGTAACGCCGAATCTCGGGCAGGCCTAGCCCCCCCCTTTCAAAGGGAGTGAAAAGAAAACCTGCCCGGACAGGATGACGCTGAGTAGAACTCCCCCACACACAATTAACAATGGAACTGCGAACTTTGCTCAGCATTTTTGCAGGTGGTAAAGTGAATAGGCACTTTGCAGACAACAACGATAGAATATGAGTCTGCACAAACCGCACCTTGACAAGCATTGACGTGGGAAAACTAAAATTCCTGTCAAGGCGGGCAATACACTTATCCACCACTTGCTGCCAATGAATTGAGTCTATGTCCGGTAGAAATGAAAAAATAAAACCAAGCACTGTGATCTGACCACACCATGTTATTGGGAATGACTTGAGCTTGTCGACTGTCCACTTCCCAATCGCAATTCCCTTCGACTTGACGAGGTTGATGGTACTCCCTGTCGAAGTACTGAAGAGATCGAAGGTTTCTTTGTAAATGCTCAGGGAATATGAGTCAGACGCAAACAACACAACGTCGTCTGCGTAAGCTAATGTCCTGATGTTGATAGACGCAGCTGGTAACTCATATCCCCGAACCTCCGGGTGGCGGTTCAAGAACTGGAGTAATGGCTCCAAATAGAAGATGTACAGGAGAGGCGATAGAGGACACCTCTGCCTGACACCTTTCAAGAGTTCGAAGGTAGACGAAGTGGAGCCATTAACCGCCACACATGATGTGGCCGATGCATACAGTGAAGAAATAATCACAGCAAAAGTCCGAAGATGAAGCCGGTGAAACACTTGGAATAAAAATTCGTGATTCACCTTGTCAAACGCCTTTTCCTGGTCGAGGCTTAACACCGCAAGAGTTTGCTGACGAACTTGCGCTTCTTCCATAACACACCGAATAGTAATAAGATTGTCTGTCATCCTGCGCGTTGGAATTGAGCAGGATTGGCCCGGATCAAAAAACTCGTCGGCGATGAGCTTAAGACGTTGCTGGAACACCCCAGTGAAGATTTTGTAGTCCGTATTGAGTAGTGTAATCGGTCTCCACTGGGTCACGAGTTTTGGATCCGGGCATTTAGGGAGTAAGATGATTTTCCCTACAGTAAATTCCGGTGTGATGGAAGACGGGTCTTGGATGATTGAATTGAAGACTCGTACCAGGAAAGGCCCAAGAAGTTTCCACGACGAATTGAAGAATGAGTAAGGTATGCCGTCTAAGCCCGGGCTGGACTGATGACGGCCGTCTGCCGAGAGAAACTTCTTGACTTCATCTTCGGTGAAGGGACGTGTTATGAACGAATCGGATTCCACAGAAAAAGGTCTCAATGCCTCAATCCACTTCTTCGTGGTGTCAGACGGAATGATTGGATGGCTGAAAAATGATGAAAAGTGAGAGTGGAAGGCTGATAAGATGTCGGCATCAGATTCCACTTCCTCACCTTCCACCAATAAACGATGGCAATGTTTATTGTTAGCCCGACGCCTCTCCTCAGCGAAGGCTGCCGATGACATGTGCCGGACGTCAGCAGCCCAGGTAAGTTTGGCCCTGAGTGCTGCGCCGGCAGCTTTCCGGATCATTAGAGCATTTATTTCGCTCTTCACCTGTTGAATTTCAGCCTGAAACTCCTCCTTAGGGGTGGAACAACGGAGGAGTCGTAAAATTTCTTGCAGCATGAGGAGGTAACGATGACGGCGTCTGGCAGCATCCAATCCAATCTTCCGAAAAAATTTTTTTAATTTGGTTTTAAAGTTTAACCACGAGTCAAGCGTAGGAGGCACATTGTGGAGATGTTTTTCCACAAACTGAACGAACATTCCCCGGTACTCTTCATTGTCGAGCAGAGAAACGTTTAGAAACCAGTTCTTGTTGGTAACTCGATCTGCAGCAATTGCCGGGGAAACAAATGGAGGATCCCACGACCACAAGATGGCACTATGGTCGGAAAAAGCACACGGAATAACCTCCATTGTTCCAGCTGCACCAGCAAACACATTGTCGACCAAAAAAAGATCAAGTCGTGATGCCACAGTGGGTCCTTGATGAAATGTGAACCCACTGAGATCACCACGAGAATTCACTGGCCATAGATCAAACAATGCGTTTTGCTGGCACAGGCGATGCACGTGTCCAGACGAAAAGATGTTGTTGGCGTCTGGATGACAGTTAAAATCACCAGCAATCACTACAGGAAATGATGAACACAGATAGACTTGCAGGTCGTTGAAGAAGTCACGTTTCTCTGCACTCGTGCACGGAGCATACACGTTAAGCAATCGGAATTGAAATTTAGAGGATGAAATGCCTAAAGATATTACCCTGCACTCGCTGTCACACAAATAATTCGACACCTGAATGGAGGGGTTGAGGATGATGGTTGCAACCCCTTGCCCAAACGGTGACGAAGAGTTAATAAAGAATTGTCCACGAGGAAATTGTCTGCGAAGGCCGGGTAGATCGTACCATACTTGTGCAGGATCAAGTTTCACTTCTTGAAGCACAAGTATGTCCGGCCTGTACAGGGCAATAAACGTCGACAAAACCGATTGCTTAAAAGACGAACCCAGGGAACGCACGTTCAGTGAGATGACCTTCATTGTGGAATCACGTTGCTGGTTCTTGACACTTCTTCGAAGGAGACTGGAGCTTCACTGATGATGGTGGAGGCTCCTTCGACTTCCGCCTCGGAGAACGAAAAGAGGATGAAGACGAAGTGCTGCGATGATGGCCCTCGCAGCTGTCTCGGTCGGTAGAAGAAGAAGCAGCAACGCCGTCCCTTCTGCTGTGATGTCGTCTGGTCTTGTGCCTGCGAGATTTGGATGACGTCGCAGGCACATCCCGCTGTGCTGATGCTGATGACTTCAAATTCCCAGCAGATGATGACACTGAAGCTGAAGTGGGCGCACAAGCAATCCGAAGAGGCTGCGATGCCGATGTCTTCGCCGGCGGAGGAAGAGATGGAAAATCCTCCTCTGGGAAGATCGATTCGGATAACGCCGATACGTCCACATCATCTTCTGCAGAGCTTACCTCCTCGACCATCGAGATGTCGCTTGATGGCTCAGGGAAGAGGGCGCCGTCTAGGATCTCTGATGGGGGAGGAGTGTGTAGGATCTCCTCCCTCGGCTTATCAGCTAGTGGCGCTGGAGGTGGTGGCATCTCTTTCCTAGAATCCATAGGTGGCGGAGATGGCGTCGTACGCTGCCTTCGAGGTGGGCGTGAAGGCGACGTGGCTCTGCTCGGCTCTGTTGACTTGGCCGGTGATGTCATCATCGGTGGTTGCTGGGGAGACACTCCTTTAGGCGATGATGGAGCTGCTGGCGATGCAAGGGTCCTCTCCGGGCACTGGTGAAATTTGTTAACTACTTTATTACAGTAGCTACATTTCACCAAGAGAGGACAGTCCTTCCTGACGTGAGCCGTCTTCTTGCAGTACCAGCAGCACTGCCTTTGACCTTTGTAAGACATGGAGACTTTATCTCCGCGCATTACAACATCCTTGGGAATGTCTCTGTGTAAGTCCATGTAGACTACGATGTCGCCCGTCTTTTGAAGAGGGGAATCAGGGTGCTGAGGGTACGAAACCCTATGCACCACACCGTAGTCAGCCATGTAACCTTTGAGATACTTCTCGGTCATCAGCGGCGATGCACCCCGGATAACGACTGGAACATATCCGGGTTCCGCATAGCTCAGGTGGACGGTGGTCTGCCCAACCTTGATAAAATCAGCAGACACTATGCGGTCTGCCACATTACGCTGCCTACAGAGCATCCTCGACTCAGTCGGGGTAAGCCTCTGTAGGACTAACACAGCGGGATCTCCAGACGGGAGAACAGGAGGTATACTAGTTTTGGAGTATAACTCCCTCATGAACATGCCGACAGAAAAGGGTCCGTCGGCAATCATATTCACCATGTTTTCCATGGTGAATAATTAAAAGTCACAAAAAGTTCGGGGGGGGGGGTGAAACCTCCCCCGGGGTAGCCGGGGGGAGGGACCCTAAAAGTCACAAGTTATTCACGCAGTTGGATGGTTTTAACTGCGTGAATAAATTATAAGTTCAATAAAGCAAAGTCACTCACAATCACACCCAATCACTTGCTTCCTTCGTCCTTCTCAAGATCATGCACTGTAGACCAAGTAGCTCCCTTCTGTCTACCTTTTCGTTGCTCCTGGCTTTTATTCCTCCTCCTCATTTGCATACCTTGTTTATTTGCCAATTGAGTGCCTTCTTTACCTTCAGCGCTCCTTCCGTCGATTAGTCTATTTTCGTTTGCAGGTGGCGGGTTTCTTCTTTTTATCATCTTTTTCTGCTGCCTGCCTTCTCCTCCTCTAAAGTACTCCGAAGTTGCTTCGCCCATTTTTTTTCCTTTTTTTACCTGTCGGGGCTCGTTGACCTGACACACGTGCACAAATGGTACCTCAATTTTCCCGCCAAGCAATTTTCAATGGGAAGACATTAAGTAATATATCAAACAAATCGTAATGACGAGATAGAAGCAGATATAAATTACTATTTTCGCCAATTAATTAATATGGTTCCGGGAATGAACCATTTTGAAAATGGTTGAAATCGAAACAATGGCACGTGCTCTAATGGTAAACTTATGACACCCTCAAATGTTTTCAATGATAAGATGTTGCATGTAATATATCAAAAGACTTGCAATGATGTGTCATGAATGAATATAACGTAAAATTAATGATAGTCGAGATTGGTTTCAAGGAACCTGGTTTAGTGGAACTATTATAGTTCATTACAACTTTCAATGTTAAAATATGGCATGTTATGTATCGAACAACTTGCAATGATGTGTCATAAATGAATATAACGTAAAATTAATGATAATCCAAATTGGTTCAAAGGTACGTGGTTAATGGATCATTATGGTCCAATTGAAACTTACAATATTAACACAGGGCAGCTTAAAATATGGTTCCGCGAATGGTTTAGTTTAACCTTTCGGTACTTGGTTATGTCATTCCTCAATGGTTTATTATAAAAGAGACGCTGTATTCCAGCTTCAGTAACAGGGTAAGCCTCCGATGATGAAAATCGAAAAGCGCTAGGCAGTAATAAACTCTCGTTTCCGTGTCACCTCCGTATCAAAAGGAAACTGTGTGCTCGGTTTGTGCCACATTTCTTCTCAGATGACTAAAAAAGGAAACAGAGTGGATGCTCGCACGGAATTCATCGAGGAGGCGGATGCCAACCAGAACTTTCTGGATTCAATTGTGACACGGGACGAAACTTAGTGCTATCGATATGACCCCGAAACAAAACGACAAAGCATGGAATGCCGGTCCCCAACATCCCCGTAAAAACATAAATTTCGATTTGAAAAGTCAAGAACAAAAGTTTGACAGCACTGGCGTTATCCACGAAGAGTTTGTTCCGCCTGGACAAACAGTCAACAAGGACTGATACAAGGAAATTTTGGAGCGTCTGATTACGAGAATCTATCGAGTACCGGAAAAAATTCACGCAAAAGGGAGTTGGTTCTTACTGCACGATAATGCAAGAAAGCACACAGCAGTGCTTGTCAAAGAGTTCTTAGCCAGAAACGGAATTGTGGAGCTATACAACTCTCACTATTCCCCAGATTTAACTCCACCAGACTTTTTCCTCTTTACAAAGGTGAGTACAAGTGTGCAAGAAAACAAATTTGAGAATATATAGGAGATCAAAAAGAACAATATCCGACAGCTAGATACTCGTCCAAAAAATTTCCTACGAGATCTCAGGAAATGTCTGGTGAACGCGCGGCCTTGGTCTTCCTTTACAAGTCAGTGCGCCCCCCCCCCCCCCCGAATGATCAAATTGAATCACATGACTTAAAGCAATTTTGGGTAATTAAAACAAATTTACCTATTTTCAGCTATTTCTAAGTCATTAACTTATAACTTAAGCTAAACTCACCTCAACATGCAGAAGGTGAGCCGCCTTGTAAAGTATATGAAACATGTAGAAAATCTCCAAGATAAGAAGAACGGGGCCAATAATCTGTAATTTACTCGACAATTCGAACACATCCGGCTTAAAGTATCTAATGTGCATGCAGATTGTAAATACGAAATAAGCCATAAACAGCGCCAACAATGGTTGAAAGATTTCATTGACTTGGTCCACATAGGAAGAAATCGAAGAGAATTGCCGTCTTAGATGGACGAGTCTCGCTTCATAATTCCGGAAGTTCATGAGTTCAACTTTCACATTATTGTTGAAGTTCTTGTAACACGTTGTTAATAGTTGACAAAATGTGCTTAAGGTCATGGAGAAGAGTAGAATGTAAGCATTGCTGAATATTTGCCATAATAAATAGATCAGTGCAAGAATTTCAAAGTGGTTTAAAAAGAAGTATTGAATGGAATTTAACTTTTCCTTGTCGAAATCTTTTGAGGGTTGATGGAAAAATATACAAATGATAGCGTAAATCGCACCAATAAACGCTGCTACTATAACGACATTTTTGATGAAATATCTCAGAAGAATAGAATCAACTGCGCCAACATCTTTTCTCAAGAGAACAGAACATATGGCATAGTAGAGGACACTGATCTTTTCCTGGTACCAAAAACAAAATATGGAGAGGACCATGGTGAAAATACATTGAGAAATCGCATACCCATAGACCAGAACATATTTGAAATCCGCTTCCAGATTAGAATCGGTGAATACCCTTGTAAGTGTTAAACACAGGTAAGAAACCTGAAAAATGAATTCCAAGAGAAAGACGACCAGTAACACTTTTCGTTTCGCTGAAGATAAACTGGAGAAGAAATTGAGACCGACAAAATGAGAGAAAATGGAAAAAACTGTAGTAAAGGATACCATGACGATAGTTTTGATAAGACTTCTCTCCTATCAAGTAGTGTTGATTATGAAAAAATTGATTTTTATGTTTAATGCATCTGAAACGGTCTGCTGGCGTCATTGCCTTTCATTTAGTAATTAGTAAGCACACATACAATGAGAAATCAATAAACAGTCATCTTTTCCAATTTATCGAATTATCAAATGTTAGCTTGTGCTAGTTTTAGGAGGAGCTGTTTATTATAAATTGCTTTTTTATGACAAGTAAATTCATCTCGGAGAGTACCCAATACTGTTAATGAAAATTACAACATCATGAACGAATCATGCCAATAGAATGGCATTCCCACCACAAAATATTATTACTGGCATACATAAGTGATTACAGTTTTAGACCAGTATAAGAAAAGAGTATCTTGTGAAGACTCCACGAAGTAGAAAAAAGTGTGAAACCTATGCAAATTTGTTATAATTCGTTTTAACGTGTTCTTATTAAAGAAGAAAATGGGACAGTCTAACCACAGATCTTCATCTGCATGAAGAAAAAGGAAGTACCTAACTGGTTTGAGTTGTGTCGTCTAGGTAAACCATATGATCAAAACTTTAGGGACACCAGCACTTCTGTGGCGCAGGTCTGAAATTTTTGCTAACGTTTAGAGTTCTCACACTCTAAGATGAAATGGAAGAGTTCACTTTATCGCGCTCAATAGGTAGGAATAGATAGGGAAAAAATTTTTAAAATGCTCTAATTTTCTTAAATCCTGTCACTTCAACAACAATAGGCTGCAAGGAGCTGTTGCGAACAGGCTTGAGTGAATAAAAGCAGCTGACAGATCGCGCATGAGGGTATAAAGTATACAATCTCTATGACGTCCCTATCTATTGAGCGCGATAAAGTGAACTCTTCATATTTGATTTTTAATTTTCGAATAATTGTTGCATCGTTTCAGTTGACAAGTTTAAGGACTCTTCTGAGTTGGTGAAGTGGTTGATTATACGGAAAAACAGTTCATCCATTTTGTAACAATTGAAAAGTGATTTTAACGAAGGCGGTTTTCGACCATGGCAGAACCGTACGTCCTCTGGGAATTGAAGCGGATCAAACTCAGCTATAGCATATCTATACGAAAACCAGAAATTCTGCAAGGAACAGGAAGTTCGCGTCTGGACACATGAAGAATGGAGAAGCCTCAATGCTCGTTTCCTCGAGAAGCCAACTGGACAAGACCTTCCCGGATCAGAAGAGGAACTTTGCAGCGGGCTACGAATCTGCTAAAACTCCCAGGCAAGTCCTCCTTCCCGATGCATTATTAAACTCAGATATTTTCATTGAAACAGAGGAGACGGAGAGGTCGAGCTACGAAAGCGACGTCACGAGCCCCGGGGTATCATCTTGCCACTATTAACTACACGTTGTGACTAGGCTTCTAGCATAACTTTACGTCGTCCTAGCCGATGTGCGCAAATCACCAGCGTATGCGGGCCCGCCTTCGCTATAGGGATAGCGCGTGAAGAGATGGCTGGTCTAGAGAGACATAGGCGTACAATTACGATAATCTTAATAGACAATTTGCTCATCTAGAATTTCTTCTCTCTCTTTCTAATACGTATCAATTTATTCTAGTGATAGAATCTCAGTTATACTTTGCTTCTGCGTTGAATTCTCATCGTACACAATTGATAACGAACGATGCATGGTACCTGAAAACTCCATCCCCAAACCTTCAAAGGACCTAGAAGAGAACCTGAAATATTATTCATGTATAATTAATGATTGTGAATACTTAATTTTTAATTTATCATGTGTCGTTTTCAATTTTAAGGTTGAATTAAACTTTTTTTTGCTGCACACCTTCGTCAGCTCTCGATCACGTGACAGAGAGGGGACGAATCCTGCTGCTATCAATATGACTCCGAAACAAAATGATAGACCATGGAATGGCAGTCCTCAATATCGCCGAGAAAAAACATAAATTTCGGTTTGAAAAGTCAAAAACAAACGTAATGTTCATCACTTTTTTAGATAGCAAAGGTATTATCCATAAGGAGTACTACAGAGAGATTTTGCAGCGTATGATTAAAAGAATCCATCCAGTATGGCCACAATTTCATGTAAAAGAAAAATTGGTTCTTACTTTTGACCGCACGCAACAGGAGTAACGGAATTGTGGAGCTCTATCATCCTGCTTATTCCCCAGATTTGTCTCCACCAGAGGTTTTCCTCTTCCCAAAGGTGAAGACAAGTCTAAAAGGATACAGATTTGAGAATATAGAGGAACGTCAAAAAAGAACGTAACAGGCGAACTTGGAAAGGTTAAGACAGAGGACTTTAAAGCCTTATTTCAAAAACTTGTATGAACTTGGCAATCAGTGTGTAGCCTCAGAAGGTAACTTTGAAAAATATTAAACTGTTTTTGCCAGAAATATGTCTTGTATTTGTTAAATTGCTCCAGCCTCTTTTATTAATTATCTCGCCTTTTGTACACACACTGGCCAATGAATTAGAAATCCGTGATGAATTACTGCACTGATATGTAAAGCGGGGTCCCAGGTCAGAGACGATTGTGATATGCAAATGAATGCAATCATGTGAAGTACATGCTCATTCCAAGCTGCAGGTACAGGGTAGGAACAAGCTGCAGCTACTCAAGTTGAGCAAAATGGGGAAAACAGCAGACCTGAATGAGTTCCAAAAATGAATTATTGTGGGAGCCCGTCTAGCTGGAGCTACGATTTCCAGGACAGTACAACTGACCGCTATCTCAAAAGGTCAGGTCTCCAAGGTGTTAAATGCGTGGAAACGGAATCTACAAGAATTGTCGAAACGGCAGAATTGTGGATTAAAAACAATCAACACAGACAGGGACCGACGTCGTCTGAGACGGATTGTGCGGCAAAACCGAAGGTCTATTGTAGAGCAACTGACGGCAGACTTCAATGAAGGATCATCGGAACCCATCTCCTTCAGAACAATGCGCCGAGAGTTGAAGCGAATAGGGATGGGAAGTCCCATGCCAGTGAGGAAGCCCCTGGTGTCAGCAACAAACCGGAAAGTTCGCCTGTAGTGGTGTAAAGAACGGTGTGACTGGACAGTAGACGACTGGAAAAAGGTGATGTGGCCGGACGAGTCACGTTACACATTGTTTTGCATCGATGGCCGGCACAGAATTTGGCGGCATCCCCATGAAACGATGGACCCCTCATGTGTTGTGAACATAGTTCAAGCTGCAGAAGGAGGTGTCATAGTATGGGCCATTTTTTATTCGCATGGCAAGGGTCCCCTGATATTCCTTGACAGTCGGGTGAAAGCCAAAGACTACCCGAACATTGTTGCAGATCAGTCCATCCTGCAATGGTGCATTTGTACCCAAATGGTGACGGGTTCTTCATGGACGACAATGCTACTGTTCATCGAGCAAGAATTGTTCAGGAGTGGTTTTCTGAACACGACACCGAGTTGCAACATCTGCCGTGGCCAGCGCAAAGTTCGGATTTGAATCCGATCGAGAACGTTTGGGACATGTCGAAAAGAGACATTCGTCGAAGGCATCCGCTTCCGTCTACTTTGCAGGATCTGAAGGTCTCTTTGAAGAATGTATGGTCTGCGATTACCTTACCTGCATTGCAACACCTTGTACAGTCCAACTGCGTATGTTCTGTAATTACAGCCAAAGGAGGGTCAATACCATATTGAACGAAGGTTTCTAATTCATTGGCCGGTGTGTATATGACAATGCAACTTTTGTTTCAGCAGTGGTTTCTGAGTACAAAGATGACTTCCGTCATTTACACCGGCCAATTTAGAACCCACATTTCAACCAAATGATAATGTTCGCTCTTGTTGGAACAATATCCGACAGCAAGATACTCTCCGAAAAAAATTGGACTTCCATTGATCTAAATGTGCTTCAATACCTTATTGGCTACAAAGGGTATAATAAAATATCAAAAACATTATTCTAATTTCTTCCGGACGTTATGTGTCAAGACACATCCGACAAACTCGCAAACAAGCTTTCCTGTTCTTTGAAATAGAAACCGTATGGGCATGGTTCTGCAGATAGGGGCTGGGAACAGCCTTGGTTTAAATAGTGTGATAATTGTTTCACAGTGGATGGTCTCGCACATGATTGGCTGTTTTTGAACCATAGGCACTCATATTAGACAAAGCTGTGGAGCATTTTTTCAACGCTGGAGTACTCTGGATTTCGAGATTTCTGGCAATCATGGCTCCAATTAGCCGAGCACCAACAATAAGTTTCTTTTCTATGTTAGTTCGGTCTTTTTTCCCTTCCATGCTGATCAAATTGAATGACATGACTTCATTAATACTGCAAAATTAAAACCTATTTCTTAGTTATTTCTAAGTCATAAAGCTATAACTTAAGCTAAACTCACCTCAAAATGCAGAAGGTGAGCCGCCTTGTAAAGTATAAGAAACATGTAGAAAAGCTCCAGGATACGAAGAATGGGGCCAATAACAAACAATTTACCCGACAAATCGTACACTTCCGGTTCAAGATTTCTAATGTGAATGCAGACAATACATACGAAATAAGCCATAATCGGCGGCAACAATGGTTGAAAGATTACATTGACTTGATCCACATACGAAGAAATCGAAGAGAAAAGCTGTCTTAGATGGACGATTCTTGCTTCATAATAGCGGAAGTTCATGAGTTCAGTTTTCACTTTGTTGTTGAAGTTCTTGTAACACGTTGTTAATAGTTGGCAAAAGGTGCTTAAGGTCAAGGAGAAAAGTAGAATGTATGTATGGCTGAATATTTCCCATAATAAATAGATCAGTGAAAGGATTTCAAAGTGGTTTAACAAGAAGTATTGCATAGAACTTAGCTTTTCCTTGTCGTAAACTTCTGACGGTTGAGGGAAAGATGTACAAACGAAAGCGCAAATCGCACCATTAAATGCTGCTATTATAACGACGTTTTTGATGAAATACCTCAGAAGAATAGAGTCAACTGCTCCAACATTTTTTCTCAAGAGAACAGAACGGATGGCACGGTAGAGGACAAGGATCTTTTTCTGGTACCAAAAGCAAAATATAGAGAGAACCATGATGAAAACACATTGAAAAACCACATACACATGCATCAGAGCATATTTGAAATCTGCTTCCTCATTAATATCGATGTATGCTTGTGTAAGTATTAAACACAAATAAAATACCTGAAAAATGAATTCCAGGAGAAAGATGACCAGTAGCACTTTTCGTTTCGCAGAAGATAAACTGGAGAAGAAATTGAGACCGAAAAAATGAGAGAAAAAGGAAAAAGCTGTAGTAAAGGATACCATGACGATACTTTTGATAAGACTTCTCTCCTACCAAGTAACGTTGATTATGAAAAAATTAATTTGTATGTTTAATGCATCTGAAACGGTCTGCTTGCGTCATTTGCTATCATTTAGTAATTAGGAAACACTTATACAAAGAAAAATCAATAAACAGTCATCTTTTCCAGTTTATCCAATCATCAACTGATGGCTTATTTATGTTAGCTTGTGTTATCTCTAGGAGGGGCTGGGCTATTTATTATAAATTGCTCCATTATGACAAGTAAATTCATCTCGGAGAGTACCCAATAGTGTTAATGAAAATTACAACATCAGGAACAAATCATGCCAATAAAATGACATTCCCACCACAAAATACTATTACTGGCATACATAAGTGATTACAGTTTTATATGAATATAACAAAAGAGTATCTTGTAAAGGCTCTACGAATTAGAAACATGTGTGAAACCGATGCAATTTGTTTTAATTAGTTTTAAACGTGTTCTTATTAAAGAAGGAAATGGGACGTTCTAACCACAGATGTTTATCAGCATGGAGAAACCAGAAGTACCTAAGTGACTGAGTTGGTGCTCGGCTAGATAGAGCCATGAGTGACTGAATTCTCGATATCCAAAGTATTTAGTCGTTGAAAAAAATGATCGACAGTCGTTAGCTAAAAGAGTAACCTATAGTTCATAGACAATCCATTGAGCAAAACCGCGGTATTGTACGGAGAAACAGTTCATCCACTGTGTAATAATTGCAATTACTTGTTTCGAGGGGATATCAGACACGGTATATCAAGAATTATTCCTGCGTATTCTCACTACGTGCTACCAGTATTTTTACAAATAAACCATTAAGGAATGAGATAACCAAGTACCGAAAGGTTAAACTAAACTATTCGCGGAACCATATTTTTAACCGCCCTATGTTAACATTGTAAGTTTCTAATGGACCATTATGATACCATTAAACCACGTACCTATGAACCAACTTGGATTATCATTAATTTTACCTTGTATTCATTTATGACACATCATTCCAAGTTGTTTGATATATTACATGCCATATTTTAGCATTGAAAGTTCCAATGAACCATAATGGTTCCACTAAACCATGTGCCTTTGAACTAACTTCGACTATCAATAATTTTACGTTATATTCATTCATGATACATTATCCCGATTTGTTTGATATACAGGGTCTTTATAATTAAAGTTCCATGTTGAAAACATTCAACATGCTTTCAGTAAATGGTGGAGGCCACATTCAACATGTAACTAATTTTAGTAACGATTAAAGACTTGTTAACCTGTGTCTTCGTGTCTAATTTCGTATACGAATATTGCAATATTGCATAGAGCGCCATTCCATGCTGGTGTTGACCTTTTGAACTAATTTTTTTTTGGTGGGTATGAACATCCCATGCCCTCTTGTATGATATTACCAAGTATTATAGCTTTTGGTCCAGTAGTTTTTTTATGGCCATGTCAAAATGTAACTAATTATAAAGACCCTGTATTACATGCCACATCTTATCATTGAAAAATTTTGAGGATGTCATAAGGGTACGATTAGAGCACGTGCCATTGTTTCGATTACATTCCCGGAACTATATTTATCAATTGGCGAAAATAGTAATGAATAACCGCTTCTATCTCGACATTACGATTTGTTTGATATATTACTTAATATATCTTCCTATTGAAAATTGCTAGGTGGAAAAATAGAGGTACCATTTGTGCACGTTCCAATGAACCGATTTAGATAATAATTGTGATTGGTTCGTGCCATGAACCATATTCATCGACTGAAGAAAACAGATTTTGAAAATCTTTCATAGCCTGGGAGGGGTTAGAGTTACGGACAGACAGACACGTTTCCCCACATTGAGAGCATAAAGCATCTTTCAGTATTTAAAAACCGCCGCTATTCCATCGTGGAAGAATAGCGACCTCTTTTAAGGTTTCTTTTCGCTAAAGGTAAGAAACCCGCTGAAATTCATGGGGAAACGGCAGAAGTTTACGGTGCCGACTGTCTGCATTATTCCAATGGGTGGAAATGGTGTAAATTGCTTCGAGAAGAAAGAGTTAGCCTTGGCGATAAGCAACGTTTTGGGCGGCCTGCGTCAGCGGAAACACCAGCCATTATCTAGGACATTAACAACACAATCAGAAAAAAAAACTTCGCATGGAGGTCTGTTCGCGTTGGATTCCAAAAAGCCTGACATAATAACAGGCCGAAAATAGCATGGAGTGATGTCTGCAACATCTGCAGCGGTAGAACCAGGAATAAATTCATTTCTGATTGGCATTTTCACTAGAGACGAGTTCTGGTTCTTGCACTTCATACGTAATACCAAAACCTCAATCATCGTGTGGAAACATGCACATTCTCCCATTAGCAAAAAACTCAAAGTTTTTCCTTCAGCTCGGAAGATTATACCTTAGAGTTTTTTGGTATATGCAAGACATCAAACTCGCAGAGTTTTAGGCTCGTGGGTCAATCGCCAACGAGGCTACCTATTGTAAAATGTTGACTAAATGCAGTGTGCTATTCGGGAAACGCTACCAAAAAGAGGTATGTTCGAATTCTTCATGTAGGCCCGCATATGACCAAAGCTGTCAAAGCAAAACTGGCTCGTTTCTGTTTGGTACCATGAAGATATTTCTGGTGGTGCTGTATTCACAGCCGAAGGGATTCTACGGGCGGGGTCTACTGAAACTGGCACAGCATTGTGATAAATGCCTAAATCGTCAAGGTGCCAATGTGGAAATGTAGACAAAGACATGTAATAAGCTTTGTAATTTTCTTTGAATTCTGATATCACCTCGTACATAAGCTGTTCTCCTCGTTCTCTAAGAATTGAAGAGGATCAAAATGGGCTGTAGCATATCTACAAAAACCTCTGATTTCGCTAAGAAAGGAAAGTTCATGTCTGGAACACAGTGATTGGACACATGAAGAATGAAAGAAGGTTATGTGGGATACACATTGTTCCGTATCGACGGTAGGCAAAGGGTTTGCCGGGAGCTCCATGAAACATTGGATGCAGCAAGCCTTATCTTGGGTTTGGGGGTGTTGTCATGGTCTCGAGCTTCTCCTGCTAATATGGAAATGATCTTCTAAAATTTATGGAAGTTCAGGTGGATTGGAACGATATCCTGCTTCTTCATATATAACAATGCTGATATTGTTTCACCAGCGGTTTAATGAGCACAAGAATGACTTCCGTAATTTACCCTGTTTAAATTTGAACTCATACATCAACCACAGAGAATGTTCGCTCTTGTTGGAACAATATCTACAGAAAAATACTCCAAAAAATTAATATGAGATATAAGGAAATGTCCGGTGAACGCCTGGTCTTCCATTGACCTAAAAGCACTTCTAGACTTTATAGGCTATAAAGAGTAATGAAATATTAAGCAGGATATTGTAATTTTTTTTGGTTCTTCACATGTCCAAACACAATCGACATCCCGAGCTATCTTGTTCTTTGCGGTAGAAATCAGGGTTTTCGTACATGCATGCATCAGCCGATATGAATCCGTATTAATACCGGGGCATGCTCCTGAAGATATGCTGTATTCAGCCAATCAAACTTCCAATTAGACGAGCACCGGCAATGACTTCTTTTTCTAAGTCAATTTGGTTCTTTACCCTCCCCCCATGCTAATCAAATTGAATCACATGACTTCAAATAATTTTGCTTAATTAAAACAAATTTGCTTGTTTCTTAGCTATTTCTAATTCATTAGCCAATATATGTAGCTTATTCTAAACGAACCTCAACATGCAGAAGGTGAGCCGCCTTGTAAACGATAAGAAACAAGTAAAAGGTCAGCAGGATATAAAGAACAGGGCCAAAAAGCTGTAGTTTACTTGACGTCCCGAATATATCCGACTTAAAATTCCTTACGTGTAAGCAGAGAGTAAGTACAAAATAAGTCACAAACAGCGTCATCAATGGTTGAAAGATTTCATTGACTTGATCCACGTAAGAAGAAATCGAAGAGAACTGCTGTCTTAGATAGACGACTCTCGCTTCATAATACCGGAAGTTCGTGAGTTCAGCTTTCACTTTATTGTTGAAGTTCTTGTAACACGTTGTTAATAGTTGACAAAAGGTGCTTAAAGTCATGGAGAAGAGTAGTATGTAGGAATGGCTGAGTATTTGCCATAGGGAATCGATCAGTGCAAAGATTTCTACCCGGTTTACCAAGAAGAGATTCATGGAATTTAAGATTTTCTTGTCAGAAACTATTGCAAGTTGAATGAAAAATATACAGATGAAAGTGCAAATGGCAACAATAAATGATGTTACTATGACGACGTTTTTGATGAAATTCCTGAGAAGAATAGACTCAACTCCACCAACATCGTTTTTCAAGAGAACAGAACGCATGGTTTGGTAGAGGACAAGGATCTGTCTCTGATGTGAAAAGCAATATATGGAAAGAACCATGGTGAAAACACAGTGAAAAATCGCATACACATAGATAAGAACATATTTCAAATCCGCTTCCAGAATAGATACACTGTATGTTCGAATAAGAGTTAAACACAGGTAAAAAACTTGAAAAACGAATTCCAAGAGGAATATGACCTGTATAACTTTACGATTTGCAGAAGATGTACTGGAAAAGAAATTGAGACCGAAAACTTGAGAGATCATGGAAAAAGCTGTAGTAAAAGATACCATGACGATGCCTTTGATAAGACCTCTCTCCTAGCAAGTAGCCTTACTTATGAATGAATTGATTTTTATGTTTAATGCATCTGAAACTGTTTGCTTGGGTCATTTTTTGTCATTTAGTGATTATCAAATACACATAGAATGAGTAATCAATAAACAATCATCTTTTCCAGTTTATCCAATCATCAACTGGTGGCTTATTTATGTTAGTTTGTATTATTTCTAGGAGGAGTTATTTATTATAAATTGCTCCCTTAAGACAAGTAAATTCATCTCGGAGAGTACCCAATACTGTTAATGAAAATTACAAGGAATCATGCGAATAGAATGGCATTCCCATCATAAAATCCAATTCCTGGCATACATAGGTGATTATAGTTTAGTATACATAGACCAATATAACAAAAGATTATATTATGCACACTCCACGAATTAGAAGCATGTAAATTTGTTTTAATTCATTTCAACGTGCTCTTATTAAAGAAGGCCATGGGACAGTCTAATCACAGATCTTCATCTACAATTAAAAGAAGTACCTAACTGACTTTAAGTTGGTGCTCGTCTAGGTACAATCTATGATCAAAAGTTTATGGATACCAGGATTTCTTCACTTAAAGCAGTGGCACCCCCTTTTGCTCTAATGACAGCCTCCATCCTCCGAGGAAGACTTTCTATCAATCTTATTGCTTTCGTTTCATGCTCCAGTTCCTGCGAGTATTACACCACTCCAAACGTTGCCTGGAATTGTTGCCAATGATGAAGAACTTGTGTGCAGTAGCACGACCTTGAAAACACAGGGAATGGAGTTCCAGACGAATGGTGTTTATGCTATCAACACAGGAGGCAGAATTTCTGAACTCTGTAGCAATCATTCCAGCAGAAGACCTTCAATTGCTCCGGGTCACACGTGCAAGCACTCGACGATTTCTGTCTGTCTATTTTTTGGATCTGCCAGTTCGTGGTTGCACTGTTGTTGCTCCCTCGGTCTTCCACTTCGCAATCACATTGCCTATAGTTGTACGGAATATTTGTTGACTGGTGGAAATCTCACGGATTGACTTGTTGCACAAGTGGCATCCTATGATGGTTCCACGTTGAAAGACGCTGAGCTCATTTGAACGACCCAGATCTTAATAATATATGTGATTCTATTTAAATAATTTACACGTCATTGCCATCCGACATTTAGCACATTCCCTGATTTATGAGGAGTGTTCCTAAACTTTTGATCACATAGTGTAAAGCCTTGATTGACTGAATTCTTCTTATCTAGTGTATATAACCGTTAGAAAAATGATTCATAGACTATCCACTATGAGCGAAACTGCCGGAGCTGTACTTTACTACATACAGATTTCATATTCAGCATTACATTCCGTGTAATGTACAGCTCCAGCCAAAATGTTTGTCACATTCAACCAAGCGCCGAACGTATCCGGTGAGGTGACAAACTTCAAGAACAGAACAGCTGTATGCTTGTGCAAGGGTTAAACACAGTAAAAAAAAACTTGGAAAATGAATTCCAAGAGAAAGACGACTAGTAACACTTTTTGTTTTGCAGAAGATAAACTGGAGAAAATATTGAGACCGAAAACTTGAGAGAACACGGAAAAAGCTTTAGTAAAAGATACCATGACGATGCTTTTGATAACACCTCTCTACTATCAAGTAGCCTTTATTATGAAACATTGATTTTAATGCAGCTAAAATGGGCTGCTTGCATTATTTCCTGTAATATGATAGTTTACAAACTTATGAGAAATCAATAAACACCCTAATGGTATAAAGAGTTGTAATTTCTTTTCCAGTTTATCCAATTTTCAAGGGATGGCTTATTCATAAAGTTCCCTTTTCTGTTTACTGTAGGAGCAGTTATTTATTAAGTAGCGAAGAATGGGGCTACTTATTGTTTTCACTATGTTCTTGTGTCTGTCCGTCCGTCCCTTTCATAATTTCCGCATTTTTTGAGGTAGAAGGTTGAAGGATTGTAGCTTACTATGCGCATGTGCACCTTCACTATTTAGCTTGGTTTTGATTGGCCCACTGGAGTCGGAGTGTCTGGGGGCGGAAATTAGAGGGGACCAAAAGGTCTACGCGTATTTATGCATATCAAGGATCGAACTTCGGTATACAGATTCCTCTAAGCAAGTTCAACATTACTATGAAGTTTGGGCCAAATTGTCCCAACGGGGTCGGAGTTGTGGGGATGGCAGTTACTTGGTGGCAAGATATGGCAGTTCATATACTATTCGATCGGAAATGATGAGAAACGAAAGAAGACAGAGCTCTATTACACTTTTTAAATACTACGTTCGAGAAAATCAATTTTTCGATTAAATAATTGGGGAGGGAGATTAAAAAAGTGCGATAAAAGGGTAAAAATAGATGATCTCAGGGCTTCCGCTACTTTCCTATAACTTCCTCGGGAGGATTAACTTCTTGTTATAATTGCTCTATTAGGAAAGTAAATTCATCTCAGTATAGAATACACGCTAATGTTTGCGAAGTTTACAAACACCTGTTAGCAGAGTCAGAAAATCTATAGTACCAAGTTACAGACGGTCAGAAAAGGTGACAAGTCTCTTTCGCCGCCATTGAGTGTGTTCAAATCTGGTAGCCATTATCTGATACCATTTTCTGAACACTTTAGAACTTTTTGGCCGGTAAAAAAATAGCTAGGCTCTAAATAAACATACGCTTCATCTTATGTGACCACGTATTTCCATTTTTAATCCGCCAGGTATCGTTCATACAGTTTACGGCAATTTGTTCGTGGCTCTTGAACATGGCGCGGCAACAACTTATGAACGTGGCTCTTGTGTCGCTTCTCCAGTTGTAAATCACAGTTGATAATTGCGTTTACCGTGTACACAGATGTCCCTATCTTCTGTGTAATGGCCCTTTGTGTTGGTGATTACACCCCGTGACGAGAGCCCTTTGTACGACGGACTACGGCTTGTGAATGGTCTCGGATTGGCCTGATTTTTACCTTCAGGAATGGCGTCGCATGTTATTTAGTACAATTGATATGCCACCTGGACCTCTCTTACTCTCCCGCGTGTCTGGTCATACCCATGAAGAAGTCAGTAGTAATTTATAATATAAAGTAAATAAAAATATAAAAATATCAAATAAAACGACACTGCCTTCATGGTGACACAAACGCTTTGGCTAAGCCATAGATTAAAAATACATTGTAAAAATACTGTATTAAGGTTTAGACAAAGTCTACATGTATTGTTAATCTTTCGCTAAGCTCTTTATTAGGTATCAACATAAATCGCAGCACACGTTTGTATCACAATTCATTTTAGCCACTATATCACATTGTTTAAAGAAGCTGAAACTAACCTAACCTAACCATTTATTAATTCGCTCGACCTATGACCCCCTCAACGAACTGAGCTCATACCGTGGGATACACGTAGTTCTGTACCAACGTAAACAGAGAGTTTGCCGGGAGCCCGATGAAACATTTGATCCAGCAAACCTTATTAAGGGGATGGTGTCTTGGTAGTGAGCTTCTTCTGCTCGTATGGAAATGGTGCCCTAAAATTCATGGAAGGTCAGATACATTACATGGAGTACCAGAACATTGTAGCCGACTAAGTCCATCCTGCAATGCTCATTCCAGTCCTGCATTTGGCTGCTTTTTCATGGAAGACAATGCGACTTTTGTTTCTGCAGTGGTTTAATGAGCACTTCCGTCATTTATCCTGGCCACTTTAAAGCGCAAATCTCAACCCCATGAGAAAAGTTTGGAAAAATTTAACTTTGTCAGCGAACAGCGTAGACGGTGTGATATAATCATTGTTAACTGCCTCAACTCTGTACGTCGAAAATACAAAATACTCTTTGAAGAAATTACGTCATGAAGGGACCATGCTAATAGAATAAAATTTTCACCACGTATTATTAAAAATGACATGCATGCAAGTAAGTGATTAAAGTTTTAGGCCAATACAACAAGAATACACACTGGATTATGCAAAATACTTTATGAAGGAGTTGGTTGATTCTAACCACACAGAACTTGGTTCTTCATGGGAAAAAAAGAAGGAACCTAACTGACTTCGTAAAAGTGCTTATCTAGCTGGAGCCACAATTGAAGCAGCAAACTAGTTGCCTTGATTCTCGGATATACAGAGTATTAAACCGCTAATATAAATGTTCCACAGTCTTTGTCTAAAAGAGGTAACTATGGCACAAATGCATCAATCATGACGAGACAACGACTACGCAACAATTGACAAATGAATTTAACCATTGCTTTTCCAGACCCACTTGCAACAGGACCATGCGTTGGGATAAAGCGGGTCCAAATGTATAGGCAAATTTCTGGTTTCTGCAAAGACCATGGCAGTTCGTCTGGAACCTCTTGAGTGAATACATAGTCAGATATGGGCCGAGAAGAGCATTGATTTAAATTGTTTGACAATATTATTACAGTGGCTGGTCTGCCCTCATAATCGGCTGTTTTTGAACCACAGTTACTCGTTTTAGACAAATTCTGTGAAATATTTTTTCAACGATGGAATGCTCTGGATTTCGAGAATTCAACCAATCATTGCTCCAATTTGACGACCACTGACAATGAGTCCCTTTTTTAAGTCAGTTCGATTCAATTGACTGATTTTCCACCGTTCTGATCTAATTAAATCACATGACTTCAAACAATTTTGCGTAATTAAAACAAATTTACCTGTTTCTTAGCTATTTCTAAGTCACTAACTTATAACTTAAGCTAAACCACCCTCAACATGCAGAAGGTTGGTCAGGTGCATTGCATGGATTATCAGAACATTGAAGGACTATGCTCCATTCTAATCCTGCACATGATTGATTTTTCATGGACGACAACGCGACTTTTGTTTCTGCAGTGGTTTTTATGAGCACAAAGATGACTTTCGTCATTTACCCTGGCCATCCTAAAGCCAAGATCTAACTGCATGAGAATGTTTGGAACAAGTTAACCTTGTCACCTAACTGCCTAGACTGCATGATACAGTCAATGTTAACCGCAGATGAACTTTAGATTCCGGAACAGGTGGTAGCCACTGTACACGAGGTCCGAACTGTAAGGCGGGTATCCAAGTTGTTCCCAAACAAAAGATCTCATTAGTTGGGAATAACTTGGCACCCCCCCTCTCAGTCCGGACCTCGCATCTAGTGGCTACCACCTGTTCCCGGATCTAAAAAAAGGTCATCGGGAGCCTGCATTTCAGCGACGATGAACAAGTGAAAACTGCGTGGCTTTCTTCACCGGCGGCAGTGATCATGCGGAAGTACATTGAGCACTATGACAAGTGCTTAAATAAACTTGGAAACTATGTGGAAAATTAGTTAAAGGTACATAGAATCTGGTAAAGAAATATTTTGAAAACATTTATAGCAGTTTCGTTTTTATTACAAAACTGACCTTACTTTTCGAATAACCCTCGTACATGCACATAAATGATTACAGTTTCAGACCAACACAACAATTATTAGGAGCTTTAGCATAAAAACTACTTATAAGAATGCGCCCTTGGTCTGCACGTTTATCCGGCCGGCCGTCCGCCGTCTGCACGATAACTTGAAAACGGATTAACTTTTTTAAATTCTGTTTTCAGAAATATGACCATCAAAGTCTTAGCTCGGCCGTATCAACTTTTTAGAATTTTTCGTGGAACCCTTCAAGTGGAATTCACGTGCTAAAACAGTGAGTGTAAAGAATACCAAGCTAATGGCATGTCATATAACAATCGATTTATCAAGAAGGAATACATTGTTACTTTCTGTTCATCTTTAAGCACTACTGACATCGGCGCGCGCACGTGAAATCGCTTTGTCGACGCACGATTGCTCAAGTGCTCATAATCTATATTACTCAGTAGCGAAAGAATGGAGCTACTTATTGGTTTTATAATGTCTTAACTGTGTACCCCTTCATAATTTCTACATTTTTTGAGGTAGAAGGTTGAAATTCGGAACGTAGCTTCCTATGGGCATGTCCATCTGCACTATTTAGTTTGGTTTTGATTGGTACACTGGGGTCGGAATTACGGGGGTGGGATTCAGAGAGGACAATATATCTATGTCTTATTTAGGTACGTAAAGGCGTGAAATTCAGTATCCAGATTCCTCTAGGCAAGATCTACATTACTATGAAGTTTAGGCCCCGGTGTTCCATTGGGGTCGGATTTGCGGGGGTAGTAGTCACGTGGTCTTTAAAACTATGCCAACATACGGCTTGTGATATATCATACGTTTGGAAATGATGAGAAAGGAAAGAAAATACGAGGTTTTTTACATTTTCTACATATTACGTTCAAGAAAATTAATTTTTGATTACAAAACTTGGGGAGAGGTAAAAAGTGCAGATAAAGGGGTAAAAATAGATGACTTCAGGATCTACTACTTGCCTTACCCTACTCGGAGGGAAGAGGAGGGGAGAATAATTTTTTAATAAATGTATAAATGTATTTCTCCTTCACTGCTAAAGCTCCTACTTGGAATGTTTACAAGATTTTATTTAAGAAACTCTTTTAAGCGGAGAATATCATTGTCTTTAATTGCTGGTTCTAATATTCAGGAATAGCATTGTGCAAGTAGTGTTTACCGTTTAAACCGTAAATTTTGTAATAAGTTTTATGTGGGCATGTCGAATTGCTCCATAGTCATCAGATTTAATGAATATACTACGTCATTCCATACGAAAGATGACTTTATCATTTACCCTGGCCACCCTAAAGCCCAGAACTCAAACCTATAGAAAGTTTGGAACAAGTTAACATTGTCAGCTGACCGCGTAGACTGCATGATATAGTCATTATTAACTGCCTCAACTCTATGCCGGAAAATACACAATACTCTTTGTGAAAATTACGTTATAAAGGCATCATGCTAATAGAATAAAATTCCCGCTAGATATTATTAGCAATGGCATACTTACGTGTAAGTGATTACAGTTTCAGACCAATACAACAATTATGTGATGCAAAAAGAGAGACACGGTGGTCATTAAATAAGGAACACACATAAATTACGTAGGAGTTGGTTGAGTCTAATCCACACAGAACTTGGTCAGCATTGTGGAAAAAAGAAGGAACCTTACTGACTTCGTTAAAGTGCTTATCCAGCTACAGCCATGATTGAAACAGCAAACCAGGTGACTAGACTCTCGGATATCCAGAGTGTTGAACCGCTGAAATAAATGATCCCCAGTCTTTTTCTTAAATAGGCAACTGTGGCTCAAAGGCAGTCAATATGAACGAAAATAGTCAACCAATACGCAGCAATTGGCAAATGATTTCTGCAAAGATCTGGAAAGTTCGTCTGCATTGATGTTTGGAACCTCAAGACTAGAAGAAGGTTATGCTGTCAGACGGCTCACGATATATGAAGCATTGGTTCTAGCATGCCTTATCAAGTCAAGTCAACGCTCTTCTAATCGTGTAATGGAATAGAGCTTTTATTGTCGATATGGCAATCATCCCCTAACATTTGTGGAAGTTTGGGTGGGTTCTACATAATGTTGTATTCTTATCTTAACGAGCACTCAGATGACTTCCTTCATTTACCCTAGCCGCCCGGATCCTATCCCATAGAGAATGTTTAGGATATGTTGGAACGATATGTCCGATAGCGAGGATCTCTTCCAATAAATCTGCCACAAGATTATATGGGAATGTCTGTTGAACGTCTGGTCTTCCATTGACTTACAAGAGCTTCAACACTTTACTACTGAATCTAAACCCATCAGCATATATTCCGTTATTCGGACCAAGAGGGATCCAATAAAGTATAATACAAATATTTCTAATTTCTTTCCATTTTAAACTGTGAAGTCACGACGTTCAAGACGCTTATGTAGACATAGAAATCTGTAGCATTCTTATAGACATGCGACTGGCCGTTTGGAACCGCTTCAATTCCCCGCGCACGATTCTGAAAAAATAATTTGACAGTTGTTTCAATTCGATAATCTCGTTCATGATTATCTGTTTTTGAACCACAGTTAGCCCTTACAGACAAAGACTGTCGAGCATTCTGAATATCGAGATTCCAGTCAATCGTGGCTCTGGCTTTAGGTAGCTGATCATTGAATTACATGACTTCAAACTATTTTGCATATTTAAAAAAACCCTATATATAAGTGTCTCTAATTCATTGACCACTGTATGTGTGTATAACTTAAAAAAAAAACGAACCTCAGCATGAAGGTGAGCTGCCTTGTAAATTATAAGAAACATGTAGAAAATCTCCAGGATAAAAAGAACAGGGCCAATAATCTGTAATTTATTTGACGTTCCGAACACATCCGGCTTAAAGCATCTAATGTAAATGCAGACAGTAAATACGAAATAAGCCATAAACAGCGCTACAAAAGGTTGAAAGATTTCATTGACTTGATCCACGTAAGAAGAAATCGAAGAGAAATGCTGTCTTAGATAGATGACTCTCGCTTCATAATATCGTAAGTTCACGAGTTCAGCTTTCATCTTATTGTTGAAGTTCTTGTAACTCGTTGTTAATAGTTGGCAAAAGGTGCTTAAGGTCATGAAGAAGAGTAGAATGTAGAAATGTCTGAGTATTAGCCCTAAGCCATCCATAACTGCAAAGATTTCAAGGTAGTTTAACAAGAAGTGTTGGATGGAACTTACCTTGTCTTTATCGAAATTATTTGACGGTTGAATGAAAAATATAAAATTGAATGCATAAATGGCACCAATAAACGTTGCTATAATGACGACGTTTTTGATGAAATATCTCAGAAGAATAGAGTCAACTGCGCCAACATCGTTTTTCAAGACAATTGAACGAATAGCATGGTAGAGGACATTGATCTTTTTCTGGTGCCAAAAGCAAAATATTGAAAGAACCATGATAAAAATACATTCAGAAATCTCACTCACATACATTAGAACATACTTCAAATCCTCTTCCAGAATAGAAACGCTGTAGGCTCGTGTAAGAACTAAACACAGGTAAAAAAACTGAAAAATGAATTCCAAGAGAAAGACGACCAGTAACACTTTTCGTTTCGCAGATGATAAACTGGAGAAGAAATTGAGACCGAAAACTTGAGAGAACAGAGAAAAAGCTTCAGTAAAAGATACCATGACGATGCTTTGATAAGACCTCTCTCCTATCAAGTAGCCTTTACTATGAAATATTGATCTTAATGCAGCGAAAACGGTCTCCTTGCGTCATTTCTTGTAATTTGGAGTTAACACACCTAATGAGAAATCAATAAGGACTGGATTATTTATGAGGTTGCATTTTGTGATTACTCTAGGAGCAGTTATTTATTATAAATTGCTCTATTCTAACAGTAAATTAATCTCGGTAGAGAATACACGTTAATGTTTGTTAAGTTTACAAAAGGTCGGAACAGTGCAAAACCTCTTTCGCTATCATTGGGCGTGTTCAATCTGGTAGCCATGGATCGCTGTTTATGGCTGCATCGCAGTTTTCACTGCAAGAGGCTGGAACGGTGAACACCTAGATCAATTCTTAACAACTTAAATTGACACGCTATCTGTGTTCGCGACCGTTAAAGTAGACCAAAGCCAGAAAAATGCATAGTGGTTGCGTCCCACGACTTGACGTGTATGTAGCGGATTCCGGTATCTTCTTGCAAGCATTCCAGGAATAGGCGAGTTGCCGCGGCCGTGTGACTGCACGCTTTGACTTGGCGCAGTCTTGCCTTGTTTGCCTCTGTACAGAACAAAAGTGGGATATCCTGGATAAATAAAGGGGTTAGAACGTTCATCTGATTGTACATAGCGTTGACTGTGGTCGTTGACTCAATTCTGTGTAAGGTTAACTTACCGCTGTAGTTTTAACCCGCCACGATCTTGAAACCTTTTGAAAATGTTTCTTTGCATTAACAGCAACTATTTCTAAAGTCCTTAGAACCCCTTCGGCGGTAAAAAATGTCTCGCTCTTGTTGTAGTCGTTTAAATAAACATACGCCTCATCTAGTAAGACCACGTGTTCCACTTTTCATCAACCAGGTATTGTTCATACAGCTTACGACATTTGATCCGTCGCTCTTGAATATTGTGTCGTTTTGATAATTGTGTACACAGATGTCCATATCTTCTACGCAATGGCCCGTTCAGGGGCGTAACTATAGGATGGCTAGACTGGCAAATGCCCAGGGTCTCTTAAACCGAAGAAAGGAGGCCCCCATAAAAGTTTCTAGCCAGAACTTCATAAAAGTTCTGGTTACGCCAATGGGCCCGTGGAGTTGGTGGATTACATCCGGTGACGAGAGCCCAAACTTTCCGGACGACTTCAGGTTTACGGCTAATGGATGGTCTTGAATTGGCCTGCTAAAGGTTTTGCCAATGTTATTTTGTACCTTGATATATAACATGGACCCCTCTTACTCTCCACTCTCACAGTCTGGCTCACGAAATCAGAGTAAATAGTGAAGTAGGATATGATCATATTAAGCTGCACTCCGAATGTAAACGTTCTATGTCAAACAAGGTAAACATTATGAAAGGGATAGAACGAAAGCCGGTAAAGCGGAAATGGAAGAACTAGTAAGTTTAAAACCCAAATCTTTGTTTAAATCATGTTTTAAATGGTGTGACGTATTGAGTTAGAATCACATGTGAAATACACATACAGGGTGTTCCATGTAACCTGTACCAGCGAAGGTCTGTGGTCTGGGGACCTATCGATTGGATCCCATGTATGTTCCGCGATTTTTAGTAGTTTTCGAGATATGAATTTTTTTGTTTTATTTTCAGATTTTTTAAAATTTTGGACGATTTTAGCTCTAACTTTTTCTGAGATTACGTCATAAAGGGATCATGCTAATAGAATAAGATTCCCACCATATATTATTAACACTGACATACATACACTTAAGTGATAACAGTTTCAGACCAATACAACGATTATTTGATGAAAAAAAAACAACAAAAAAAAACCACACAGTGGCCATGAAATTAAGAACACTTAAATTAGAAGGAGTTAGCTGAGTCTAACTACACAGAACTTGGTCACCATCGTGAAAAAAAAGAAGTAACCTAATTGACCTGGTAAAAGTGCTTATCCAGCTAGAGCGACGATTGAAACAGCAAACTAGGTGACCAGATTCTCCGATATCCAGAGTGTTAAACCACTGGAATAAATGATTCATAGTCTTTGTCTTAGAGAAGTAACTGTGGCTTAAAGGCATCCATCATGACCAGACATCCACTATGCAACAATTAACAAATGATTTTAACCATTGCTGTTCCAGACCCACTTGCAACAGAACCATTCGCTGGAATGAAGCAGATCCAAATCACTGCGAAAACCCATGATTTCTGCAAAAATTAGGAAAGCTCGTCTACAGTAGGTTCGTCAATTGATGTTTCGAACCTCGTGACTGGATACACGAAGATTAGAAGAAGGTTATGTGGTCAGGCGAATCACGATACATGAAGCACTAGTTCCAGCAAGCCTTGTCAAGACAAGTCAAAGTTTTGTTGGTGGTGTCATGGTATGGAGCTATTCATTTTTATGGAATATTCGGTGCGTTCCACGGATTATTAGAGTACTATTGCGAACTAGTCCATACTGCAGTGCTGCATTCTTATCTTAAAGAGCACGAAGATTATTTCCGTCATTTACCCGATCGCCCAAAGCCAAGATCTCATACCAGAAGGAATGATTGGGACATATTGGAGCGACATTTCCGACAGAAAGATCCTCTTCCAACAAATTTGCTATGAGATCCAAAGAAATATCTGGTGAGTAGGTAGTCTTCCACGGACTTCCAACTGAATGTAAGCCAACTTGCATACATAACGTAATTTGGTAAAAAGATATCCATTAAAATATTCTAACACGTGTTCTAATTTTTACCAGTCTTCAATTGTCCAGTCAAGAGTTTCCAGACACTCTGTAGACGAACTTTCCTGTTCATTGTAGAAAGCAACGTTTTTGGTATAGACATACGACTACAGATTTGGGCCTACTTTGATTCCATAGTTTATGGGCCGAGAGCAGCTTTGGATTAAATCAGAGTGGATGGTCCCGTTTCTTCGTACATGGAGGGCCTCTCTCATGATTTAGTGTTTTTGGATCACTAGTGGTGTGCGATCCATCGAAAACCATCGATCCATCGATGGTTTTGTTCTACGATCAATCGAAATTTCGATGGTTTTCAACCATCGAACGATTTTTATAAAACACCGATTGCCAGCGATGGTGGTTTACAAACCATCGATGGAAATTTCGATTGTACTTCGATGGTAAATGGTTGGTTAAGTCAAATCACTAGACGAGACGACCAATGCGGTTTCGAGATTTGGCGCTGGCCTCCCATTGGTGCTTTATACCAGATAAATAAGGTGAGAAGTGTCAGAGAGTATCAGATTGTACTACAGATCGCCACTGACTCCTCATAATAGTAATCCACTGCATGCATGGAAGATGATGCACGGAAATATTGCATTTAGAATGATGGCCCAGAGATTTTTAACGCCACCAGCAACATCTGTGCCTGCAGAAAGACTTTTTTCAAAAGCAGGTTGCACCATTGGAAATAATAGGACCATGTTAGGTCCAAAGCATTTGGAGAAATTGTTGGTTTTACAATCGATGCCTTTGGATGTCTTGCATAAATTTTGTTAAACCCAACTTTTACATTTGTCAAATTATCAGTAATAAAATGTCTGTTGTAGTCTAAGCTTTATCCATGTGATTTTATGCTATTTCATTGAGATAAAAAAATTAAAAGAACCATCGATGGTATTTTTGAATCCATCGACGGTAATTCTGAACCCATCGATGGTTTCCTGTGCCCATCGGTTGTGTTTCGATGATGGTTCATACCATCGATGGTGCCACCGATGGTGGTTTTTAAACCATCGCACACCACTATGGACCACAGTTACCCCTTTGAGACAGCAGGTCAGTTCCTCAACCGTTGAATACTTACTTAGTTATGGAGAATCCAGCCAATCGTGGCTCTAGCTAGAAGAGCACCAACAATGAGACCCTTTTCGAAGTCAATTAGGGTCTTTCATTTTCCGATGTTGATCAATTGAATTATATGATCTCAAACAATTTTGCATAAGTAAAACAAATATCTATACAGTTCACTTACGTTTCTAATTCATTGGCCAGTTTATATACGAGGGTCACTCCAAATGTAAAGCACAATATTTTTATAAAATTTATTTCTTATTCTACAGCCTTCAAACGTACTGGTCGAGACTTTAACCGTGCAGGTATACAAGCCCTCGTTCCAAGGTGGATTAAGGCAGTTGAAACGGACGGGGATTATGTGGAAAGATGACATGTTGTACCTAAAGGAAGAATCTATGACCTCCGTAATCTGTAAAGGTGTAGAATAAAAAATAATTTAAAAAAATATTGTGCATTACTTTTGAAGTGACCCTCGTAGCTTAAGCTAAACGAACCTCAACATGAAGTAGATGAGCCGTCTTGTAAATTAAAAAAAAGAAGTAGAAAATCTCCAGGATAAGAGAAACAGGGCCAAGAATTTGTAATTTACTCATCACTCGGTACACATCCGGCTTAAAACTTCTAATGTGAATGCAGATGGTAAACACGAAATAAGCCACAAAAAGCGCTACCAGTGGATGAAAGATTTCATTAACACGGTCCACGTATGAAGAAATCGATGAGAACTGCTGTCTTAGATGGACTACTCTCTCTTCAGAATGTCGGAGGTTCATGAGTTCAGATTTTAGTTTATTGTTGAAGTTCTTGTAACACGTTGTTAATAGTTGGCAAAATGTGGTTATTGTCATGAAGAAGAGTAGAATGTAGGAATGGCTGAGTATTTCCCAGAATACATCGGTCAGTGCAAAGATTTCTATGTGCTTGAAAAAGATATACTGGATGGAATTTAAGTTTTCCTTCTCGTTAATTTCAGGCGTTTGAAAGTTAAGTATACAGATGAACGTGCAAATCGCACCAATTAACGCTGTTCCTATGAGAAGATTTTTGATGAAATTTCTCAGAAGAATAGACTCAACTGCGCCAATACCATTCTTCAAGAGAACCGAACGAATATCTTGGTAGAGAACATTGATCTTTTTCTGGTGGTAGAAACAAAGTATGGAGAGTACCATGGTGAAAATACATTGAAAAAAAACATGCACATACATCAGTATATATTTCAAATGCTTTTCCAGGAAAGAATCGCTGTATGCTCTTATAAGACTTAAACACAGGTAAAATACCTGAAAAATATACTCGAAGAGGAAGATAATCAGTATCACGTTCCGATTTGCAGAAGAGAAACTGGAAAAGAAATTGATACCGAAAACTTGAGAGAACATGGAATAAGCTGTAGTAAAAGATACCATGACGATGCTTTTGGTAAGACCTCTCTCCTATCAAGTAGCCTTACTTATGAAACAATTGATTTTTATGGTTAATGCATATGAAAAGGTTCTGCGCGCGTCATTTCCTGCGCACATGGTCCTGCCGTTTAGGAATTAGAAATCAATAAGCACATTTAGGATAAAAAAGTGCTTCATTTATCTTTTCCTGTTTATCCATTTATTAACTGATTGCTTAAATACGACAGTTTGTATTTACTCTAGGAGCAACTATTTATTAAAAATTGCTTGTTTATGACAAGTAAATTCATCTCGGAGAGTATCCAATACCATTATTAAAAATTACAATATCATAAACGAATCATGCGAATAGAATGACATACCAATCACAAAATAATTACTGGCATACATAAGTGATTACAGTTTTAGACCAATATATCGAAAGATTATCGTGCGTTAGACTCCACGAGTTAGAAACCTATGCAAATTTGTTTTATTAAGTACCGAAAGGTGCTTTATGCTATCAGTATGGGGAAACGTGTCTGTCTGTCTGTCTATCCGTAACTCTAACTTCTCCGAGGCTATGAAAGATTTTCAAAATCTGTTTTCGTCAGTCGATGAATATGGTTTATGGCACGAACCAGTCACAAATATTATCTAAACTGGTTCATTGGCACGTACACAAATGGTACCTCTATTTTCCCGCCAAGCAATTTTCAATGGGAAGTAATATATCAAACAAATCGTAATGACGAGATAGAAGCGGTTATTCATTACTATTTTCGCCAATTGATAAATATAGTTCCCGGGAATGTAGTCGAAACAATGGCAAGTGCTCTAATGGTACACTTATGACGCCCTCAAATGTTTTCAAAGATAAGATATGGCATGTAATATATCAAACAAATTGGGATGATGTGTTATGAATGAATATAATGTAAAATTAATGATAGTCGTAATTGGTTCCAAGGAATCAATCCAAGAACATGTAGAAAATCTCCAGGATAAAAAGAACAGGGCCAATAATCAGTAATTTATTCGATATTCCGAACACATCCGCCTTAAAGTATCTAATGTGAATGGAGATAGTAAATACAAAATAAGCCATAAACAGCGCCAACAATGGTTGAAAGATTTCATTGACTTGGTCCACGTAAGAAGAAATCGAAGAGAATTGCTGTCTTAGATAGATGACTCTCGCTTCATAATACCGGAAGTTCATGAGTTCAGCTTTCAGTTTATTATTGAAGTTCTTGTAACATGTTGATAATAGTTGGCAAAAGGTGTTTAAGATCATGGAGAAGAGTAGAATGTAGGAATGGCTTAGTATTTGCCATAATAACCCGGTCAGTGCAAAGATTTCTGCATGGTTTAACAAGCAGTGTTTGATAGAACTTAACTTTACATTGATCAAAACTTTTGAGGGTTGAAGGAAAAATATGCAAAAGATAGCGTAAATCGCACAAATAAACGATGCTACTATGACGGCGTTTTTGATGAAATATCTCAGAAGAATAGAGTCAACTATGCCAACGTCATTTTTCAAGAGAGCAGAATGGATGGCATGGTAGAGGAGATTGATCTTTTTCTGGTGCCAAAAGCAAATCATGGAGAGAACCATAGTGAAAATGCATTGAGAAATCGAATACAGATGCATCAGAACGTATTTTAAATCTGCTTCCAGTATGGAATCGCTGTACGCCTGTGTAAGCGTGAAACACAGGTAAAATAATCTGAAAAATGTATTCCAAGAGAAAGACAACCAAGAACACTTTCAGATTTGCCAAAGATAAATTGGAGAAAAAATTGAGACCAAAAACATGAGAGAACACAGAAAAAGCTTTAGTAAAAGATACCATGACGATGCTTTGATAACACCTCTCTCCTATTAAGTAGCCTTTATTTTGAAACATCGATTTTAATGGGCAAAAACGGTCTGCTTGCGTCATTTCTTGTAATTTGGTAGTTTACAAACCTAATGAGAAATCAATGAACACAGTAATGGTATAAAGAGTTTCAATTTCTTTTCCAGTTCATCCAATTTTCAAGGGATGGATTATTTTTAATTTTCTTTTTCTGTTTACTCTAGAAGCAGTTATTTATTATAAATTGCTCTCTTAGGAAAAGTAAATTCATCTCATAGAGAATACACGCTAATGTTTGTGAGGTTTGTTAGGGATCTATAGTAACAAGTTACAGAGGGCCAGAAAGGGTGCAAAAACCCTTTCGCCACCATTGGGCGTGTTCAATCTGGTAGCCATGCATTACTGCTATTGGCCTGCATCGCAGTTTCCACGGAACGGAGAACAGCTAGATCAATTCGTAACCACTTCAGTTGACACGCTTTCCAAAGACCCTCATGTGTTCATGTCGTCTCTTTCCAAGGGCCCGTTTAAGTAGACCAAAACCAGAAAAGTGCATAGGGAATGCGTCTCGCGACTTGACATGTATGTTGCTGAATGAAATGGTCCATAGTCTGTAATTAGAATTAAGCAATTCATTGTTGTAGCGCGTGGACCATTGTTGTCGCAAAAATTCTTTTTTCGAACGCGCGTGAAGCGTGTTCTTGGACTCGCTCGGCGATTTCTCTCGCAATTAATTAACTCGGTCGCGAGATGTTGTACTGTCTGATTGTTGCGCAATTAGTGTTCTATTTTTTTATTGCGTAGTACATTCTCTCGCCATCTTCTTTCCTCATTGGTCTTGCGACCACTCTTCTCCATTTTTCTCCTCCTTGTGCAGCCCACAATGGCCTCTCTGTCTTTGCTAGTGTTTCTTTCCTATTGCTTCAGCCTTAGATAGTACCTAAGCAATTGCAATTACGTGTCTGCCGATGTGGTCCCCACGTTTCATGCGTGTTAATGTTTATTTCGACCCCTCGCTCGTTTGTTTGCAATATAACCATGTTTAGGCTTGGCCACGAAATGTATTTCGTTCAGACGGTACAATCTCTACTATCTTTTCTCCATATCTGAATATTTTATCGTCTAGAACCATGCGTCTAGGCTGCTAACTGTGCATCGCGAGTTGCCACGGATGTACTACGTTTCCACTGCGTAATTTATTCATTTTTATACTAATACTAGTGCGAGTCACTGTGAGTACTTGAATTCATAATTTCTTTTGTTAGCGTTTAATTTTAACTTCTACCATGTTTTGCGTTATAGTTTCTTTTTACTGTCATTAAGAAAATAATTATATTGTTTACTACTAAGTGTGTGGTGGCTCATTCCTAGCCATAGATATTCCACTTTAAGATTTCCTATACGCCTCATCACCAACCTTCCGCGTGAGGTATGCAGTAGTGTATTTCTTTTATTTTATGAATTGGGATCCAATACGTCCATCCAGGGTCAGTATGGCCAGAGGCCGACGAGTTGGGTCCCTGGATG
This sequence comes from Rhysida immarginata, assembly GCA_023313115.1. Classification (NCBI taxonomy): domain Eukaryota; kingdom Metazoa; phylum Arthropoda; class Chilopoda; order Scolopendromorpha; family Scolopendridae; genus Rhysida; species Rhysida immarginata. The sequence goes on from JAHWFO010002816.1 coordinate 155,703, forward strand.
GACCTGGATTTACGACTGCTGTATGATGATCGCAGCAGCCGGGAGGGTGACTAGCCGTGCCTGATGTTGCTTAACTTCACAGAAGTTGTATTTCAGTGAAAGCCCACCAGGCTACAGCCTACCCCAAGTTTAATATTAACCGCAATTAAGATAGAAAATATTAAGCTAGAATAAGAGTTTGGGTTATATGAGTTTTTACTCTGACTGAAGCATGTTATTTCTTTTCATCTGTAGGGACCCCTGACCCCTCTCGTTGACTAACCTATCCAGGTCGCCGTTATCTGAGTCGACGGTGACAGCTCCCAAAGTCTTCGATAATCTGCCCAAAGACAGAACATTCAGCATGGAAACGCCTTTGGACTAGCCTTATCTTTCTACTGAAGACAGACATAATTTCTTATTTTCAATTATTCCTTTTGTGAAGAAAGTTCCATTGAAAGCGCTCAAGAGATTACTTTATGGAATTTTATATTCATTCAAGATTTAACTTTTATTAAAGGAAATATTTAAATTCATTAAGTTTATCCTCCTTCTTTCCCTGACACGACTGTTTCCTCTGGGTACGACTTTATTAAAGTTAATTTTAAAGTCCAGTGGTTGAACTGTTTTCGCTCCCTGGGTCTTCTTCCACTTCGCATACATAATGCTCTAGTTGTACGGGGTATTTGTAGAATGGTGGAAATCTCACGGATTGACTTGTTGCACAAGTGGCATCCTATAATGGCTCCATGTTGGAAGTCGCTGAGCTCATTTGAACGAACCAGATCTTAATAACACGAAGGAGATAAGTGTCTGAAGGTGTGTGATGATATTTAAATAATTTACATGTCATTGCCATGCGACTTTTGGCACATTCCATGAGTTATGAGGGTGTTCCTAAACTTTTGATCACATAGTGTACAGCAATGATTGATTGAATTCTCTTTATCCAGTGTATTTAACTGTAGGGAAAATGGTTCACAGACTATCTACTATGAACGAAACTGCCGTCTTTTACATTATGGAATAATTGACAAGTAAATTTAACGAAGGCTTTGGCATGCCTATACAAAAGTCCCTGATTTCTGCAAAGAACAGAAGAATGCATGACGGTTATACGGGATACACGTTGTTGTGGCTCGACGGTAGGAAAGGGTTTGGCGGGAAATCATAAAACGTTGGATACACAAAGTCTTATCTTGGGTTCTAGAGGTGCATTGGAAGATCAGAAGCATTGGAACGATCATGGAAGATCAGGTGCATTGGAACGATATCCTGGACATGGCTGCTTCTTCATGTATGATAATGCTACTTCTTGTTTCAGTAATCGTTTAATGAGCATAAAGATGACTTCCGTCATTTATCCTGGCTAACTTAGAATCCACATCTTAACCACATGAGAATGTTTGCTCTTGTTAGAACAATATCCAACAAAAAGATACTCCAAAAACTTTGCTACGAGATCTAAGGAAATGTCAGATGAACGCCTGATCTTCCATTGACATAAACGTACTTCAAGACCTTACAGGCTATATAGAGTACAACAAAATATTAAACCGTTTATTCTAATTTCTTTCGCTCTTTACGTGTCCAGACACAATCGACATACCCGCAGATGAGCTTTCTTGTTCTTTGCGGTAGAAATCAGGGGATTTCGTATAGGTATGGATCAGCCGATATGGATCCCTAATAAAACCCGGGGCACACGTATGGAATACTCTTCGAAAACTCAGCCAATCATACTTCCAAAAAGACGAGCACTGACAATCGTCTTTCCAAGTCAGATGGTTCTTTACCCTTCCATACTGATCGAATCGAATCACATGACTTCAAATAATTTTACGTAATTAAAATAAATTTACCTGTTTCTAAGCTATTTCTAATTCATTAACCAATATAAATGCAGCTTAAGCTAAACAAACCTCAACTTGCAGAAGGTGAGCCGCCTTGTAAACGATAAGAAACTCGTAAAAACACACAAGGATAGCGAGAACAAAGCCAATAAGCTGTAATTTGTTTGGCGTTCCGAACACATCCGACTTAAAATTCCTTATGTGTAAGCAGATAGTAATTATAAAATAAGTCACAAACAGCGTCATCAATGGTTGAAAGATTTCATTGACTTGATCCACGTAAGAAGAAATCGAAGAGAACTGCTGTCTTAGATGGATGATTCTCTCTTCAAAATACCTGAAGTTAGTGAGTTCAGATTTCACTTTATTGTTGAAGTTCTTGTAACACATTGTTAATAGTTGGCAAAAGATGCTTAATGTCATGGAGAAGAGTAAAAGGTAAGAATGGCTGAGTATTTGCCATAAAGAATCGAACAATGCAAAGATTTCTGTGTGTTCTATCAAGAAGAGTTTGATGGAATCTAGGTTTTTCTTGTCGGAAACTACTGCAATTTGAATGAAAAATATACAAATGTAAGTGCAAAGGGCACCAATAAACGATGCTACTATGACGACGTTTTTGATGAAATTCCTCAGAAGAGTAGACTCAACTCCACCAACATCGTTTTTCAAGAGAATAGAACGCATGGTTTGGTAGAGGACAAGGATGTTTCTTTGATGTGAAAAGCAATATATGGAAAGGACCATGGTAAAAATACATTGAAAAATCGCATACACATACAACAGAACATACTTCAAATCCGCATCCAGAATAGATACACTGTATGTTCGAGTTAGAGTTAAACACAGGTATAAAACTTGAAAAACAAATTCCAAGAGAAATATGACCTGTAAAACTTTCCGATTTACAGAAGATATACTAGAAAAGAAATTGATACCGAAAACTTGAGAGAACATGGAAAAAG
>JAHWFO010002816.1:173499-251619 GCA_023313115.1 Rhysida immarginata
TGTAATTTGTTTGGCGTTCCGAACACATCCGACTTAAAATTCCTTATGTGTAAGCAGATAGTAATTATAAAATAAGTCACAAACAGCGTCATCAATGGTTGAAAGATTTCATTGACTTGATCCACGTAAGAAGAAATCGAAGAGAATTGCTGTCTTAGATGAACCACTCTCGCTTCATAATATCGGATATTCATGAATTCAGCTTTCACTTTATTGTTGAAATTCTTGTAACACGTTGATAATAGTTGGCAAAAGGTGCTTAAGGTCATGGAGAAGAGTAGAATGTAGGATTGGCTGAGTATTTGCCGTAATAACCCGGTCAGTACAAAGATTTCTGCATGGTTTAAGAAAAAATATTGGATGGAACTTAACTTTTCCTTGCCGAAAACTTTTGACGGTTGAGGGACAAACATGTAAAAGATAGCGTAAATCGCGCAAATAAACGATGCTAGTATGGCGACGTTTTTGATGAAATATCTCAGAAGGATAGAGTCAACTGTGGCAACGTCAGTTTTCAAGAGAATTGAACGGATGGCATGATAGAGGATATTGATCTTTTTTTGGTGCCAAAAGCAAAATATGGAGAGAATAATAGTGAAAATACATTGAGAAATCGAATGCAGATGCATCAGAACAAATATTAAACCCGCTTCCAGTATCGAATCGCTGTACGCCCTTGTAAGCGTCAAACACAGGCAAAAAATCTGAAAAATGCTTTCCAAGAGAAAGACGACCATGAACACTTTCAGATTTGCCGAAGGTAAACTGGAGAAGAAATTCAGACCGATAACTTGAGAGAACACAGAAAAAGCTTTAGTAAAAGATACCATGACGATGCTTTTGATAACACCTCTCTCCTATCAAGTAGCCTTTATTGTGAAACATCAATTTTAATGCAGCTTAAACGGTCTGCTTGCGTCGGTTCTTGTAATTTGATAGTTTCCAAACCTAATGAGAAATCAATAAACACATTAACGCTAAAAAGGGTTTCAATTTCTTTTCCAATTCATTTAATTTTAGAGAGATGGCTTCTTTTTCTGTTTACTCTAGGAGCAGTTATTTATTATAATTGCTCTCTTAGAAAAAGTAAATTCACCTTTGTAGAGAATGCACGCTAATGTTTACGAAATATACAAAGGCTTGTTAACAGAGTCAGAAAATCTATAGTGTCAAGTTACAGAGGATCAGAAAAGGTAGCAAATCCCTTTCGCCACCATGGAGTGCGTTCAATCCGGTAGCTATTTTCTGATACTATCTTCTGAAGTCCTTAAAACTCCTTGGACGGTAAAAAATGGCTCAGCTCTAAATAAACATACGCCACTTTTCATCTGTCAAGTATCGTTCATACAGTTTATGGCAATTGGTTCGTCTCTCTTGTACATGTCGCGGCAACAATCATTAACGTGGCTCTTGTGTCGCTTCTCCAGAGGTAATTTCTGGTTGATAATTTTGTTTACCGTGAACACAGATGTCCCTAGATATCTGTGCAATCGCTCTTTGTGTTTGTAGCTTACATCTGGTGACTAGAGCCCGAACTTTACGGACGACTAGTGGATGGTTTTGCCAATGTTAATTAGTATACATGATATCCCTATCTTGAAAACTACTAAGCCTCGCTTCTTGCATGCTTTTATAATTTAGGAATAGCTGAATTCGACATTGGAAAGGGCTGCAATGTAGCCCTCCTAATATTGGTCCAATTTCGGTGGCATAATTCAATGTTTTTTGCTCGCTATTGGAATATTAACCATTTTAATATCTGTGAAAGGAACGCGCCACATTTAAATATGCTAATTGTTACCATAGAACCTAACAACCCTCTGTATTCCACCAAACCAAATTCCTACGGTCACACATTGTTAAACTGTTACCGTTTGCTTGTTGTTCCATTTTAAAAACCGTCAGACCTTTTTAGGACACCCTCTATATACCACATAGACCCCTCTTACTCTTCAATGAGTCTAGCTAATAAATAACCAAAGTAAATAGTGAAATAGGATATGCGCATTGTAAGTTACACTCCGAATTTGAACATTCTATGTCTGACAATATAAAAATTATGAAAGGGATAGAAGGGGAGCGCTTCAAAAGGACAAAGAAGAACTGGTAATATCAAACCCAAATCTTTGTTTAAATCATATGTTTTAGAATTTTGTGTGACGTATTGATTACGGCCTCATGTGGAATACACATATCCGTGCTTTTGTTTAAGAAACTCATTTCAGCGGTGAATACCATTGTACAAGTGGCCTTTACCGTGTAAACTGTAAAGTTTATAATACGTATTATGTGGGCATGTGGAAACTCTCCATAGGGCATCAGATTTAATAAACATGCTACATTATACAATAAAAGGACGAGACATCGAATTATCCAGAACATTTACTATCAGAAGGTCATCCCATTTGCAAGATAGAAGAACTCTACACAGGCGTCCAGATTGGAGGTCCGGATTGATTGATGTATTCAGAAATAAGAAAATGAAAATATACTAAACCAGGAGAAACAGACTTATTAAAGAGCAATGTTGACGTCATCCAGCTGGGATTACGTTTCGAATTCATTGAAAAATTCTATGAAGTCGCCCTTTCAAAAGAGACTTGGTTGTTTCTTAATTTCCTAATCTGGAAGCAGTTCATTCACTGTGAAACAGTTAACAAGAAATTTTAACCAAATGGTGCGCCTGGAATTGAAGCGGATCCAAATCTGTCGTATCATGCCCATGGTTTATCCGATTATCCATGGTTTCTGGAAAGAACATATACAGTTCTGTCTGGAACATAGTAACTGGACACCTGAAGACTGGAAGAAGATTATGTGGGATACACGTTATTCTCTACCAATGGTAGGCAGAGGGTTTGAACGGGAACCCCATGAAACATTCTATCCAGCAAACCTTATCAAGTTCTGATGGTGGTACCATGTTATCGAGCTTCTGCTGGTATGGAAGTAGTACCCTATAATTCATGGTAGGTCCGGTAAGTAGCATGGATTACCAGAATGTTGTTGCCGACTAAGTGCCAGTTCATTATATACTGTCTCAAGTGAGTCTTCTCAACTGACTCTTTAGCAACAATGGACTTATAGTGTTGAGATGAGGAACAATTGGGTTACAACAATGTGACTTTATTGTTGTTGAACACTGAATTCAGAAGTCTCAGCTGAGAAAGTAGATAATGAACCGGCCCTAAGTCCATCTTGCAATTCTCCATTCTAGTCATGCATAAGACTACGACTGCTTTTTCTTAGTCGACAAGTCGACTTTTGTTTCTGCGTTGATTTTATTAGCACGAAGCTGACTTTCGTCATTTACCCTGGCCACCGTAGAGCCCAGATCTCAAAACCATGAGAACGTTTGTAACAAGTTAACCTTGCCACCTAACTATGATGTACAGTCGGCAGCAAAAGTACTTAGCCACCTCCATTAATTTTCCAAAATTGAACATTAATTTTCCCCTTAACAATTCCGGTAAAAAGAAACAATTCACGTGCACCAAAATGATCATACCCGTAATAATCAATACACACCAAGAAAAGCTTTTTACCGGAATTGTTAAAGGGAAAATTAATGTTCAATTTTGGAAAATTAATGGAGGTGGCTAAGTACTTTTGCTGCCGACTGTACTTGTGAAGAAGGCCAAAAGTGTTCATTATTAACAGCCTCGATGCTGTTGTGAAAATTACGTCATGAAGGAATCATGCTAATAGAATAAAATTCCCACCACATATTATTAACAATGACATACATACACGTGAGTGATTACAGTTTCAGACCAATGCTACAATGATTTGATGCAAAACACACACACACATGCACACACATACACTCTAACATGCACACACACCACAGAGGCCATTGAATTAGGAACACATATAAATTTGTTTTAATTGTTTTATGCAAAATACTTTAGGAAGGAATTGGTTGAGTCTAACCACACAGAAGTTGGTCAGCATAGTGGAAGAATAAAGAAGGAACCTAACTGATTTCGTGAAAGTGCTTTTCCCCATGGAGCCACAATTGAAACAGCAAACCAGCTGATTAGATTCTCGGATGCAGAGTGTTAAACCGCTGAAATAAATGATCCACAGTCTTTCTCTAAAAAAGGTAAATGTGGATCAAAGGCAATTAATCACGACAAAACAGAACATCCACTAAGCAGCAATTGACAAATGATTTTTACCATTGCTACTCCAGACACACATACAGCATGATGCAGATTCAAATCGCTACGAAACTCCCTGATTTCTGCAAAGATCAGGAAACTTCGTCTACAGTGATGTTTGGAACCTCGTGACTGGATACACGATGACTAGAAGAAGGTTATGTGGTCAGAAGAATCACGATACATGATGCATTGGATCCAGCATGCCTTATCAAGACAAGTCAAGGTTCTGTTGATGGTATCATGGTATTTTTTTCTGTTGATACGGAAAGTTATACTGTATTTATGGAAGGTTTAGTGCGTTCCAAGGATTACGAACATGATTTCCGTCAATTTACCCTGAACGGCCAGAGTCCGGATCTCATCCCATTGAGAATGTTTGGGATATGTTGGAACGACATATCCGGCAGCAAGATTCTCTTCCAACAAATATGCTCTGAGATCAGAGGAAATGTCTGGTGAGTGCCTAGCCTTCCACTGATTTATAAGCCAACCTGCATGCATGCTGTAATTTGGAATAAAGGGGTCCATTAAAATACTTAACACGTGTTCTAATTTTTTCCGGACTAGTTTACTGAAATTATCCAGTCACGACATCCCTATCGACGAACTTTCCTGTTCTTTATAGGAAGCAGTAGTTTGGTAAAGGCATACGACTACAGATTTCGGCTTCGTCATAGTTTTGCCAATATGTGCCGGGAACAGCTTTAGATTAAATCAATTGAAAAATGAAAAGGGAAGTAAAATTCCGCGACCTGGGTAACAGCAAAGCGGTTCATATTCGCGGTAGCTCAGTTGGTAAGAGCAGTGCCAGCGATAGGCATGGTCCCTGGTTCGAACCCAGGTCGCGGAATTTTACTTCCCTTTTCAATTTGCCTTTCATTTTTCAATTGTTTCACAGTAGATGGTCCGGTTTCTTCGTACATGGAGGATTTCTCTCATGATTTATTTTTTATGGACCACAGTTATCCCTTTTAGACAAAGACTTGGGTCAGATCTTTAAGCTTGGAATATTTACTTAGTTATGGAGAATTCAGCTAATCGTGGCTCCGGCTAGACCTGCACAAACAATGAGTCCTTTTTTGAATTAATTAGGGTTTTCCTTTTTCCAATGTTGATCAACTGAATTACATAATTTCAAACTATTTTGCATAAGTAAAAAATATCTAAATAGTACACTTATGTTTCTAATTCGTTAGCCTGTATACAAAAGTACCCTCTTCCTATCTTGGATACTAATGTAGTTAGGCAAATTCCAAATTCAGGGAATGGAATAGGAACTTGGGGGTGCTCTATCTAATATAGCACCTTTCAGCATCTCAAATATGCAAATTAGGACACATCCAAATTCTATCTCGAAAACCGTAAGAGATACACAAAAAATTCCAATTGCACATTTGTTCAACAGCAAATTCCAAACAAAACAAAAAAAAGTTCACCAAAATCTGATGAGCGGATCACCCACAATCCTCATTGCAAGCTCTGCAAAAGGACAATTGGCTCTTCTACTGTTTGTTGCTTACAAAGTAAATCTTTCCATCACTCTATATAGTGTTCAATGTGATGTCCACTTGCACCTTAGCATAATTCCGCAGGACATTTCAACGATGCTTGGTTGTTGCATGATAATTGGTTTCGCCTCACCAAGCAGAGGACTATGTTGATCATTTCCTGGTTAGTGTACTGTGCCATCTTGCTTTGGTCTAATTTTTTCTCAGCTTCAACATCCCTTTTTATACCAATGGTGCAGGAAACTGTTGACTTTTTAGTAAATTGTGGAACTTTCCAGAAGAGGATGATGATGGTGCATGAAATAATTGGCATGCTTGGCAAATGGTATCCAGAAGAAAAAAACACTCGCGGTTACTTCCGAGACTTGAACCCAGGATATTTGGAATTTTTTGTGTATCTCTATTCGCCTCTTGCAAGTTCGATCGAAGCACCACCTGGCGGGAATGTGAGTAAACTATTTGTGGATACGTTGTGCTTGTCTTCTATGGGCGCTCGCAAACTTACCTCAATTTGAACGATTTTATTTTGTGTATAAATTTTCTGAATTGACTCAAATATGCCCTGCATGATATACTGCGAAATAGAATGTTCAAATTCATATTATAGACGCCCAGAAGGAACAAAATATTATTTATTTCCATCTGAAAACAGGTTTCGTCAGCAAAGACAGCTATGGACAAAGCGATTAAAGGAAAGAAGTATTTCGGGTCTTGTGAAATTAAAATTAACACACTGGAAACCGTATTTAATAAGGAAAGAACATTTTCATTTCATTCAGTCCCCAGTCTCATGACCACAAATACTTTGAGAAACTTCACGATGGTGGCGCTCGTGCAGCTTGCAAGAGGCGAATAGGTTTTCGAGATAGAACTTGGATGTGTCCTGATTTGCATATTTGAGATGATGAAAGGTGCTTCTTCAGATAAAGCACCCTAAAGTTCCTATTCATTCCCTGTATTGGAATTTGCGTAACTACATTGGTATCCAAGATAGGAAGGGGGTAACCGACTTTTGACTCCCCCTGTAAATAGCTTAATCTAAACGAACCTCAACATGCAGAAGGTGAGCCGCCTTGTAAAGTATAATAAACAAGTAGAAATTCTCCAGGATAAGAAAAACAGGGCCAAGAACTTGTAAATTATTCGTCATTCCATACACATCCAACTTAAAGCATCTTATGTGAATGCAGATGGTAAACACAAAATAAGCCACAAACAGCGCTACTAATGGTTGAAAGATTTCATTAACTTGGTCCACGTATGAAGAAATCGAAGAAAACTGCTGTCTTAGATGGACTACTCTCTCTTCAGAATATAGGAGGTTCATGAGTTCAGACTTTAGTTTATTGTTGAAATTCTTGTAACATGTTCTTAATAGTTGACAAAATGTGGTCATGGTTATGGAGAATAGCAGAATGTAGGAATAGCTGATTATTCTTCCTAAGGACTCAGTCAATGCAAGAATTTCTGGTTGGTTGAACAGAAAATACTGGATGGAATTTAACTTTTTCTTCTTGTAATTTTCTGACGTTTGAAAGTTAAGTATAGTGACGAAAGCGCAAATCGCACTAATTAACGTAGTTGCTATAATAAGGTTTTTGACGAAATTTCTCAGAAGAATAGACTCAATTGCGCTAACATCGTTCTTCAAGAGAACCGAACGTATAGCTTTGTAGAGGTCATTGATCTTTTTCTGGTGGTAAAAGCAAAGCATGGAGAGGATCATGGTGAAAATACATTGAAGAAACATATGCACATACATCAGAGTATATTTTAAATCCATTTTCAGAAAAGAATCACTGTATGCTCGGATAAGAAAAAAACACAAGAAAAAGACCTGAAAAATATACTCGAAGAGGAAGATAACCAGTATCACTTTCCGATTTGCTAAAGATAAAGAGGAAAAGAAATTGAGACCGAAAACTTGAGAGAACACGGAAAAAGCTTTAGTAAAAGATACCATGACGGAGCTTTTGACAAAAGCCTCTGTCTTTTCAAGCGGTCTTGATTATGATAAAAAATAATTTCTATATTTAATGCATTTGAAATTGTTTTGCGTGCGTCATTTCCTGTCATTTTGTAATTATAAAGCACAATTAATATTAGAAATCAATAAACAAAGTGAAGATAAAAAGTGCTTTGGTCATCTTTTTCTGTTTATCCATTTATTAACTGATTGCTTATATACGACTGCTTGTGTTTACTCTAGGAGCAACTATTTATTAGAAATTACTCCTTTTATGAGAATGACATTCATCTCGAAAAATAAACAACACTGTTTGAAAATTATAACGTCATGAAGGAATCATGCTAATGGAATGGATTTCCCACCACATCCACTCACTCACTCACTGACTCATCATTGCACAGCAAAATCTACTGGAGCCACCGATTCGAAACTCGGTGGGGTCATTGGACGGATAGCGTAAGGGCGTGCTAAGACGAGGTTTTCTTCGAAATTCGGACCCCTTTCCCCCCCAGGGGAGGCAGAAAGGAGTTGCATGTTAGGTCGCCTAGTTCCGCCCTCAATGAACGCAGGTCTTCGAAATTTTGCAGCAAGGTTTCTATCTACCGTAGCAAAAAAAAGAAGTTTCCCCGTTCTTCGTAATTCCAACTTTAGGCATGCAGAAGTTTTCGGTAGTGTTTCACAAATTTTTCTGATTTTTTGATGCAATTTCGCGAGGAATAAAGACAAAGCAACGAAGCTCAGAGGGGATATTTCCAAAAAAACCCACAATTTTTGTCTTTTTCGATTCGCTTTGTGAGGGGGGGGGGGGGGCGGGGGGCCCAATGATTGTCACCCCCGTTTTGTGTTTTTGCCGCCTAACTCCAATGTGGAAATCAAGCTGTGAGAAAGAGTGAGAAACAAAAGACCGGATTTGTGGAAGAATGACGCATGCATCATCAGGACAACGCGCCGGCCCACAGTGACTTATCTGTGAAACAGCTTTTAGCAGGCAAGCGCATTCCTGTGCTTGAACATCCTTCGTATTCACCAAATCTGGCTCCCTGTGACTTTTATCTGTTCCCAAAAGCGAAAAGTGCAAAGGGAACACATTTTCAGTCTGTTGAAGAGGCAAAAGCAAAATCGGCAGAATTGTTGATGAGGGTGACAATTGTTGAAAAATGGAAGGCACGTATGCAGCGGTGTATAGATAGGGGAGGGGAATATGTTGAAGGGGATAAAAGTTATTTGTAACTTTATTTGCAATAAATCCTATTTCTGACACAAGTCTCGTTATTTAATTGCCACATCTCGTAATTTTGACGTTCGCGCTGGTGAACCCCACTCTGTGGCAAATTCACATGCGACTAAGATATTTGGAACAAGTTCACATAATTTGCAAAAAAAAAAAAAAAATGTGCTCTTTTTTCATCTTTTTACCCCTTTGTGCTCCTACGTCCCTCTCTAAAAATATGCGATTTCTCGCAGTTTTTCGGTTATTTTGCGAGGAAAACTATATCTAGATTAATAAAATTTTGTACAATGATGGCGATTAACGAGATAAACTGTCTGTTTAGCTTTTTTTTTTTTATTATCTGGAGCTACTTTTCCGGCATTTTATGTTTCCGGATTTTTACCGAATTTTTTTTTGGTTTTCATAAATGAACGTAAAAACTGGCATGTCACATCCAATAAACTGTCATAGATACGATTACGTAAAAAAGATGATATAGAAGTTAATTTTTCGTCTCTCGATTTAAAAAAATAAAATGTTAATATTTCAGAAAGTTAAAAAAATATCACTGATATGTATCGAAAAAAAAAAATTGAAAATTTCCTCTGCTTTTTCATTTTAAATTGATAGGACAGGCGTAAGCTTGGGATTTTCTTAGCAATGAGTGATTTCCGGTATTTTGTAGATCAATTTCCGGTCTGATCTTGGAACAGCGTATAGAAAGATTAAATTCTGTTTCATGTTTTTGGTTTACTGGTGTTATTAGGATTAAGTCGTTCTGGTTTTTTTAGCATGTTTTCTTTCTGCAAATTCATATTTGAGATATTCATCAAAAAAGAGCCCGAGCAACGCCAGGTTTATCAGCTAGTTACCAATAAACCAATAAGAAATGACATAACCACGTATACCGAAAGATTAAACTAATCGCCGTCACAAACTATTTGAAACCTGTTTCCAAAGTTTCTGAATTGCTTTTGAAAAACATTAAAACAGGTTCCAGTGATCCGAATTCGATAATCTTCGAATTTTATAACTATTCTTATATATTCATTCATGACTCGTCGTTACCAAATTTCAAATGGTACCATCATGGTTTATTAGCAGATGTACCCTGAATAAAAATCGACCATATTCGCATTTATTAATTATTCATATATATGTGTTCATGAAACGTCGTTACAAGTTGTTTGATATATTACATGCCAAATCTTTGTATTGAAAATTTCCAACGGTACCATTTGCACAGGTACCCCTGAATAAAAATGACCATATTAGCACTTATTAATTATTCTTATATATAAGTTTATGGCAAGTCGTTACAACTTGTTTGATATATTACATGGGATATCTTGGCGTTGGAAATTTCTAATGGTACCATAATGGTATCATTAAGAGAGGTAACACTGAATCAAATTCGACTATCTTCGAACTTATTAGCAAATCTTACATATTCGTTCAGGACATGTCGTTCCAAGTTGTTTGATATATTACATGACATATCTTAGCATTGAAATTTTTCATTGGTACCATAATGGTATCATTAGAACATGTACCACTGAATCAAATTCAACCATCTTCAAATTCTGTAATTACTCTTATATATTCATTAATCAGTGTCGTTACAAGTTGCTTGATATATTACATGATATAACTGGTCTTTGGAAATTTCCAATGGAACCATAAAACATGTAGGCGACTACTGAAACAATTTCATTAGAAATGGTCATGTTAGAGGTTTCAGAGGTGCCATGGGTCCAGATTTTATTCTCATGGACGATAATGCACGTCCCCATAGAGTTCTGATAGTGGAGGACTTTCTGCAAAGTGAGGATATTCAACGCATCGAGCAAGATCTCTGGATAAGAACTCGATTGAGCATGCATGTGAGAAAACGTACATAATAACGTTATATTCACTCTTACCTTGTCATTTCGAGTTGTTTGATGTACTATTTGCTATATCTTATCAGTAAAAATCTTTAGAGGGTGTCATAAGAGTACCATTAGAGCACGTGCCATAGAACCGATTTCGATGATCTTCGAACTATTTCGTGCCATGAACCAAATTAATCGATTAGCGAAAAAAGATTTTGAAAATCTTTCATAGATTCTGAGAAGATCAAGTTACGAACAGACAGACAGGCACGTTCCCCCACAGCAATAGCATAAAGCACAATTCGGTACTTAATAATAATAATGATATACATTAGTGATTGCAGTTTAAGAACCCAATACAAAATATTTGGTGAAAAAGAAAGCACACACTTGCCATTGAATTATGTACATATACAATTTGTTTTCATCATTTTTTTGGCAAAATACTTTGAGATCATGTGATTAAGCGAGTACTTATTAAGAGATCTTTGAGTCTAATCAGCATTAGGAAAAAGAAGAAACCTAACTAACGTCGACATGCCTATACGAAAAAACTTGATTTCTACAAAGGGCAGGGAGATTAGTGTCTGGAACACAGTGACTGTACACATGAAGAATGGAAGAAGGTTATTTGGGATACACGTTGTTCTTCTTTCTTGTTCTTTGCAGTAGAAATCAGGGGTTTTCGTATAGGCATGCGTATCCGCTTTAATTTCCGAGGCTTCTTTCTGCTAGATATGGGCCGGGAATAGCCTCGGTTTAAATAGTTTGACAATTCTTTTAGACAAGTGCAGTGGAACATTTTTTCAAATGGTATACTCTGGATTTAGAGAATTTAGACAATCATGGCTCCAATTAGACGAGCACCGACAGCAGTTCCTTTTCTTAGTCACCCCAATGCTGTTCAAATTGAATCACATGATTTTAACAATTTTGCGTAATTAAAACAAATTTATCTGGTTCTGGGCCTATTTCTAAATCATTGGCCTGTGTGTGCAGCTTAAGCTAAACTAACCTCAACATGCAGAAGGTGGGCCGCCTTGTAAACTATAAGAAACATGTAGAAAATCTCCAGGATAAAAAGAAGAGGGCCAATAATCTGTAATTTATTCGACGTTCCAAACAAATCCGACTTAAGGCATCTAATGTTAATGCAGATACTAAATATGAAATAAGCCGCAAACACTGCCATCAATGGTTGAAAGATTTCATTGACTTGATCCACGTAAGAAGAAATCGAAGAGAATTGCTGTCTTAGATGAACCACTCTCGCTTCATAATATCGGAAGTTCATGAATTCAGCTTTCACTTTATTGTTGAAATTCTTGCAGCACGTTCTTAATAGTTGGCAAAAAGTGCTTACGGTCATGGAGAAGAGTAAAATGTAGGAATGGCTGGTTATTTGAAATAATAAATCGGTTAGTGCAAGGATTTCTTTGTGCTTTGAAAAGAAATATTGGATGGAACTTAATTTTTCTTTGTCGAAATCTTTTGGCAGTTGTAAGAAAAATGTATAAGCGAAACCGAAAATCCCACCAATAAACGCTGCTAATATTAGAACGTTTTTGATAAAATATCTCAGAAGAATAGACTCAATTGTGCCAACATCGTTTTTCAAGAGAAGGGAACGGCTGACATGGTAGAGGATATTGATCTTTTTCTGGTGCCAAAAGCAAAATATGGAGAGAACCATAGTGAAAATACATTGAGAAATCGCATACGCAAACATTAGAACATGTTTAAAATCCGTTTCCAGAATAGAATGGCTGTACACACGTGTAAGTGTTAAACATAAGTAAAAAACCTGAAAAATGAATTCCAAGAGAAAGACGACCATTAACACTTTCCGATTTGCAGAAAATACGCTGGAGAAGAAATTGAGACCGAAAACTTGAGAGAACACAGAAAAAGCTTTAGTAAAAGATACCATGACGATGCTTTTGATAACACGTCTCTCCTATCAAGTAGCTGATTTTAATGCAACTAAAACTGTCTGCGAGCGTAATATCTTGTAATTTGGTAGTTGACAAACCTAATGAGAAATCAATAAACACATTAATGTTAAAAGGCGTTTCAATTTCTTTTCCAGTTTATCCAATTTTCAAGGGATGGCTTATATATGAAATTTCTTTTTCTGTTTACTCTAGGAGCAGTTATTTTTTATGATTGCTCTCTTAGGAAAAGTAAATTCATCTTATTAGAGAATACACGCTAATGTTTGCGAATTTTACAGAGGCTTGTAAGGGATCTATAGTAACAATTTATAGTCTGCCAGAAAAGGTGGAAAATTCCTTTCGCTACCATCGAGTGTGCTCAATCTGGTTTCCGTTTTCTGGTATCATTTTCTGAAATCCTTAGATTTCCTTTGTCGGTAAAAAATGGATGGCTCTTGTTTGCAGTCACATAACGCCTCTTCTAGTGTAAACGCCTAGTTCCACATTTCATCCGCCAGGTATTTTTCATACAGTTTAGGGCAGTTGGTCGGTCGCTCTTGAACATTGAGCGGCAACAACCTTGAACCTAGATCTTGTGTCGCTTCTTCTGTTAATCGCGGTTGATAGTTCTGTTTTCCTTGTGCACGGATGTCCCTATCCTCTGTGCAATAACCTGTTGCGTTAGTGGGTTACATCCGGTTATGAGAGCCCAAACTTTCCGGAAGACGACGTCAATGGATGGTCTCGGACTGGCCTGCTTTTTATCCTGAGGAATGGCGCGCTTTTGTTTTGCCAATGTTATTTAGTATATTTGATATCTCTTTCTTGGAAACTACGAAGACTCGCTTCTTGCATATATTCATAATTTCGGAATAGCTGTATTTAACGTCGAAAAGGGCTGTTATGTATCCCTCCCATTATCTGTCAATTACCGGTGGCATATCTCAATGTCTTTACTCGCTGTTCGAATACTAACTATTTTAATACGTGCCTTAATAATACCCCTCGTGAGAGCTCACGTGAACGCGCGCGCCACGACGTTTAAATATGCTAAGTGTTACCCTAGAACCTTAACAACGCTCTGTATAGCATCATGGTGGCCTTTTCATTGAAGGTCAGATGTATTGCATAGATTGCCAGAACATGTTGGACTATGCTCCATTCTCTCCCCTGCATATGAGTGATTTTTTTCATGGACGACAATACGACTTTTGTTTCTGCAGTAGTTTCATGAGCACGAAGATGACTTTCATTATTTAGCCTGGCCATCCTAAAACCCAGATCTCAACTGCATGAGAACGTTTGAAACAAGTTAACCTTGTCAGCTAACTGCGTAGACTGCACGATATAGTCATTGTTAACTGCCTGAATTCTGTTTGTGGGAAAATACATAAAACTGTTTGTGAAAATTATTTTATAAAGGGACCATGCTAATAGAATAAAATTCCCACCACGTATAATTAACAATGACATAAATACACGTAAGTGATTACAGTTTCGGACCAATACAACAATTATTTGATGCAAAAAAAGAACACACATAGTGGGCATTCAATTAGTACGTATAACACATATAAATTTGTCTTGATCTTTATTTATGCAAAACTCTTTTTAAGGATTTGGTTGAGTCTAACCACACAGATCTTCGACAACATCGTGGATAAAAGGAAGGAACCTGATTGATTTCGTGAAAGCGCTTATCAAGCTGGAGCCAGGATTGAAACAACAAATGAACTAACAAGATTCTCGGATATCCAGAGTATTAAGCCGCTGGAATAAATGATCTAAAAGAGGTAACTGTGGCTCAAAGGCAACCAACCATGACGAGTTATCCACTACGCAACAATTGACAAATGATTTTAAACATTGCTGTTCCAGACACATTTGCAAGAGAACCATGCGCTGGGATGAAGCTAATCCAAATCTATACGAAAATTCCTGATTTCTGCAAAGATCAGGAAAATTTTTCTACAGTGATGTTTGGAACCTCGTGACTGGATACATGAAGACTAGAAGAATGTTATATGGTCAGACGAATCACGCTACATGAAGCATTGGATCCAGCATGCCTTATCAAGGCAAGGCAAGGCTTTTTTGATGGTATCATGGAATAGAGCTTTTATTATTGATATGGTAGTGCTCCCAAAATATTTAAGGTAGTTTGGGCAGGTTCTACGGATTATCTGAATACGGTTGCCAAGCATTCTTATCTTTACGAGCACTAAGATGACTTCCGTCATTTACCTGGCCGCCCTAGAGCCCGAATCTCATCCCATAGAGAATATTTAGCATAGTATATGTTGGAACGACATATCCGACAGCGAGATTCACTTCCAGCAAATCTGCTATGAGAATATATGGGAATGTCTCTCAACGTATGGCCTTACATCGACTTCAACATCTTACTACTGACTCTAAACCAATCACCATATATGCTGTTATTCAGGCCAAAAGGGGTCCAATAAAGTATTATATAAATGTTTCTAATTTCTGCCGGTCTTCGATTGTCCAGTCACGACGTTCATGACACCACTGTAGAAGAACTTTCTTTCCCAGAATATGGAGTTTTCGTACAGAGATGCGACTGCCCGTTTGAACCGCTTCAATTCCCGGCGCACGATTCTGCCAGATTTGGAACGGGAATAGCTCCGGTTTAAATTATTTGACACTTTGTTTTTCACTTCGATGATATCGCTCAAGATAGGCTACTTTTGGACCACCTGTTCCAAATTCTTTTCAATCTCTGAATATCGAGAATCTAGACAATCGTGTCTCCAGCTTTAGGACCACAAACATGATTACCTTCGTAGTCAGTTGCTGATCATTGAATTACATGACTGCAAACTGTTTTGTATAAATAAAAAAATTTACCTATATTAAGGTGTTTCTAATTCATTGACCAATATGTGTGTGTATCTTAAACTAAACTAACCTCAACATGCAGAAGATGAGCCGCCTTGTAAACTATAATAAACAAGTAAAAAATCTCCAGGATAATAGAAACAGGGCCAAGAACTTGTAATTTATTCGTAATTCCGTACACATCCGACTTAAAGCATCTAATGTGAATGCAGATGGCAAACACTGAATAAGCAACAAACAGCGCTACCAATGGTTGAAACATTTCATTAACTCGGTCCACGTATGAAGAAATCGAAGAGAACTGTTTTCTTAGATAGACGACTCTATCTTCAGAATATCGGAGGTTTATGAGTTCATATTTTAGTTTATTGTTGAAATTCTTGTAACACGTTGTTAATAGTTGGCAAAAGGTGGTTATGGTTATGGAGAAGAGTAGCATGTAGGTAAAGCTGAGTATTTTTCCTAAGGACTCGGCCAATGCAAGGAATTCTGGTTGGCTGAACAAGAAATACTGGATGGAATTTAAGTTTTCTTTCTCGTTAATTTCTAACATTTGAAAGTTAAGTATACTGACGAAAGCGCAAATCGCAGCAACTAATGTTATTGATATGACAAGGTTTTTGATGAAATTTCTCAGAAGAATAGACTCAACTGCGCTAACATCGTTCTTCAAGAGAACCGAACGAATTTCTTGGTAGAGAACACTGATCTTTTTCTGGTGACTAAAGCAGTATATGGAGAGGATCATTGTGAAAATACTTTGAAAAAACGCATACACATACATCAGCGTATATTTCAAATCCGCTTCCAGAAAAGAATCGCTGTATGCCCGTATAAGACTAAAACACAGGTAAAAAATTTGAAGAAAATACTCGAAGAGGAAAATAACCAGTATCACTTTCCGATTTGCAGAAGATAAAGTGGAAAAGAAATTGAGACCGAAAACTTGAGAGAACATGGAAAAAGCTTCAGTAAAAGACACCATGACGATGCTCTTGATAAAACCTCTCTCCTATCAATAGCTTTATTATGAAATCAATTGATTTTTATGTAACATGCAAAGAAACCGTCTGTTCGCGTCATTTCCTGTCATTTAATAATTACGAAACGCAAATACAATTAGAAATCAATAGACACACTAAAGGTAAAAAAAAAAGGGCGTTAAACATGTTTTCCTGTTTATATAATTATCAATTGATTGCTTTATATACGATAGTTTCTGATTACTCTAAAAGCAGCTATATATTATAAATTGCTCCTTTTATGAGAAATAAATTCATCTTGAATAATATAAAAGTTACAACATCACGAACGAATAATGCTAATAGAATGTTATTTCCACTACATGTTACATTACTAATAATGACATACAAAGTGATTGCAGTTTAAGACACCAATACAAAATATTCAGTTGCCAAAGAACACACACTTGCCATTGAATTAGGAACTTATGTACGAGAGGGATATCAGAAAGTAATGTCATTTATTTTTTAACAGAGGAAATATAGTCACTGTGTAAAAGTTAACATAACCAAAAAGAAGGCTGAGTACATATATAGAGATTGCATATCAAGGATTGTTCCTGCGCACACGCTTAACGTGATACCAATCGTTTTACAAATGACCACCGCTCTCAGATCGTCTGCAGTGGAAGAATAGCGAGCTCTTATTCTAATATGTGCAAATGGTGTAAATTATCATTATCGAAAGAATTAACAACAGAATCAGAGAATACCGTCGCATTTCCTTGAAAGAAGTGAATGAAACGTTTCACATATCCTATGGATCTGCATGAGATATTTTGCTTGGAGACTGCAAAGTACAGGGTCTTTATAATTAAAGTTCCATTTTGACAAGGCCATAAAAAAAACTACTGGATCAAAAGCTATAATACTTGGTAATATTATACAAGAGGGCAAGAGGGCATAGTAAGTTCATACCCACCAAAAAAAAATTACTTCAAAAGGTCACCACCAGCATGAAATGGCGCTCTTTGCAATATTCGTATACGAAATTAGACACAGTTGAGAACGCAGTAATCCGGTATAACCTGCTTTCAGTAAATGGTGGAGGCCACATTCAACATGTAACTAATTTTAGAAACGATTAAAGACTTGTTAACCTGTGTCTTCGTGTCTAATTTCGTGAACTTCCCATGCCCTCTTGTATAATATTACCAAGTATTATAGCTTTTGGTCCAGGAACTTTAATTATAAAGACTCTGTATGTTGGCGTTGGATTCCAAAATGTCTGACACCAGAACAGATTGGCAACAGAATGGCGTGCAGTCTGCTATATCTGCAGCGGTATAACAAGGAGAAAAATGCGTTTTTGAAGGACATTGTCACAGGGGATGATTATGTGGAAACATCCACATCCTCCGGTTCGCTTTAAAAAAGTTCAAAGTTTCTCCTTCAGCTCGGAAGATCATGCTCAAGTTTTAGGGATATGCAAGACATCCTACTCGCAGAGTTCCTGCCTCATGGGTCAATTCTCAACACCCCTACCTATTGTGAAACGCTGACTAATCTGCGGCGTGCTATTTGGATAAGCGACCAGAAAGAGGAAACGATGTTCGACTTCTTCATAACAACGCCCTCCCGCATAGGGCCAACGTCGTCAAAGCAACACTGGTCATTTTTTGGTTCAGAGGTTCTGGATTACCCAACCTACAGTCCAGGCTTAGCGCCCTCGAACTACCAGCTCTATGGTCGCCTCGGATTACCAGCTCTATGGTCGCCCTCGGACTACCAGCTGTATGATTTCTGGGTGGTTAGAGGTTTGAGATTGACGAGAAAATCAAATGTGCCGTGCGCCATTGGCTGTACACAGCTGACGGTATGAGCTAGGTGTTCGGAAAATGGTGCAGCGTTGGGATAAATGCTTAAAGGCTGTTTCACATACAACATCTTTGCAGCGAGCGACCGACCGATCGACATTTTTTGACGTCACGCGATCTTTTTTTGGGCGCGATGTGTCCATTCACATACACGCGAGAGAGCGACGAACGTTCAACCGGTTGAACTTTTGTCGCATCGCTTCAATAGCATCGCGTGAAAAGAACCAATCACAGCATTTCATCCAGGATCCGCCATTGTGATTTCAACCACTGCGCATTTTCCTGCGCAAGGAGGCGAGCGAGCGATACGTTGAGCAATGTGAAAAGGTGCAGCGACTAGTCGTGACGATTGAGCGACTCGATGACGGGAGATCGCTCGCTCGCTAGCCCCTCGATGGTAATGTGAAACAGCTTTTAATCTTCAAAGTGCCTATGTGGAAAAGTAGATAAAGGAGTCTTATTTTCTGATTTCTCTTCGTAATTTGATTTCATCGATGTTTTTTTTTAAGAGATGTAATGACAGAGCTTGATCAGTATTAGGAAAAAGATTTAACCTAACTGACTTAGTAGGAAGCTCGTCTAGCTGGCGCCACGATCGAAACAGCAAAGCAATATATCGAAATAGCTGCTCGAATATCCAAGTTTGAAATGCTGAGAAAAATGATTCACATTCTTTGTCTAAAAGAGGTAACTGTGGCTCAAAGATTGTTCCAGATCCACATGGAAACGAATGCGCTGGGAAGAAGCGGACTCAAAACTATACGAAAACCCTTGATTTCTGCAAAGATCAGAAAAGTTCGTCTACTATGGAGATTATGTGGTCTGAGGAATCACGGAACCTTTTGTTTTGTTCCGTCAGTAGGCAGAGGGTTTGGTGGATCCCCATGATTTTTCAAGACAACTTACTAGTGGTTGTACAACATGATTTTTTATGGCTTCTTCAGGATGATACATCAGCTGTGGTTTAACGAGCAAGAGGATGATTTCCGTCATTTGCCTTTTCCGTCAACAAATGTACTACGTGATCTTCCATTGACCTACAAGTGCAGCAGCACCTTACTGACTGTAAATCCACCTCTGCATAGAAGCCAAAGAAGGTCCCACAAACAATTAAACACATATTTCTAATTTCTACAGGTCTTCGGGTATCTGGCATTTGCTTCACAGTGGATGACTTCGTTCTTGTTTGACTGTTTTTGGACCACAGTCACCCCATTTTAAGGAAAGACTGTGGATCATTTCTTCAAAGGTTGAATACTCTGGAGCTAGACGGACACTAACAATGAGTCCCTTATCAAAGTTGTTTCCCATGCTGATCACGTTAAATCACATGACCTCATAATATTTTGCACAATTAAAACAGTTGTTTCGCAGATGTTTCTAATTCATTAGCCAAAGTGTGTGTAGCTTAACCTAAACGAACCTCAACATGCAGAAGGTGAGCCGCCTTGTAAAGTATAAGAAATATGTAGCCAGACTTCAGGATAGAAAGAACAGGGCCAACAATCTGTAATTTAATCGTTATTCCGAACATATCCGATTTAATGCTTCTAATTTCAATGCAGATGGTAAACACAAAATAAGTCACAAAGAGCGCTACCAATGGTCGAAAGATTTCATTAACTTGGTCCACGTATGAAGAAATCGAAGAAAACTGTTGTCTTAGATGGACGACTCTCTCTTCAGAATATCGGAGGTTCACGAGTTCAGACTTTAGTTTATTATTGAAGTTCTTGTAACACCTTGTTAATAGTTGGCAAAAGGTGTTTATGATCATGGAGAAGAGTAGAATGTTCGAATAGCTGATTATATGCCATACGGACTGGAAGAATGCTAGGATTTCTGGGTAGTTGAGCGAGAAGTAATGGATGAAATTTAAGTTTTTCTTGCTGAAGGCTTTTGGCAAGTCATAGATAGAGACATGTACAATAATGCCACAAGTCGCACCACTCAACACTATTGCCATGCCTATATTTTTGATGAAATTTCTAAGAAGAATAGACTCAACTGCGTCAATATCTTTCTTCAAGAGAACGGAACAGATAGCTTGGTAGAGGACATTGATCTTTTGCTGATGCCAGAAGCAAAATGTGAACAGGACCATTATGAAAATAGATTTAAAAAATTTACCTGCATAGAGGAGACTGTATTTCAACTCCTTTTCCGGAAAAGAATCAAAGCATGCTTGTATAACAGTCAAACACAGGTGAGAAGCCTGAAAAATGAATTCGAAGAGGAAGATGACTAGTAACACTTTACGCTTTGCAGAAGATAAACTGTAGAAGAAATTCACACCAAAAAGTTGAGAGAAAACGGAAAAAGCTGTAGTGAAATTAACCATGACGATGCCTTTGATAACACCTCTCTCCTGTCAAGTAGCGTTGATTATGTAAAAATTGATTTTTTTGCTTAATGCATCTGAAACGGCCTGCTTGCGTCATTTCCTGTCATTTAGTAATTAGTAAACACAAATGGCAAATCAATAAACAATTCTAAGTAAAAAAGGGCTTCAATCATCTTTTCCAGTTTATGCAATTATCAACTGATGGCTTATCTATGTTAGCTTGTGTTATCTCTAGGAGGAGCTCCTATTATAAGTTGCTCTGTTATGACAAGTAAATTCATTTCGGAGAATACACACCACTGTTTGTGAAAATAATGACATCATGAACGAATTATGAGAATAGGATGAAATTCTAACCATATTGAACTAACAAGAAAATAACAAAAGTCTTGAGTTTTATTTATTTATAAGGAGCGTTCAAAAAACAAAACGAGCTGGAGACCTAGAAATAGAAACCAGTACCTGTATGTCAGAAATATTGGCCCTGGTTGTTAAGGCACTTGTCCCACTGCGACACAGGGCGGTGAATGGTTGTCTCGTAAAATTCATGGGGCTGCGTTGTGAACCAGTTCCGCACGTACTGCGTGACGTCGTCATCCGAGGTGAATCGTTTGCCCCTCAGAGCCTTTTTTAGGGGACTAAAGAGAATGAGTACCTGGCACGAGTGGTGGCTGGAGATGAGTCTTGGTGTCATCACTTCGAACCAGAAACGAAACGACAAAGTCTCCAGTGGAAGCATCCAGGATCACCACCACCGAAAAAATCCAAGGCAATCCACACAAGTGCAGGAAAGATTATGCTGACGTTCTTCTTTGACCAAGACGGCCCCTTTTGATAGACTTCCTGCAGCACGGTACGCCCCCCCCCCCTAAAAAAGGCTCTGAGGGGCAAACGATTCACCTCGGACGACGACGTCAAGCAGTACGTGCGGAACTGGTTCACAACGCAGTTGTGGGAGGTGAGCGTGTTGTAAAATAGTTTCATGTTAAGTGTGAATAAATTGGTCAAATGAAACAAAAATTTTATTTCTAAACGTATACTGGATAAAGTTTAATTCTATATACAAAAGTAAAACAATTCATCAAAAAATCAACGACAGTATGAGATTTTTCATCATTTCAAAATAATGGAATATTGACTGCACCGCGTCAAAATAATGAAATATTCCGATTTACATATTCTGGAATGGGATATCCCATTTGGTTTTCCAAGCTAGAATACTTTTTGTTGCTTTATACTCTCATTCACACACTTCCTTGGCCGCTAAAGAATTACAATTCACTATCTATTGAGAAATGTCACCCAAAAAGGATCTGTTATTAATCCAATTGCACAAATCAGGTTGCAAACGAAGCGATATTGCTGAAACAGTACATTGCTCATAAAGTATTGTTTCCAAAGTTTTGAAAAAACAAATTCCGGTTATGGATTTTAAATAAGTCGGGACGCAAACGTGCAACGACGACACTTGAAGATAGACGGGTGCGCAAAATTGTACTTAATAATCGATTCAAATCATCAAAAGTTATTAACGCATTTTGGCGTAAGGATGGAGCTGATGTATCACAAAGTACAACACTCCGGCGCTTATCTGAATTTGGAATGTGTGCCAAAGAAGACACCTATGCTGAACAAAACTCAACGCAAAGCATGACTTAAGTGGTGTAAAGTTCATGCCAATTGGATTCCTGAGAACTTCAGCAATGTCATCTTCGGCGATGAATCCCGGTTCTGTTTACGTTCGGTGACCAAGGAATCAGAGTATGGCGAACTAAAGAAGAGGCACACTACGCCCGCACCATGAACATAACCGTCAAGTTTCCAAGCAGCATCATTTTGTAGTGCTGCATGAGCTCCATGGATTCGGGTTAGCTTGTAATCGTCAGAGTAATGATTAATTCATTGGCCTACAGGAAAACTGAGTGCAGTTCTTGCCTCACCATCCGAAAATTTATATGGAGACAGATTTTTTCTTTCAGCAAGATAACGCCCTAGCTTACACATCGCGCTCAACTAAGAACTGGCTACAGGAACAGAATATTCACACAAAGTCGTGGCCTCCTAATTCCCCAGACCTCAACTCCATGGAAGGTCTATGGAAAAGCATGAAACGCAAACTGGCAAACGATATTCACTCACAATTCAAGAACAGAAATGGAAGATTTGGTCGAACACTGATGTCGACAACTGATTCATTCTCTTCCAAAACGAATTCGCGCTATCATTAATGCCAATGGTTGCCCTACCAAGTAATGATGTTAGTTTGATAGTTTGATCCTTTGTTATATTGTTTTTTTATTATTTGTATTAATATTCCATTATTTTGACGCAGTGCTGTCAATATTCCATTATTTTGAAGTGATGAAAAATCTCATAACTTTGTTGATTTTTGATGAATTGTTTTACTTTTTATATAGAATTAATCTTTATCCAGTATACGTTTAGAAATAAGATTTTTATTTCATTTGACCTACTTAAACACACATAATATGAGACTATTTTAAACACGGATCACCACTCAGCTGAATATTCCATTTTTTTTGAAGCGCACGAGTACTGCTTTAGCTAAAGTGGGATTACATTTGGTGACTCTTTCTGCCAACTCTACTTACCGCCTGTTTGCATTCCAAATTTATTTATTAATCGCAATAACATAAAGAAAAACAATTATTCACTGAGATATATTTAAAAATAAATATTTTATTTAATTCTTACAATAAGATGGCTAACGACCCACTAATTGTTCCCTCCATCGTGACTCCGTTTCGCACAGCAACGCTCTCTTCTCGTTATTTCCAAGACTTGAACGCTTCACGATTTCCCCTACTTTTCACCAACGGACATCGCTTAAACAATGTAACGCTCTACTTTGTAACAAAGTATTTTCTTAACAATATTAACAATGAGTACTCCGCTTAGAAGACAATACTGGAAGTCGATTGTAGGTTAGTACAATTGTATTCAACTTTTCCTACTTAACTTGCATGCTATCGGCTACTTACTCATCTTTTGGCCGCCCAACTGAATGACATTAGTTTCAGGATTCTTAATAGTCACATCAACCGTCACTTTATATATTTTAATTAATTAATAACTAATGAGTATTTAATTAGAATTTAGAAATATTGTTAACCACAAATTGTCTTCAGTTCTCTTTAGCTTAGTGCATTGATATGAGGAAGCGACCTTCTCGTTTGCAACATCGCGCCTTCATGCTAGCTGGGATCTTAATGTTTATGTTTAAAATGTGTAAGCGATCTAATTGGAAACAAGCGTAGGAATAAGAGCATAAAATAAACAAACAATTTTATTACCGAGAAAAGACCAATCTACAAGATCTAAAATCTATTATCGATCCATTGAATAGAAATTTATTGAGTTTTTTTAAAAATATATATTTTCTAGATATACCCGTATTAACGCTAATTAATTATTACGTCACGTGACCGCTTTCTCCTCCGTTGATCCTCAGTTGCCTTTGAGACCCGCAAAGGTAACTCGCGCCCAATTTTGCTGAGCCATCAAACGGGTACAATTCGTTACAAATTTACAAATAATTGGAGCATCCATGCTCAATCGATTCCCATGCTATTCCAGACCTTTCAGAAGGTAAGAACGTTTTGGACTGGTATTTCCTAATTTTAAAGTTTTTTTTAATGTTTTATTTAATAATTGAAGAGGCTGTCAGTTTTGGTTAGGCCTAACCCGCCATTTGTATCAGTTGTGGGTGAATGGATTAAGATCAATTCATTAAAAAATCTTTTGGAATTGATTGAATTGGAGTGGTTCTTAGCTAACTCGTTTAAGAAAGTTATAAGCTTTAAGATACATGTATTTTTATGGTGATTTATGCTAATTTTTAAATTTTACGGCCTTTTGCACTTTTAAGCAATTTCATTTATTTCAACTCGTTCACGCAGGCGAAAAACCGCCATTGTTGGTTGGCGGGAAATTAAAATATGGGCTGGAATTTTGGTTAAGGGAGGATACGTTATAAACAACAAATTCACCTCTATATCAATGTTATTTATACGATGTAAGTCTTTTCACAGTTTAGTGATAGTTTTTAATGAAAATTTTTTTTCTATTGCAGCTAGCGACCGACGCTAATGGAAGGGCCTGGAATTGATGGTTCACGCTCATGCAAACGACTCCAAAAATTGGGCCAGGAGGTATATCCAGTTTTTATTAATTTAAACAGCTTTAGTCCTCTTCAGTTTGACAATTTGGAATCGTTATGGATTCTAGATTAATGAACTGTAGTGCAGGCGTATCTCCAATACGTTTTGCCCTCTTTTGGAAACGAGTGGTTGTAGGCTTGCAGGCGATCTTATGCAAAAATGTCTTTTGGCGCCCTTTTGCCAAGTTTGTGCTGACCCTGTTTGGAAATCTATAAAATTTAAAATCAGAATTTTAGAATTTCACCAAGAATGTTATTAACGATAATTCTTAGAAATATTTATTTAAAATTATGATTATCATTTTCGGAAATTTCATTTAAAAGAATCCATTCAATTTTAGTCATTTCTTGAAAAGCATTATCAATACAAGTTTGATAAAATGATATTGATTCTGTATCCTTATAGTGTTCTTTTTCCAATTGTGATATACATGGAATTTGTTTACTTGTATACTTTGGTTAACTCTTGCCTTATGGCCAAAACAGTTAAAATTTTAATTCTTTTAAACTAATGAAAATTTCACACATTGAAATATTCTGAGACTCGATCTTCAGAAAGTCTATGAAAAGTCTCCATGGAAATAAAGGCCAAAATCGATTTTTTTCAAAGACAGCACTTTGAAATAAAGGATTAAAGGATATTTTAAAATGCACTTTTCCCTTAATTACATTAAAATCGAACCATCGATCACAAATAGTGATTTTTCTGCTCAAATCAAGCAATCTAGTGCAGGCACAAAAGAGCAATGCTATTACTATCCGACCTAACCTGGTTCAGTCCTAGGGCACACCTTTTCTTTCCCATTCTGCAACTTGGGTGCGATCCAAGGGCCCCAAAATAGCTCTCTCTGTTCTGAGCTATTTTGGACCAAATGGCATTACTGTTGTGAGGAGTTAATGTGCTATCATTTGGTTGTCATGTGATTACAAAGAACCCCACAAAACACAATAATAGCAGTGCTGAACCGTATCCATGATAGCTGATGATTAGAGCAGCAAGAACAACACTCAAACAATGGAAAAAAAACAAAAAAAAAAACAAACTTCATGACTTGGATTCAAACCAGGGACCACAAGTATCTAGCTCATTGCCTCTAACTACTGGGCTATTACAGACATTTGTACAGCAAGGTTGTCTCCAGTTGTCCTAAAGACTACTAAGTGGAGGCCCAATGAAAAGGCAGTAGATTACTTTGCTGTTTCAATGACCCATTTGGAAGAGGCAACAAGCTAGATAGTCATGGTCCTGGTTTGAATCCAGGTCATGGAAGTTTTCCTTGAGAAAACATTGCAAAAAAAGAAAAAGAAAAAAAATCCTCAACCTGGTATCAAACCAAGTTTTACGAGTATCTAGCTCGTTGCCTTTTCCATCTAGCAATTAATACAGCAGGGTAATCTACTGGGCTGGGCTTCCACTTTTAACTACTTAGTAGTCTTTAGGACTATTGGAGACAACCTTGCTGTACTAGTGTCTGTGATGGATTAGTAGTTAGAGGCAATGAGCTAGATACTTGTGGTCTCTGGTTTGAATCCAAGTCATGAAGTTTTTTTATTCCTTTAGTTTCTCATATTAAGTTCTATAGTTTAAAAAATGTCCTTAATTCTATTATAACAATCTTATTGAAAATTACTTTAGTGTCTATTGTGTAGCAATTTTAAACAACACTGGCTATCTTTTTAATAGTCTAATAACAATGGATTTTACCTTCAACATTATTTGAAGCCATTGTAAAACCAAGGATCATTAGTTTTTGTAAATCCATTGATTTATTGATTTTCATGCTAAACATTGATAACAATATGATAATCAGATTCAGTATACTAGCATTTGAGCTACATCTTTGTCTTATTCATTTCTTTGATAACTCCATGGTATAAATAACAAATAATATACAATTAGAATACAGTTCACCTAATGAACCACATTAGTGACTCAGTGAAATTCCACCTGAGGAATAGCTGATAACTTGTTTGGTGACTCACTGATATTCTTCAAATGAGCAGGTGTTTTTCTATAGATATGGCAAGGATACATTCCTTAATAAATACAAGAGTAGAACCTTTGAATATGTGGCCCTCCTCTTAATTAAGAGTATTCCAGTAGAGTCACTAGTGACTCATAATGTTTCATAACTTATACCAAGGAGGGCTGCTGCCGCCCCTTCCCTCCTCTTAAGTTGTATTCCAATTTATATGTGGGATGAAAGTATAGGTTGTGCACAATGTCCAAGTAATATGAATCCAGTCCTCATGTAAAGTTGCCTCTAAGAGCAGCTCATCCAGCAACTATGAAAATGAGCAACCATTTATTACAACATGCAGTTAACTGGTCCATTTTGCCATTTTGTTCTTTGTCTAACATGAGTCAGGCCTATTTTCTTGATTGAATGCCCATTTTGTGCCCTGTCATTAGTTTTCATTTTCTATTTAACTAGTAACTGTGATTGCAGCAACTAGATGATAATGCCTAAGCAGCCTAATTCAATAAAATCGTACCATGCACTCTCCTCTCCAGAATAACTTACGAAGGTTCAATGATAAAATTGGGGAAGTGAGTAAGTAGACCGTAGCTTCATTTTGCTATGCTCACCATGTTTGGGTGCTTTCAGCCATGTGAGTGCTCTTATTTTGGAATACAGGCCATTTGCCAGAGTATGATCTGGAACATAGGATGGAGATGATTGACCATAACTTTAAGATACTCCTGTGCTGTGATTATTCCATGTTGCACATCACACTATCATAGAGCTCCCTGTATGTTTGACAGTAGGAAAAGGAGACGACATGCAAATTATGCAAATGCTCTCTGGCAGTCTGAAACGTAAAGGCAAATAATGTGCTGTTCTATCCACTCTGTGCCCAATGCTCCATTAGTGTCACTTTAAAGCATCATGCAATGTCACTAGTACTTTGAGTAGTTCCAATGAGACATTGCAACAGTTAAGGCCCTTGATACAACCTAACATTGGCTGCTAGTATAATATATCTGACTACTGCATTGAGGAATTTCCGTGTTTTCATAGATGTTCATATTTTGTCCTTCTCCTGTAAATAACAGACCTATAATGCTTGTTCAAAGATGCCTGCCCTTGTCATTGGGCTTCGACTATGACTACTTAGTAGTCTTTAGGACAATGAGAGACAGCTTTGCTGAACAGTGTCTAGGGAGGCTTAGTTGGTGGAGGTGACGAGCTAGATAGCCTACTCGTGGTCCCTGGTTCGAATGGGGCATATTCCCTTTTTTTTTTTTTTAATCTTAAGCATATTTTTAACTGTTGGATTGTAAGCTTGTTCCTTTGTTCTTATACCTCTCTTTTTTATGTTTTACTAGGACCATGCCAGACTTTGAAAACCATGAACCGAGACTTGGAGTCATATCCATCAGCAAAAACACGTAAATATTAGGTCAAAAACTGTGAGTAGACATAAGGTGTTCAAAGGGTTGATAAGAATTTCCCCTCCCACCAAATTTGATTGCACTTTAGTCTTAAGAGTAGTCTATTAAAATTGTTGATAGGAAATTTTTATAAGTTAGTTTTCCAAGCTATTGCTTTTGAAAGTTTAGTTTTATGAAAAAGAATTTAAGTGTTCATTAAACGAACTTTATAAAGCAAAGTTATTAATGTAAGGGCTAGGTTTGAACTGTAATTTAAAATTTGGTGTTAAATTTAACATTGAATTAATTTTAAATTTAATATCAAAATTTATATAAAATTATTCTTCTTGCTTTGTTTATGTATGCTTGTCAATTTTATGCAATCAAATTTGCAGGGATGTGAACCTATAGATGCTTAAACATGAATTTTGTGAATGCAGTGGTATATCTTGGACCCGATGCATACAAGTGGAGGAATTACATGAATACTGCATAAGACTATCTCTACCAGGGTCCTTTTTATTCTAGGCTTTGGTTAAGCAAAGGTTTTACCTTTTGTCTAGTGCTGTCATTCAGCTGCTGAGTGCTAATGCACTTCTACTGTGTGTTAAAGTAGAACTTCTTACAATGGTCCTATCATTTCTTTGATGCTAAGTTGAACCTAAATCTGGTCTTGCATAAGCACCTTGGAGCTCTGGACCATTGCATAGCTGTGAATTCATGGCTTAGTCTTCTTTTTACAATTTGGAATATTCCAGAAGGGTTTATAGACACTCTTATCTCATTTTTATAATAGGGTAGCTTATCTAAATAAGATGGTTTTCAATACTACTGAAACCAGTTTTACTGGTCGAGTTTTGTTTCTAATGCCTTTTAAATGGATGTCACTGGCTTTGCTGGTCTTACCAACTAATTGATTATTATCTGATTCTAATAATGCCAGTTCACCTCGCTACCCTTTCATTGCCTCTGAGTAATCCAGGTGAGAGACTATACACATAACTTATATAAAAACTGAGAATTTGCTAAAGTGAGAACTGTAATCTTACTCATGCGTTGATACTATCTCAGTTATCTAAGAGCATTTTAATTGGCCTGTTAAATATGTATCATTTGGGGTTATCCTGTCTTTCATAAACCTGGCACTGTCTCTAGTGCCCAACAGAAATCTGCATTACGGTTAATCATGTACAAGTTGCTATATTGACTGATATATAATGGATCAATCTCAGGCCATTAAGGTTCACTTCTCTATTTTACCATCCAAACCCTTCCTTTTGTGTCAGTGCTGGGAGTATAGGTTAAGTTAGATTTAAGCACACTGTGAGCAAGCCCTCCCCCAATGAAATAAACACACAACACATTGTTGACTAGTTGACCTCTTGCTATCGGAATGGAAATCTTGTTCTTCAAGAGTTGTGCCAGTATTTTACTCAAGTTGGTTTTCTCATTATCATTTGTTGATGGATCAGCAGCAATGTTTAAACAACTCTGAAAACGTTTGCTAAGTTTGTTCCTGGTAAATGTTCCTATGCTGGAAAAAAGCATTAAGCTTAAGAACATTTCACACACAATGCTGCAGAATTGATAAGCGAGGCTCTAGAAAAGAACTTAAATGTGTGACGAGCCTTAATTGAACTCTCAAGAGGTTTGCTATCAACTGATTATTGCAATGGTGTCGATAATGTTTTATTATGTTATATGTTAAACGCTCCCAGCACTTGTTTTTAGACAGCCCTTTGTCACCTTATGAAGTTGTATGATTTGTGATGATGTATGTGTGTGAATTAGTGCAGACAAACGCATCCAGTAGCAATTAGATTCAGAGATTCGCGTTTATACTCTGTTCAATGAAGGATAAACTGGTCGTGTCTAATTAAATTTCCAGTTTATTATTTATTTTGTTTTCTATCCCAATCTGGGAACCAGTTCGTTTTTCATTGGATGGTGTATAATTGTCTCTTGTGTCATTTATTTTGTCTCTGTGTGTCCTTTTTTTCTTTACAAACTCTACATATTTGTGGGGATAATACCTGGTACACTACATGTGGGATGGGTGGGTGAATTTAAATAATTTTTAAAAAATAATTTTTCTAACTATTAAAATTAAATTTTAAACTTAAAGTAATTGCTAAGGTAGTTGAGGGAGTCAATGCATTGGATTGGATTAGAAAGTCCATTGATCCTGTCCTGCTCTATGTAGAAGTCGAAGAAATATTTATCTACTGCGAATGTTCGTCAAACTATATTTAATAAAATAAAAGGATGAAAAAAATATAAAATTAATAAAAAATAGAATTTTAATTTTTGTTACATCGAACCAATGTCAAGACCAAGGAAATGAAATAGCTTTCAAAATATGAAGATAATTGCCAAATTCATGGCATCCAGTGCATTGACAGAAGATTGAAATGCAGTCAAGAAGCCATGGCAGCAGCAGCAGATGAAGAAACTTCAACATATAGCCTTGTTGCATTTCAATGGAGTTGGCAGACCAAGTGCTCATTGAGTGCAATAGCCAGTCAAATTTTGCCTCTAAGAAGTGAGGAATACCCTGTTGGGGTCATTACATGAATCACTCATAACCTATTCGATCATTATCATTCAGTTTTAATCTGAATATGCAAAATTCCTCATATGAACCAACTCTTGTTCACTGCTCACACATACAATTATGTATTAAATTAAAATTTGAAAAGAATTTGCAGGGGCATTTTAAATTTCATCTCGTGCAAAGCTGCACCTATGCATCTGGACGATTTAAACAATAGCTATTTCGGTTATCATTACTCTTGATCATTTCCAGATTGTCTATGCGTCATTTAGACTGGGGTACTGCCTTCTGTTTAAATGCAGTTTGGTGTAATAAAGGCTTCGGGCCAATATTTAAGCATAAAAATGAGTTCTGTACTCAAACTATAATAAATAAATGCCTTAAACTAAAAAAAAATATGTAATTAAATTAAACTTGGCAGCTTAACCCTTTTCGTTGCATAATGCTGATATTGTGCTTTCTCCGTTTTGGAGGTTCTTCACCAGTACATTGCATAACTGGCTAATAAGAAATTACTAATGTAGTGGTTTTTGCATAGTCTTCTGCATGGTTAGTGTATTACAAATGCAAACATCCATGCTGTAATAGACTTCAACCCGTGACATTGCTACCAAACCTATGCCACGGTGCTTTCAGCCACTGAGTTGGCCAAAGTGGATGTTTCCATCCAAAATGTCATTACATTTATCTACATGAAGCAGATTCACATGACAGCCTTTAGAAAAGCTTAGTTATGCTCCTAGAAGCGAATACTTCAGAGTTTTTATTCTGTGATAACGCTGGTGTTTTTCAAGGCTCCGTCCTAGGTCAGCGTTATTCCACTTCTTTATTCTTACATTACAATTTTTACTAATCTTAATTTGTTGTTGACATCTGTCATTTTATCGTATCAGGAATGGCTAAAAAATTATGCTGCGAAAGGGTTCCATGGAGTATAGGAAGGTGACTAGAATAAGGTCTTATATTTAAATAACATTAATAATATTTACTAAAAATTCTTGGGATAAATTTTTTTATGAATTTTTTACACAAAATACATATTCTTTTCATGGTGCGCTGAGAGGGTCCATGGCATTTAGAATAAATCGGCAAAAGCTAATCTTTTTGCCCAGCATGTCAAAAATATTTTTCAGCTAATGTCCCGAGTCAAGATATCCATGTTGTATGTCCATTTTTAGGCGTGATATGCTGGGTTTAGGGAAGACAACCCACTGATGGTGTCTTCTATTATTACTTAAAACAATAATGATAAAACTGCTCACATGTCAGCGAAAATATAACAATGTGTTATAGATTCACCTTCAGACATAAATGCCGCTGTCGGTCCCTATTGATTTGGTCTAGTCCCTCACTAAATAAAATTTCTTAAGTATCTAGTCACCTTAGGTAAATTATTTACAAGGTCGGATTAGTTTCAGAGTTTTAGGTAATGAAGTTGATAGAGGCTTTATGATACATAACTGGGAGTGGACGATATAATTTTGACCAGTTTCGACTTCTATTCCTGGTTTTATCAAGGATGAAGTTAGGAATGAAAGGTGAAACAGTTGAGTTATTTTGTGTATTGCCAGTTACGTATCATAAACCCTGTATCAGCTTTATCAATATTTGGTTTAGTTTGTAAGGATTAGGAGCTAGGTCTTAGGCCAAAAGGGAAGATTCTGGAGCGTTTGTCTGCACTTCAACTGAGACAATGCAATATGGTATAATCTAATTTCCTATGGCTTTCTCTACTTTTCTGAAGTGTGTGTGTGTGTGTATGTATTTATATTTTTAAGTTTTATAGTGCTTAAGAGAGAACAATAAACGTACAAGAAAAATTTTGTATTAAAAAGTAAAAACTGTTTACCAATTGTGTACATAATTGATAGAATAATTAATAATGCAGTGGCTTAGCATTGCCTTATGCATGGTTATTAAAGAACAAATGCAAACATCCATGCTAGAGCGGGATTTAACCCGCAACTCGAGGATCTCTAGATCCACCGAAACCTGTGTCCTAGCGCTTTCAGCCACTGAGCTTGGCGCATTGATGGTAACTTGGATTACATAATTAAATAATAGTCAAATTTGATTTAAATTTGTTGCATAAATATATCAAAGTCATAGGAATGTTGTCTTTTACAGTTTAAAACTTTATTTTTCCAGATAAAAACTCATTAACAATGCTCTGATGATCAGGTCTGCTGCTAGAAGCCAAGCACCCTTGTGCAAAAATATATTTTTGGCATTCTAGTCAGACTATTCGATGCCCAATCTGCATAACTTTGATGAGGTACCAATGTGCTGGTTATAAACAGCACACATGTATGCAGTTGTCCTGCTGATAATACCTTGGAAGTAGATAACCACAGGCGTTTTGCCTCCCTTTGTACAAAAATGGTTTTCTCCAGGTAGTTTAATGAAATACATGTATTTTTATTGTTATAGAGCATTTGTACACTTTGGTGTCATCAGTTGTCTTGTTTGATCTCTTAAATGAGCACATTTTGCATTGTCTCACCTTAAAGAATTGTTTTCTTTTAAGATCCTTATGCACTGTTGATTGGTTGCCAGTGACCAGAAAATGGGAATTCAAGACTGAAAACCAGTTGGGCTATCGTGCAAGGAAAAGTCAGCATTTTGTTGATTGCCTCTTGAGATGATGGTTGCTGACTGTTTGCTTCTAGAGTGAATGCAGCAGTGTAGCATTGTGGTCAAGTTCAGTTGTGTGTCTGTTCAATCACACCACAGTCTAGCATTTGATTGACTTCTTGCACAAATAATCCCATGATTGCCCATCTTCCTGGTCACCGAGTGAGTTACTCTTGCTTTCCTATTGTCTGACAACCAACTGGACTGAGTGGGAACAAAGATATGTCTAGTCGGTTGTTGCTAACTGGTTTCAGCAACCAACCGATAATGTCTTATATCTATACTGGAGCCACTTAATGAATGAATAGTTAGTGCAATCGCAAGAGCTTTTTCAAAGCTTATTGCCACTATGTGGATAAAGATAATAAATTACATTATTTTTTTGGCACTGACTTATGATTATCTAAAATCAATTATTTTTTAACTGTAAATAATATAGAGTTGGAAGTCTTGTTGATGGCATCTTTATTGGCAAACAAATGGTTGCTTTTCTTAACCACTACAAATTTGTCATTGTTTGCCCTGACTGACAATTGTATTTGTTATACAATTGCTTTTGTATTTGTATTTGTATTGCTTAAACAGTAAAATCTCATTTCAACTAGTTCTTAGGCAATTCGTCAAATCTTCAGATCAGTTTAGGTATAGATTAACATAAATAGGATGAAAAACAAAATGAAGAATTGAATAATCCACAATTAAACGACGTTCTATGAAAAAATAACTATGTAGTTTATGAAATCCCATGCCAAAACATTAATGGAAGTCTAGGCTGGACAAACAAAAAGAACATAAGGACCAGAATAAGTGAGCATGAATGAGCAATTGACTAATATTAAACAAACAACCATTTAGAAAGTCTATTTATAAAATCAAAAGAAAACCACTTAGCAAAACCAAACATTGAAATATCAGAAACATGGTCAGCAATTTAAACAAATTTATAACAATTGAACAAGCAACAAAAACTAACATCTTCATAAACACAACAATAGACACCACAATAATTACAAAAAATAAAACAGTAGTTCCAAATAACATTGATTCCAATGAAGGGTCCAAAAACATTTTTATTATTTTTATCATTATCATTATAAGATGTTGAGAATAGATGAATTGTTGATAGTACAGTGCAGTGAGGTAGAGAAGATTTAGTGTAAGGGTAAGTGTTTGTCATGAGATTTTACTGTTCTCAGTGGCTCCAGTGTATTCTCTTAGGCAGCTGCCAGCGTTGGAGCAACAGCACCATTAGCAACAAGAAGAGGATTGCTTCGCGTAGAGTATTTATTAATTATTAAAATAAAGCAGGTTTTTATACCTTTTTATACTTTTTTTTTTTTTTTATTCTTGATAAGTATTTGGCACACATTCACATTTACATCACCTGCCCCATAGTCACATTAAGTCACACAGTAGGCTATATCCACACAAGCCACCTGCACCTCCATTTTAGGTGGTTGACCCTTGGAATAGAGCAGAGCTAAATAAGAGAGCTGACGAGATTGTGCAATTCTGCTTTTATAATAATCTTTGCTGAACGAGATGAAAAGGTTCCTGCATAAGAAACCTAGGACCTACAGTTCTTGTGCAGTTTGAAAGTATATTGATGATGGGATGGGATGAAGACAATGCCTTTGCACATATTTTATTATGAATTTAAATTTTCTTTAGGTATTGTCTGTGCATGTGAGAGACCATTTTTAGTGTCACCACATTGCCTATATGAGCTCTGCCTGCCTTTCCTAGGCTTCAGATCCGCCATGGCCAGCTAATCGACATTTCTTTACTTTTTTCAGCTGTGCTTTTCAGGTTTTGTGGTTCCAGATTTTTTTGTGCTTTTCAGGTTTTTTTGTACTTCCAGATTGTCATCGATCGCGTTCTTCATCTCATCATTCGCGTAATTTAGGGCAAAATTATGATCGTAAGATGTTAGGCTCATGTTAGGCGCGTAACTACGATCATACGTTAGGCGCGTTCCCCTCCCCCCTCATAAACTAGATGTAAGCTTAGCTATAACTTAGTTGTAAGTTAATTATAAGTTAGCTATAAGGTAGGTTTAACTATTTCATTTTGCACTAATCATATCTTGTTTCATGGCCATGGTTGGAGCACAAGGGTCAGGGTTGATCTCACACAGACACTCACACTGGGTAGATATAGGAATGTTAATTTTTTTTCATATAAACTGTTTTAGTTTTAAGTAGTAAACAACTACATCTCAAACCACCTCCTCGATGACTTAGAAGAGTGAGATTTGGTTGTATACATTATGTAAGGTAGTTATAAGTATGCATTTTGTTCTTGTATTTTGCTCTTTTGTTCACTTGTTTTGCTTTTTATTTCATGTTTTCAGCTTTTTTAAAGAAGATGTTGGGGATGGGGGGTATGGGTTTGTGTATTATCATCTACCAAACAATTTAACAATACTTCTTGAAACTAGCGATATCAAACCGAAATACTTGTAGAATGTAAGCTTGTGAATAATAGCTATTAAGAGACTGTATCAATATATGTTCATATTAATTAAAACTTTTTTCAGCTTTTAAGAAGAAGCGAGGGATGGGGGGTTACGTTCTGTTGATAACTATTTATAGATTGTTGTGAAGCTGTATTTATAACCTGTTACTGTAGTTTTAAGTCGATTGTATGTTAGAAGTAGTAAATAGATAGTAAGCCCAGATTATGAAATTCTATCTTACTAAACCATCTCAGTTCTTTTTGTTTTGTTTCAGGTCATACAAGCCCTGCTAAAAATTATTTAAAAAAATATCTAAACGTAAAAGCTGTTCTAGTTTGATTTTATAACATGGGGGGACTGGCTTGTAACAGTATTTCTAGTAATAGTCTTTAATGTATAGCTTTAAGGATGAATATTTTGAGATGTCGTTATTAATCACTTTTATTTTTTCACTTTCATTTCAGGTTCTATATTTGAAAAAGAGCATGATAATATTTAATGTTTTGAAATGTTGTAAAGACACTTAATTGAAAATTCTTAATGACTAATGGTTTCTCAGTGTTCAGTCTCGTTTCAGGTTCTTGAGAAGTAGAAGACAAGATGAAGAAAAGGATGCAAAAAGAGGAATATTGAAAAGTAATATGATAATACATACATATGCCTTGAAATGCAACACAATAGTTTGAAAAGAAATGTGAATTGGGACTAGCTCACACAAGCCTTGCTTACTTTTCAACACCGCTTGTTGTGAGGGCAACAGCTCTATGGAGGATCTCCAGTGATCACAATCTACTGCCAATCTGGTGCATTTCATCAATGGTAATACCAAAGTGACTCTATGTAGTCTAGCCACCAGATTCTAGGTTGACCCAGTGGTCTTTTACCCACCAGCTTATAGAAAAGCAACTGCCTATGAGCTTTGTTAAAATTTTTCTTAAAATTTGACAATTTTAGCGAGCTCGTTCTTGCCAGTTTCCCTCTCTTTTTAGACATTTATTTCCCTGGTCACCATTGCGGCTCATCCTACGAGTCAATAAATGCATGCTTTTTATTATTATGTGCATATATAAAGTTATTTAATACTGTATTTACAATATTAAGTGCCTCAAAAGTAGGTAGTACTTGGGACCCTCCAAGTTTTGGCGTGCCTCTGCTTGGCTAAATGTTAAAAATTTATGAGCACACCACTGCAATGATGGTTTTGAGGATCCAAGCCAAAAGGGGTGTCTTTTTGAATTACCGTATTGCTTTTCAAGATCCCTATTTCTGCTTTCATGGCTATAGACATGATGGGGCTATGCGCAGCAATACAGACTATAAATTTTCTGGAATGTATAGTAAAGAAAATTTTAATTTTTATTGAATTTTTGCTTTATTTATTGAAACCTTTTTATGTTTTTCTAATTCAAGTTTAATTTCAGGTTTTGAACAAATCTTAAATATTATTCCAATTAACATAATTATTGTAATGGATAAAAGTTGCTCCAATCAACACTTAAGTAAGCATTATCCTTTTCTTATGCTTGGTGTCTCCAAAAATCATCTGGAAAATATTGATGAAATCGCCTTTTTATTGATGAAAATAGAGAAAATTCCACTGCCTGGGCTTGAACCAGGAACATTCAGCTAATCATGCTGTTTTCTTAACCAATTGAGCCATGTGGATATGAAGCATTATTCTATCTATATGTCCTTTGGGTGGTTAGGGCAATTGCCTAATTCATAGCTTTGGAATATTTTTCCTAATGGCATAATATTCATTAAAGAATAACTCATAAATGTTATGTGAGGATTTTTTTTTTATTACATGCCATACCTTTGATTCCTACTTTCATCAACAATTTAAACTCCAAGGGGTGGCATGTAATAAAAAATCCCCATGGAACAACCACGATTTTTTTTTTTTTTTTTTTTTTTGTTACTTTCATTGTATCCACAGTTTTAGTGTTTTTAATTA
Organism: Rhysida immarginata; assembly: GCA_023313115.1. Classification (NCBI taxonomy): domain Eukaryota; kingdom Metazoa; phylum Arthropoda; class Chilopoda; order Scolopendromorpha; family Scolopendridae; genus Rhysida; species Rhysida immarginata. The sequence goes on from JAHWFO010002816.1 coordinate 211,365, forward strand.
AGCTCCTTGATAGCAACTCACTTGCAAATATAACCATGTAAATCCGTGATTATCCAGAAATCGATAGCAACTCACTTGCAACTATAAAGATGGACAATCACTGATGCCTTTTTTTACTTTCTCGCAGCTGGTGTGATATTGATTTCTCATTGTTGGATCATTTTCTGGATGCTGGCAGAAGTCAACAGTGCATGCAAAGACTTAATACATGTATCTAAATTTTTCTATTTCCTTGTTTCCAGAATGTGGTCTTTTCTACACTTTTACCGTTTTATTTTTTCGTATCTAATCTGTTTTTAATTTTTTATTTCTAGAAGCCAAATTTTGATGAAAGGTCATGTTCTCTTGCAGATAGATGGATGAAAACAGAATCCTTAAATACTCTGGAACTGGTCTGTATGCACATGTTATACTGCATTTCTTGATACAATAAATAGTTAATAAATACAACTGAAAAATAAAATAATAATTAACAAATAATAAATATATAAGTAAAATCAAAATAAAACTAAAAAATCAAATAAAGAGCTGACGTTTCGGATAGAGCCTATCCTTTATCAAAGCAAAAAAGGATAATTCTCTAAAAGCAAATAGAATATTAGAGAATTATCCTGAAGTTATCTTATTGATACAATAAGCATTAATCTTGGTAATGTCATTTCAATAATTGTTTTTGATTTTATCTTTCACAGGAATTGATGAAGATCTCTGCTGATCTCGACAAGGTGACGACCATCAACATTGAGCGAAGATTTCATTTTTAGTTAATAAGCTATTATAAAGCTAATCAATGTTCTCCTCAGGCACTTTTGAAGGGGGTGTGCCAACTGGTTGATTGTAATGACAAACTTAAATGAAAAAATTCATAATATTTTATAATGATTGGCTTGTTTTAAAGTTTTGTTTATCAGGTTATCTTTGCCACTCTCCTTATGATAAAAGTTTCTGCAGAGAACAGTTAATGAATGTGAAATGAGGGAATTGCCTTTCTGGCGCTTCGTTTTCTTTATCTTGTTTTTTTTTTTTGTTAGGTTCATTGGTTCACATTCTTATGCTTTCTTGGTATACTAGGTTTTCTTCTTGTCGAGTTGGTATTTTTTGCTCCGTGTTTTGGCTTTGTTTTGATATTGTAGGTCTTCTCTTTTATGGCGTATCTTGGGTTATTGGCAATTCCTTCATTATGTAATTTTTGATAATGTGTAATTTTGTAATTATAATTTGTCATGGTACATGGGTAGGGTGATGATGATGAAAACTAACTCTATCTCCTTCACTTGCATGATCTAAACTAAATCCCACTATACCTAACACTAATATTTTTCCTTTCATCACCATCAAATTGATCATCATTAAGAGCAAATTGTGTAATTGTTATTAGAATTTTATAATTATGAATTGTAATTAAACTGGAGTTCATAATTGTGTTATACAATGTTTTATGTTATGATGTTATATTGTAATAAATTATACTATGGAAGTTTGATATGGTTTTCTTCAGCATATAGAGCTCAGGTAAGGCTATTTATTATCATAAAAACATAACTGGAAATTCAAATTAATTAATTTGAAAGAGGAACATCATTTTCAATAGAAGATACAATTCTAAAAAACACAATTATAAAAATTAATTAAAATATTATAAGATGTGCACAATTTTGGTTAGAATTTTAAATTTTCTTTATGGGTTGAGGTTCGAGTTAATATTAATAAATTTATAAAATTACGATGAAAATTTAAATTAACATAAATAAATCGGCATTTTTTCCTCTAAATTATAATTGATTAAATAGTTAAGTTGATTTCTTTAAATCTACGATTTCTGCTATTAAGATTTCTATTTAAAAAAGCAATGCTCCGAAGTATAATCTCGGAAGCCTCGGTTCTGGATAAATAGCTAAATAAATTATGGAGGAAAATTTTTCTATATCGGTGTTTCCCAAATTATCTGCTAAACAAAATTACTATAGAGCGGGCAGGGTAGGGTAATTGGTGGCTATTGATTTTATTATTAATCTCAAACTACTCTACAAAATAACCACTTAAACTTTTGGACTTTTAAAGTATTTTGGATGGCTAAAATGTAAAACTTAATTGGAATCTTACTTGATGACTTTGCTACACTGGAATACGTGATTATAACAGGGCTGACTAACGTTATAAGTTCAATTAATTTGCCTCGGAATTCTTTTAAAAATCTTAATAAAACGCATTTTTATATGGCTAATTTATTATCTTTTGCCTTGAGTACTCACAGCGAGTATTGCTTTAATCCAGGTATATTTTTAAAGATTTTTTAAAAAAAATTAGTAATAATAGATACATTGGAGAAATAGTTTTGGGTAAGTTTTCCTTGGTCCTCAGAAAGCAGTTTAACAATATAAGATCAGGTGTACTCTATCGGATGCAGATGGCTCGCCTCCTATAAAGAAAGCCTCGGCACTGAAACTTCATACATTGTTACATAATAAATCGACCAAATTTATGGCTTATTATTGATAGAAAAACGATTAAGAAAGGACGAAGTATGATGTAACAATGTACGACGTTTCAGTGCGGAGGCTTTCTTTATATGAGACGTTAACCGTGCTCGATTGGTCTCTAATGGTTTCCATTTGACTTATTGGCTGGAACAATCACTTGATCACGCCCATAAAGGATTTGTTGGACGAAATGGTAGCTTACAAGCAGCATCAGCCAATTTGAATCGTCTAACGGTTTCTGGAATGCCTCCAAAACCTAGAAGAGGTTCAACCCATTTTAGTTTGGTGTCTTGGATAAATTCACGCTCCCTGTATTTTGTGGCAGGCCTTTTTCATTTATTGTTCATCGAACCTAAAACTTTCGCATTGATTGGAATTGCACAGGTATTGTACACGTGTTTTCCAAAAAGTTAACTTAATATTTGCTGGAATATAATGGAAATTGCTCAGTTAATGCAATATTTGCTAGGAAATGGCGAGTGCTGGATATCCCTCTGATTGTTATGTCATTCTTTGAGAATATTATAAATTTAAAATAAATGAAATACTTTAATTTTTAAAAGTATTTCATATGACTGAATCATAAAATATGTTTGGTTTGTTTTGTTTGGTATTAATGTCCCTTTCAATTGCTGTGGTCATTTCAGGACGGCGTTATAGGGGCCGCAAATTTTGCCTCGCAGGGTTCTTTAACGTGCAGCCGGCAAACTACTACACTGGACCAACGGCTTTACTTCTCTTCCGAAGGAAGTCCGTGATCTCAGGATTTTCCCCTGAAAAATCCTCGTCGTCCTCGGCCGGGATCGAACCCGCGTACTCGGGCATCAGAGGCGATCACGCAACCGCTGTATAAAATGTCTGAATGTCTTTTCATATGTGGATATGTCTTTCAATTATATTTTTAAATTATAATAATTTTTTAAGATTGTGATATCCTTGAAAGCTTCTGACAATACCGAAGTCACCACTGAAGAATGATAACTTTTTACTAAATGATAGTTATATTATAATCTATATTGAATATATTTAAAAAAAAAATTGATTCTTTAGCTCTATCAGATTTTTGACTGGTGATTATTAAAATTATTGCCGATAGATGACGGGACCAGTACCAACTCTGAAAATTTCCTAAGTGTTGAAAACTGAGGCACCATCTAGCGGCCATTGTTCTCATTATCTAATATTATTAAAGCCAAAATATTGAATCGTATGTCGCCAAGCAATTTTTGAGTATTAATATCCTTGATCATAAATGAGGCATGGGTGTTTTAATAATCTTAGCTAAGTAAATAATATTAAAGTGATTTTTGGCTCCAATAATCTAATCTTATTTTTATTAAAAAAATAAAAAAAAGTGAAAAAATTAAAAAAAAAATTATATTACTTAACAAAATTTTAATTTTAATTTTAGTATCATAAGCTATATGGTAATTGTTTTCTTATATAATTAATTTTTATAATTTAATAATTTTAACTGATATTTATCTGAATTATAATTTTTGTTTAAATTAAATAGTTTAATTTACTTTCTTGTGGTTGAGGGTTTTTTTTAATTAATTAAATATCATTATTAAAAAATTTTTTTACTTGAATATTTTGAAATTTAATTTGTAATTTTAAGCCTTTTTTTTTTTAAATAACAAATTAAATTAATATTTTTTTTAATGCTTCAGGAATGTGGATGGAGGAATATGGCTGTGACGAGGAAAAAAATTATAATAAATAATGAACATAAATAACTTATTATATACAGTAATACTTTTGATTAATAAATGGAGTGAAATTCACAATAAAAGAGTTTTGTTCCAGTCTCATGAAAAGGTGGGTATACACATTGAAAAATAATTAAAAATAAAATTATAAATTAAATAAAGAAATAACTCAAATATTATTAATTAAAATGTTTATTAAACGATTTAAATATATCATGGGAAGTCATTTTGTTAAATGTTAAAAATTATTGCCAAAAAGACTGCGATTGTTAATATTCCCAAAATTTCCATGGCTCAGCAAACCAAGACGCCACTCAACGGCCAAAAAACTCATTAATTTTGCAATAACGTAGCCAGCGATAAGAAAGGCCTGCCCACTTGGCCTGAAAACGTCTGACAAGAAATGTAGTTTGAAAAGTTTCCACTGCAATCAGATGGCGCTGTATACCCGAGAATTGAGGGAAGCATTTTCGATGCATTTGCAGTAGTACCCAGGAGCATTTCAAATCGAAAGACCGATAAATACAAAGGAATTACATTTCAAATTTTGATAAAGACTATTTTATGCATAAAACTTTTGGAACGGTTCGGACAAAAATATTCTTTCTCACATGTAAGAGCATTTTATTCGATAACATGGAAATGTTTAATATCATAAAATATAACCCGTTCTTTTTTAATAATTAATGATTAGCCATGGTATTTGAATATTTGCATTTTGTATACGGAAATGTTCATATTTACTAGGCTATTAAAAAAATAAGTTTTGTTTTGCCTCTTAATTATTATGAAATATAAAGTCAATTTTTCACATTAGTGTTTTTAATTGTATTTCCCCCTACTTTTTCTCCTTATTTCCCAACTTTTCCACCCACCTATTTTTTTTTTTAATCCCATCTTATATGCGCGCCCTTGTTATAATTTTTATGATTCTTTAGTTTTTGGAAATTAATTACTGATTGGGAGAAAACAATGTTTAATAACTTCAGATTGTAAAAAATCATCAAGGTAAAAATCTATTAACCAGCATTATATCTATAATTTTTTACTAAAATACTACCAAGAACAGATGAAGGTAGATAATCCCCCCCCCACTTCATCTGTTCTTGATCCTGCTTAAAACTTTTAAGTAATTTAGTAAAAAATTACTGTAAAAATAAGACTGATGTAGAAGATATTACGCTGAAGTGAAAGAATATTTTATTAAAATATGAACACCCTTCAACCATATAATGATACAAAAAAAAAATCATAATGGACAAGTTTATTTACATAATACTAATTGTTTTTGAATTTAGTCAAAAATTCAATTAAATTGATTAATATAATTCAGGTATTAACGTTTTATTTGTATAAACGTTTTAGCATCGTTTTAGCTAACTTTTAATAACCATGGTTTTAGCCATTTTTTGCATTCGTTCCACACGTCTTCCTGTCTCAGAAGTTTCACTTTCGTTGATCGTGACGTTGACCAATCGCAAACGAGCAGGTGAGGCTCTTGGCTCTTCTCCATTAGGAAAAAAAAATACTAATGCCAACCGGAAACCTTGATGCTAATGATTTACAAGTGCTACCCTCTATTGTCGGCAGCGTCAATTCTTTTTGTTAAAAATAAGCATTGATCCAAGCGCAGTTTCGTATGAAGTTTCTGAATCGAAATAACGAGCTCTTTGTGCACCTTTTTTAGCTGAATTACTCGAGCATAGCAAGCATCAAGCTGATAATTTCGATAGTTGTTGCAAGATCATTCGCGGCGTTAAAAAATGTTTGGTATATGCGAAAATACGCTATGAATCGCAAGTCCACTTTACAGATAGCTGTCGACGAAAAGTTTTGGTTTCAGTTTCAGATGATCACCATCAGCTGTTTAAGAAAGAAACGTACAGAATTGCCCAACCGTACAAGGTGACCTGCCGGATTATGGAAGCATCATTAAAACACAACCAGAAAAGCAGTTCTTAATGTTTATATAGTTTTCTTCTACATTTATAGCCAAACGTAGCGATCACAAGCAGCCAAATGAGAAGAATGATAATATCGCCATCTATTGAGCGAGAAAACTGATAGTCAAAAATTAATGTGATTTAATAATTTTTAATTGATGCCTATCTTGTAAGTTTTTGTAGTCGAGGTTTTTTAAAATTATTTATAAAAAAGTTTTCTGTCACAATAGTATTGAATTTTTCTTGCAATTTAGTAAATTTTATACTGAAGAATTAAGTGATATCAGGGACGGAGAAGGAGGGGGGGGGGGGGCTTTCGGCTTGTTCGTTTTTGCAATACTTAATATTATTAAGTAGCGGAACAATGGAGCTACTTATTGTTTTCACAATGTCCGTTTGTCTGTCTGTCCGTCCGTCTCCTTCATAATTTCCGCATTTTTTGAGGTAGAAGGTTGAATTTAGGAATGTAGCTTACTATCTTCACTATTTAGTTTGGTTTTGATTGGCCTACTGGGGTCGGAGTTTCGGGGGCGGAAATTAGAGGGGACCAAATGGTCTACGCATATTTATGCATAAAAAGGAGTGAAATTCGGTATGCAGATTCCTCTAAGCAGGATCAACATTACTGCAAAGTTTGGGCCAAATTGTCGGAGTTGTGGGGGTGGCAGTCACTTCGTCTTTAGAACTATGGCAACATATGGCATGTCATATATCATTCGTTCGGAAATGATGAGAAACGAAAGAAGATAGAGCTCTTTTTCATTTTCTAAATACTACGTTCGAGAAAATCAATTGTTCGATAAAAAAAAAATGGGGGGGGGGGGGTTAGAAGGAGCAGATAAAAAGGTAAAAATAGATGACCTTAGCGCTTCCGCTACTTTCCTATGCCTTCCTCGGGAGGATTAATTTCTTGTTACAGTCGAACCCACTTACAACGATTTTTAAATGTCCTCAATTTTGTTCGTTTAATCCTATTTATATTTATTTAAAGTGGATTTCTTTATATCCAACAAAGAAAAAACGCTCAACTGTGTGATTTTTTTAATGTTTTTAATAACCCACTACTATTGTGCCCCTTTTCCTTTTTCTCAGCTTCTACTTTCTTTATGATTTTAATGTCTGTGCCGAGATCTAAACATTTTTCATAATGCGTATAATACGTATACACTTGGAATTTCGGCTATTACTAGGCAATAGCAGTAATCCCATAACAAATGTTTCCCGTTTCTCTACTCTGTATTTCTCACCCTCTGTTCCTAACAATATCAAATTTAGACATTAAAAAAATGTTGATTTCTCAAAATTTCGCTATATCCAAACAAAAGTTGTGTAAGAGTCCATAAAATAATTATTTATATACAGTCTGTTTCATAATTTATTGGACACTTCAAAAATGCAAAACTACGCGGTGGTTTTTGAAAAAACAATCCTATATGTATACTTTACCATTACACTAACACCTGTGAATAAATAATATGTAAACAGCACTGCGTAATAAACTACTATACAATATTTTCTGCGAAAAGTACATTCCGACTGTTTCACATTCATTGGACATAATAACAATACAATAACCTTTGATATGAAAGAAATAGAAAGTATTCTTAGAATTTAATAGAAGCACCATGGAACTCGTTTAGGCATGGAAGAAATTAAGTTTTGGAATACTTCTGGTTCAATATTGTACCAGGAATTGATGATTGACGTTTTCAGCTCCGAAACTGATGAAAACTGCTTCCCATCTTCATATACCCGTCTAACCAAGATACCTTAAAGGTTCTCGATGGGGTTAAGAACCGGGCTACTGCGGGCCATGTCATAACCTTGATGTTTTGTTGTTAAAGCCACTGTTGCTCTTGATCGGTGACAGGGCGCGTTGTCCTGCTGCAAAATCCAGTTCTCTCCACAGATATTCTTGGCAAATGGTAACACATGTTCCTCGAGAACTTCCTGGTACTGTTTAGAAGCCATTCGTCCGGAGACGATTGCTAGTGGTGTTGTTCCGTTGTAGGAAAACCCACCCCTAACCATAACACCACCACCACCTTGCACACGTTTAGAAAACAGTTTAGGTTCCATCCGGAGATCACGCCAGTAGTACTGAAAACCATCGGGTTAATCAAGATTAAATTTCTTTTCGTCTGTAAACAGACCTTCCATCCATTGGTCTGTCCAGCTCATCAAGCGATGTTCTTTATGTTGTTGGGTCAGGGGTGGTTTGGCCTTTCTTTTAGTGTATTTTACGTGGTCGGTTGATGAGAGCTCTCCACACAGTTGTGCGAGATATCGAACCGGATAATTGAGCGGCTATTTGTGAGGCAGACTGTCCTGTGTTGCATGCCTGTTTAACAATTGCACGTTTCATACGAGGCGTCAGTTTTGGTTTGGGTCCTCGTTTCTTTGTCACTCGTGGGTTTGCTTCCTGTTTGAGAAACCAGGCAACTGTACTTTTAGCTGTACCTGTCATAGCAGAAATCTCTCGAATAGACTTTCCATTCCCGCGATGGACGCGAATAATTTGTTTGTCAGCATCACTTCATGTCTTTCGTGGACACATTTTCAAGAGTATGATGAACTAATCTAATTAGTCTTGTCTACACATTCTAATGAACCTATTCCATTTGTACGGGGGGTTGGGTTTTTAACAAAATGGGTGGGAACATTATCAGTTAGTAGGTAGAAAACGTAATGAAATGTGAAACAGTCGGAATGTACTTTTCGCAGAAAATAAAGTATAGTATTTTATTACGCAGTGCTGTTTACATATTATTTGTTCACAGGTGTTAGTGTAATGGTAAAGTATACATATAGGATTGTTTTTTCAAAAACCGCCGCGTAGTTTTGCATTTTTGAAGTGTCCAATAAATTATGAAACAGACTGTACATATTTTCATTATATCAGATTTCGTTATACCAGTAAAAAATTTGTACAGTTTCAATGAACCTATAGTTGGGGATTTCAATTAACTTTGCTATAACCGTTTCTTCGCTATATCCGAGATCGTTATATGTGGGTTCGACTATATATTGATTGACGATAGTTTCGACGATCTTTGCCATTTTCAAAATCAAGGAATTACAAAGTTTTTAAATTTGACTATTGTAAGGTTTCAGGCTAATTAGTTAGTCAGATTTAGAATATGAATAATAATGAGAATGGTTAATTTTATTATTTAGAGTTATATTTAAGGTAAGAGATGAGAGCTTTAGTATCAGAATTTGGAATTGAAACGAAATTAAATCTTTGGAATTTTAAAGTATTGTTTTCTTTAGCTTTGACTCCTGTTTAGAAACGAAAAATGCGCTCATTGATTAAGGGTTCTATTGGCACCTTGGTACGATATTGGAGAGCTGAGGCAAAGACTATAATTTTATACAGGATGATAAATTCAGACCCCATTTTGGATGCCAATTGCTCAGCAGCAAAAGATCTTTATGCCAAAATAATTTGCATGTTTAAAAACCAGTACAATATTAAGTTATGCTGAAATAGCTACTTTGTTGTATTCACAGGTCCAGAGATATTCCACATGGAAGTTGGCCAAAAATTTTTGCGTGAAAAAATAGCCAGATTTTAGGGCAAAATATCTCAAAAAGCGTCACTCCCAATTTAATTTTCAATGATGCTATCAGAAAGTGCAGGTTTTTTGGTTTTTTTTTTTTATATAAGAATGATTCTTATTATTGCTGGGATCTAGGTTCCCAGGACAGCAATTTAGGATCTAAAAATGACGGTTTTATCTGCGAGCTGCATATCGTAAGCTACGGCATGTTGTCTATTCTAGAATCTGACAATTTGCAGAAGGATGACTTAGAGTGTGCTTAGAAAGTCTGACCGGTTGCGACCGATCGAAACCCGTCGCGAAACTATACGAACAGCCTGTCCATAGTGTAACGGCCGGTCGCGATGAGCGTTTTCCTAGTGACCAATGCACTCATTGTTCTCGACCGGTCGCGCTAATTACGCTGGTCGGCTGCCTCGCTACAAATAAAATAAATTAAAAAATTTACTATAAAAGTTAAATTAATTTGAAGTTCAAGGGCTCATGGAATCCATGCTGCCCAATATAGAAAATCATAGCAACGAGCTAGTCTCGGGCATTTTAAAGCATCCTATGCATAGAAAGAGATATCGTGATCCAAGGCATATACTTGATATTAATTTTGAAGACATTGATAATGTCATATTTCCAGATTACTGGACTTCATAGGTCGTGTTTTATCTAATACTAGTGGTCTGCTTCTAGTCTAGACAATCGTCAATCAAATTTTCCTCCACCAAGAGGAGGCAATTTTTCTTTTATACTTTGGATGACCTTTGTGGGTACATCAGGCTTCTTTTCTAATTCAGTGTATTTCCCTTGGAATATGATTATGAATGGTGAGATTATGGAAGCTATGCTTCAAGTTCCACACGAATACCGATACACTACACTGTTCGATTGTCGAAGTTAAATTTACTTGAAGGTAGTTAAATAGTGGGGTGGGGAGGACTACCATCATTATACAAGATGGATGCTGCAAGAGCAGGTAACTACCCCTCTCCCCCTACTCCACTCCATCTCACCTTGGCTACGCCCCTGGCTATAAACAAGCTTCTGTTATCAGTTCATTTAAAGAGTTCGTGCATATTTTTAACCGACTTCAAAAAAAAGGTGGTTTTCAATTTGACTCGTATGTATGTAATATTGTTGGAATTGATAACGACTTGATTTGGACTCATACATAGTCAAGTAAAAAAAAAATTAGAAACACTACCAAAATGGCTTTTTATCATGCTTACTCACTATTATTTACAAAAGATCAAAATTTATTAACAAAAAGGAAACAAAATAATTTTTAAAGAAGAAAATCAAATAAATAATGGAAATATGCATCTACTTTGAACTTTCAGACCATTTTCTGAAATCGAAATGTAAAGATAAATTGGAAACTTTGATGGCATACAAGTTTCAGAAAGGTTTTTCTAAAGGTGGCAAAATCGTCCCCTTCAATGAAAAGCCCGATGTTTTGAGGGCTGTTTCTACAGATAAGAGGAAATGTTGTTTAAACGCTTGTTAACTTTTGGTTTTATAAAGTTTTCCAAAGATGTTTAGTTTTATTCGATTATTTGAGTCAGTTGTCACAAGCAAAATATTCACTTTAATGAACAGTCTGACAATTTGAGGGTTATTTCTACAGAAAAAGATGAAATATCTTTTAAACGCTTCTTATATTTCGATTTATAAAGTTTTTCCAAAATCTTGGATTGGTAATCGATCCGTTAGATCTCTTTGTTTTTGATTACGAAGTTTTATTACTGTATGTTCTTTCGTCCCATCTAGTTTCCTCTTGTTTGGATTGATACTTACCTTCAGAGAAATACTTACCAATTACAAATGTGTGAGCTCCACTCCTTCAAATCGCCTTCTTTCTTCGTATCCTCAGCATTCGGCCTTCCAGATTGTATTGCCCGCTTCAATGAAGATCTTATTATTATTAATAGTCATTTTATGGTTCTTTGTTTTGTTTCAATATTAAATGGACTATTGATAAGTACTGTAAACATTTAGTTACAAATTTATTTACTTATTTGTTTATTTGGTTGATTCCAGAAGGAATAAAGTTGTATTAAGAATAAAAGTAATATGGTAAATAAGTCAAAGTATTTTAGTTACAATAATTATCTAGTTCAGGATTTATGAGTTCAGGATTTAGATGTAATTCTTCAGATAGGTTTAATAATGATCCATTTGCTCAGTGGTATAATGTTCCGTATTGCTGACCTTAGGGTGGCTCAGTTGGCAGTGGAATAGTTGTGTTGAATGTTACGAGTCTAACCGTTTATCAAATTTATTAACCGCTTCTGTTTTAACGTATTTTGAACTTTTACACGTGCAACTATCAGTATAGATTTCTTTTTTGCACACATTCCTTTGTTTCCATCCAACATCTATTAGTAATGTTAATCTGACTCGATGTAGTGTATTTTTAGGTGCACTCATTATCAGATAGTTATCTGAGACAATTTATAATAATAAAGGAGCAATGAAAATTTACTTTTAATGTTCAATTTAAACTCTTAATATTTTTAATAAAAAAGAGGAGGAAAAAGGACCTAATATTAATATTGAATATTGATTCACAAACCTTTTCCACTCGCAAACTCCTTTTACAAAGAGCTGGGTTGCCGCGAACTACTGCACATAATTGGTGTCCCGTCTTTAAGTCCAAATAACGACTCAAGGGGAACAGATTGGAAGAAAATGAATATTGATTATTTGGTTTTAATGTCCTCTAATTCAGAATAAAAACATTTCGCGTCCCTGTGCGTGAAGGGGTGAATTTTGAAAATTTTAATTTTGGAGGGGTAGGGGTTAGAAATGGAAAAAATGGAAAAAATCTCATCCCCTGCCCTTTGTCGAATGGGTAAAGTGAAAGGTATGGCTAGCTAATGTAGACAGAAACATTTCCCATGTCCCATGTACAGATTTCAAATTTCATTGTGTTTTTCCTGGGGGGAAAAGCCCGGTCGAGTTTATTAGCTTTTCAGGGTAACGACTCATTCTCATTAATTTTCCAAATGTAGGCCCTACTGTTATCTAATAAGTATGTTTTTTGTCCACATCGGCTAGCCATATCTTTCACTTTACCCACTCGATAAAGGGGGCAGGGCATGAGATTTTTTCACCGGTTTTTTTGCAAAACCCATATTTTACATGATGCTCTACAACTTTCTAAATAACACATGGGGTCTAACCCCTACCCCTACAAAATAAAAATTTGTGAAAAGGTTTTGGAGAACTCCTGAAAGATTTCGCGATCCATCAGGGGTTTCCGAACTCCTGTTTGGGAAACATTGGTATAGGATATGAAATAATATAAAAAGTATTATAATGAAATAAAATTTTTAATAAACTTTTGATTACTTATTTGGAGTTGAGTCCTCTCCACAATTAAAATATTACAAGTAAATGAAAGTAAATTATATATTGTTATTTGAGATAAAAATAGTTAATTAATTAATGAGATAATGTTAAAATATTATTGGGTCCATTTTAATTCTTATGTTCACAAGTATTACAAAAGTTCTCTTTCCATTTCTGTTCATTCTTTATGAGGGAGGGGTTCATTACATTAAGAATCAAATCCCATTTCGTTGGATCTGACGCAATATTTGTTCCTCATATGCATCCATCTATATTGCCATTGACTGTGTCGAGAATGCAAAGGATTCGATCCATCCATCTCCTTCTTGAAGACGAAGTTTTCGTTTGGCGGAAACAAAACGTAAGGAAGGGCATTTGGAAAATGACCACAATAATCAACCCAAGAGAACTGTCTGATCAGATTCATTTTCAACATTCCCTGAATTTCAGTTAATCCTTTTGATAGCTTCAAATCCTGGACTTTAAATTCTTTCACCTGACAGTGATAGGGCATGAAAGATGAGAAGGGAGATTGATATTCCTGCAATTTAAATTTTATCTCATCACACTGAAAGGATACAAGTAGCTCGTCTAATCCAAGCGAAGCATTTGGTTTCGATTTTTCTCTCCTTTCTACCAAACTTTTCACGACACAATCAATAATCCAATCAAAACAAGGTATTTCACAAGGAATCTCAGTCAGCCCGAAAATTGTCAAAGCAGGTGGGGCGAGCAATCGATCAAGAGAGGTTTTCAGCAAATTATCCATCGACATTATGTTACTTAAATTCAGAGTTAATACTCGCAAATGCATCAGTTTAGAAATATAAGGATTCAATCGGAACTCTGGATAAAGCTGTAGGGTGACCTCCTCCAATTCGTGTAAGCTTTGACATTTGTCTTCGACCAATGAATCAAAACTCTCCATTGCGCAGAATAGCCATTTCACCCCTTGGAGTGTCTGAATAAATTCAGAATTCTGTTTTTCATTCTTCGTATTGAGGATAATGATTTCTTCAACTGAAAGTTGCATATTTTCACTTTCATTCCGAAATAACAAAGAGCCTTGGATAACAAAAGATTTTAATCGAGCGATTTCCTCCTCATGGGAAAGAATGAAATCGAAAACAAAAGATGGAAATATTTTATCCTCGAAGAAAATATGAAAATCGTCGATAGTTTTAGATTTAGCGATCGAGCTAAACAGTTTTTGTAAGTAAATTTCTACATTAGTCTCCTCTTTTTGACTTTCTGTATACATTTCGATCCGCAGATAAACTCCATCTGTGATTTTTTGCTTTTCAACAAGGTCAACCAAAAGACGCAGGGAGTTTGAAACACTTTCTCCTCTGATCTCCAGGCTCAGCTGATTGATGGTGTCCTCTGTCCATCTTCCTTTGGTTAATTCGTTGTGAAGAAAAATTAATGGAGAATAATCAAATTTACTAATGAAATTCTTTATATCAAAATAAATTTTTTCTCTTTTGACGGAATCGATGAAAAGAGCGATCTCCGACCAACATTCTTCTGGAAAATTATCTTCTAAATAAAGAGAAAGTGTTTTACAATGAAATAAATTTTTTCGATCATTCGCATTGACTGTATAAGGAAATATATCGAAATGCACTAGGAAATTATTGATGATGAAATTTCCCGTTTTGGAGAATAAGTGCATAAGAGAATCATTCAATTCCATTTTGTGAATGAGATTAGTTTCTAACAGGGTATCCAAAAGAAGCGGGAAAATGGGCAATTTTGCCAATTCGTCGCGGACGGAATAGAAAGGCGGAACGAACGAGGGCAGTAGATGTCGAAAGGAATTAAAAAAAGACTGGATGTCGACAATTTCTTTGAGAATGTTTATAAAAGTTGTATTCTCCAGGTGGAACCAATCGGAGAGAGGGAGAAGTGCTTCAAAGAGTAGCGTGGCTCTATCGTTCAATAATCCTCCAAGGAAAGGGAAGAAGAGAGAGTCGTCATTCATTGGTAATAACCCTTCTCTGAACACTATTCGTTCGATTTCCCTTTTGAAGGCTTCATCACCTGCCTCTCGAAACACGTTGAAGACTGAGAATGCAGCTGAGAACTCCACGAAACTCGTGTCAAAGGGTTTGTAGAATTCCGCCGTTCTGACTAGGAATCCAAGTTGTAAAATACATTTATCTCCACAATTCAGAATGAGATCGTTGTCATCCATGGATAAAGATTCCTTTTCGATCATCTTTTGCAGGGAATATTTCCCGAAACGATGCATTGTTAGCATGTATTTATGCAGAGGTGACACTGAAGTACTATGGATAGGCAATTTGAAAAAGTCTATTTCTGTTTCATTATTTAATATAAAAGTATTTAAAAGAAAATTAAAATATTTTTTGTAAAATTCTGTTATGCTTTCCGATATCGTAGATCTTGAGTTCTTTATCATCGTAAATAATGAGGGAAGGAAAAGTGGACAAGAGTCCAAGATATTTGTTATCCCTTTCTCATCGACAGAATTCATTGTGTTTATTAAGTCAGAACCCATGTCCATGTCCAACAAAGTCTCGTTTTCTTCTAGAGTGACGCTTGTGATGAACACTTTCCTATTCAAAGCAGTTTCTAAATTTTCATAGCTTTTTTGGGTTTGCTCTCCATCTGGCCTTAAATTCGCTTTTCTTAAAAGGCTGTTTGTATTTTTACACGTAAGAACAACATACATATTAGGAAATAACTGACGTTGAAGTAATGGTTCTAGAGACTTTTTACCTTCTTCGTTCATTTCATCGTATCCCTCTAAAATGAGGAGGATTTCCTGTTGGTGTCTTTTGATGTAAGCGATGATGTTTTCTTTGGTTATCATATATTTTCCTGGAAAATTATCGAAGAGGAGCTCTTCAATGGAATCGTTATTAGCGAAATCTTTTGCGACAAAGTGAAATATGAAATGGAAGCTTGGCGTATCGATGAATAAACCCAAACTGTAAGGGGATTTACAACTCCAATCTTTTAATAGTTTGTAGCAGAAGATGGTGCTTACTGATCTCGAGGGAGCTTCGACCACTATCCTATAATGTTCCCTATCAAACACCTGCTCCATTTCAATGGATTGCAATTGGTTGAACTCGCCATCGCTCGTGACGTCTTCGATTACCAAGTGGAAGATGAATTCTAAGAATAAGTCGAGCGTTTTCGCCCATGTGCACTTTAAAAGACTGCTCCTGTACTGTTCCTTCTGTGTATTTTTGAGTTCTTGGTATAACACGTCTGTAAAAAAAAATTACAATTATTCCTTAGAGATGAATTAATGTTTAAGCGATAGTTTAAAGATAAACTCCACACTCAAAACAACTTTATTTAAAATGAAAGATGAAGGTCTCAATAATAACGTAGCATGTATAAAAATTTTCAATTCGAACTCAAAATTGATAAAATATATAAAAAAAAGTTTCATTCCCCCCCCCCCCCCGTTCGACACTAACGCCACATTTCGGGACCTGTGACGACAGAAGTTGCCGAGAGGTGCGAAGGAGTTTCGAAATCGTGACGTCATACATTGGACGCTATCGCAGGCGCCGCTATCAGTAAATTGTCAGGGCAGTGCATGCATCGCTATCAGTTCTGCCTCCCGCTTCCCTGGTCAGGGCATCGCAGTCGTCTAGGCCTACAATGGACTACGAATATGAAAACAAGACCGACAGTGACGATAGAGATTTTGATAAAGTGACAGCGATGTACAAGGGAAACTTCTGCGATATACAGCCCTATGTATTAAACCGTGAAACGGGATCTTCTGCTTGTCGTGTCGGCGTGTGCACATTACTGCGGCGTGTGCCCTACACAGAAGATGTGCCTACCTCTTTCCTTCGGCGTTTAACAAATGCTGTTGCGGTCGTTTTTCTTGAAGAACGCCAGGCCCGTTTTAGAGTTGGAAGAGCATCTAGTTCTACGTGATCTAGTTTCGGCGAATTTCTTGTTTGAATTGATACTGAATTTATAACGGCGGATGCGTAGACAAAGCAAGACGCTTCAAAATGAGCTGAACACACGATGCTGTTTGGAGTTGGATAGCAGTTCCCTCGCTGTCAAAAACTAATCCAGTGTTTTTTAATCGCTTGTGATTGTGGAAATCTATGAAACGTGAAATTTATATTCGACTGTCTATTTACACATTCAAACAGAGAACAAATTGAAGGCATTCCGACATAAAACAGGTTAGCAAAATCTTAATGATATGTAGCATAGTTGAAAGCGACTAGAATCTCGGCGACGAAATTCCCCGAGGTACTGCGGCAGGAAATGACGCTTTGTTCCGTCGTGCTCTCTGGAGAAGGGAATGGAAGATCCCATGCAAATTTTCAATTTTCCGAGGCATTTTTCTTAATAAAATATTAGGGAAAATCGAAAAATTTTGAATGATATATACTCTATTAACCTGGATTAATGTTATGATACAAAAAAAATAAAGTCGATTTTTTCCGTGGAGTTTACCTTTAAACACTGATGTCTATAAATTAAGGATTTGCAGAATGGAAGCCTTCTGCACCAAACTTGGTAAGGCTGTTCTCTAGATTATATAAACACAAAGGCTGCAGCTCCGCTGCGGACGGAACAACATAAAAAGTGCATGGACTTGTAGCAACCCACCCTCTATTTTTGCAAACTGTAGGGACATTTAGTATGCTCTGTGGTCCCCCCGCACAGAAACTCACGCAGCATAAGGTGCTGGCATGCTCAAAACCAGTGTATCCAACAATGATTGGGAGATGGCATCCCATTCCTGGACCAATGGCGTTCGCAGGTCCTGCGGTGCTCGCGGAGGTAGTACTCGTGCCGCAACATGTCTTCCAAGCGCGTCCCATATGTGGATATCCTCTTGTTCCAGGTAATCACCCACTATGGCAGCCCGAATCGGACGGGCATTTTCAGAAGAGACGAACATGCTGTCGCAGGACACTATGCCAGTACACTTGTCCAGTTATGGCCCTTTGTCGAGGACCTGTAGCGGTGTACGGGAACCCGCCCACACCATCACACCGCCACCGCCATAACCGTCTTGTTCAATGATGTTAGCTGGGCTGGACCGTGTCCTACGCACTTTCCAAATGTGAACACGTCCAGTATCATCAGAGTCTGGCCAACTGCGTGGAGTCTCCTATATATCGTTTGCCTGGAAACATCAACGGCAATGGCCGCTGAGAGCTCTTGACTATGTCCCTAACTGTGCTTTGCCTATTCCTGCGGGCAGACAGAGCAAGGTAGCGGTCTTGTCTGGGCCGGTGATCCTTGGACGACCCTGATTAAAGTGTCTGCGGGCGTTTCCATCCTATTGGAACCGTCTCCACAGTCTTGAAATGACACCAGCTGACATGTTCAGCGTCCGAGACTTCAACCTGGGACTGGCCTGCTTTTAGTCATCTATTTATTCGTCCTCTCATTTCACTGTCTAAATGGACACGATGAGTCATTATCGAATGCTCAATTGCCAATGAAAGTTTAAAAAAACTCGTTCTTTTTGGGCGACGCGTGGTCACTGAGGTAAGTGTTTTCAAGTATAATAGCGCTCAACACGATATCGTTTAATGCATATGTGCGGCCATCCTTGTAGTCCATGTTGGCCACATTAGTCAACAGGTCTGCGAGAGGAATAGACGCTTCAGGGCCAAAGAAATTCGGTGCATTTTTTTATTAAAATGCTTAAATGAAAACAATTTTCTAATAAATGATGATATTAACGTCCCTTTCTTAGAATTTTGACATGATAAACACAAGACGGTTGTGATGGGTAAGTATACGCGCGTAAATTTACCTAGTTCAAAAGCAAGCAAACTTGCCTCTCGTTGCCATTTCGATTAACTCATTGTGTAATCACGTTGTTTTGATACATCGAAACCTCAACTTTACATCAAACGAATCTCGTTTAAATATAGGTAAAAACTGCCATCCGGGAATGGGCCTTTTGCCCGCTCACGAGATTTCCGGTATTACATCATCCCCTGTGCGATTGAAACAGAGGCTGGAGGGAAGAAAATCCCCGGATCTGTAAGAAGAAGTGAAGTGGTGTTGCGTTTTTTTTATACTTTATGGTTCAAATTTGTGCAAACTTTTTGTGCTTTGGCCTCTAAAACAATTGCATTTCATAAAATACAAAATTGCTATCATCACATATCATCACATACTAAAAAAAAAAAAAAAAAAAAAAAAAAAAAAAAATTAATTTTTTTTAATTCAGTGGTAATAAGTCTTTTTTGTGTTTAAATAAAGATCAACTCAGTTTAAACTTAAAATGTTCAATTATAATTAAAGAAAAAAAAAGCACGTTATATTTGCTTAATATACAGGGCGAGTCAAAAGTCGTTGGACACCTTCCTATCTTGGATACTAATGTAGTTACGCAAATTCTAATACAGGGAATAAATAGGAACTTGAGGGAGCTCTGTTTGATGGAGCATCTTTCATCATCTCAGATATGCAAATTAGGACACATCCAAATTCTATCTCGAAAACCGTAAGAGATACACAAAAAATTCCAATTGCACATTTGTTCAACAGCAAATTCCAAACAAAACAAAAAAAAAGTTAACCAAAATCCGATGAGCGGATCACCCACAATCCGCATTGTAAGCTCTGCAACAGGACAATTGTTGCTTGATGCTTACAAAAAATTACCTGAAACAAAGTAAGTCTTTCCATCAATCCAGAGAATGTTCAATGTTCCACTTGCATCACAGCATAATTTCGCACGGCATTTCAACGATGTCTGGTTGTTGCATGATAATTTTGCCTCGCCTCACCAAAGCATAGGACCATGTTGAAAATTTCCTGGTTAGTGTACTGTGCCATCTTGCTTTAGTCTGATTTTTTTCTCAGCTTCAACATCCTTTTTATACCAATTGCACAGGAAACTGGTGACTTTTTATTAAATTGTGGAACTTTCCAGAACAAGATGAGGATGGTGCATGAAATAATTTGCAGAGCTTGCAATGAGGATTGTGGGTGATCCGTTCATCGGATTTTGGTGGACTTTTTTTTTGTTTTGTTTATTTGCTGTTGAACAAATGTGCAACTGGAATTTTTTCTGTATCTGTTACGGTTTTCGAGATAGAATTTGGATATGTCCTAATTTGCATATCTGAGATGATGAAAGATGCTCCATCAGATAGAACACTCTCACGTTCCTATTCATTCCCTTATTGGAATTTGCGTACTACATTGGTATCCCAGATAGGAAGGTGTCCAATGACTTTGAGACTCACTCTGTATAAAAGTGCAATTACTTATTCATAATGGTAAGCTTCATTAAACCGAGTATTTATAAAATTTTAGTATTTTTTTACGAAAATAATAAATTCAATTTTTTTCTAAAAAAGAAATCAGTTGTTTTAATTTAATTACTGTATAAATTTTCCACATGAATATATTTTAAGTCCACGCTTTTAAAAATAATTTTTCATAACATTAACTTCAAAATCAAAAATTTAAGATTCTGAAAAAAAAAGTTATATGCCTTGTTATTAAATCTTCCCAGCCATTCAGTTACTGTACTAAAAATTATGCTTGGCAAAACTGTTAAACTAATCGAGTAGTGTTTCATTTCTTCGTTTTACAAGCACTTTTCACCTCGAAGGAATGTTTATTTTGAAGAGGGCTTTCCCTCGAGCCTCGTTTTCGTGCTGCATAGGGATGACGTATCGTCTCGCCCAAGTCTCGGGCTAAAAAGGTCCATTGAATGCGAATAGAGTGAGGTATATGTCTTTTATACATTACATATATTTTAACAAATTGAAAATATTGTACTCATCGAAGCGGAGGCCAGCGTTTCGCTGGGAGGATGATGAAGCACCGTCACATGCGCTTTCTGTGAATGCATCTACAAGAAACTTGCACATGTTAAACGCGTACAATTACCCCACTCTCCCCTAAGTTAATTGTGCGATGCTATGCTATGGATAATCTTAAAAATAATAAAATCTTGTAAACATTTCAAAGAGGAGCTTTAGCACTGAAGGAGAAATACATTTATACATTTATTAAAAAAAATTAATCCCCCCTCCCCTCCCCCCGAGTAGGGTAAGGCAAGTAGCAGATCCTGAAGTCATCTATTTTTACCCCTTTATCTGCACTTTTTACCTCTCCCCAAACTTTTTAATCAAAAATTAATTTTCTCGAACGTAATATGTAGAAAATGTAAAAAGCTCATATTTTCTTTCCTTTCTTATCATTTCCGAACGTATGATATATCACAAGCCATATGTTGGCATAGTTCTAAAGACCACGTGACTACTACCCCCGCAAATCCGACCCCAGTGGAACACCTGGGCCTAAACTTCATAGTATTGTAGATCTTGCCTAGAGGAATCTGGATACCGAATTTCACGCCTTTACATACCTAAATAGCGTATAGATATGTTGTCCTATCTCAATTCCACCCCCGTAATTCCGACCCCAGTGTACTAATCAAAACCAAACTAAATAGTGCAGATGGACATGCCCCTAGGAAGCTATATTCCGAATTTCAACCTTCTACCTCAAAAAATGTAGAAATTATGAAGGAGTACACAGTTAGGCCATTATAAAACCAATAATTATCTCTATTCTTTCGCAACTGAATCCAACTATATATAAAGGAGAACATGTGGGTTCGTCACGGAAACAGTTTGGCATTGTTGTTGCACGTTTAAGCATTGTTGGCGCTCATTTAAACCACAAGCCGGAACTGAAAAGTCACCTGACCATTGTTGTCTGAGTAACAATTTTTATCATCAATTAATCACAAAACTATAAATAAATTAGAAAATGTGAGTTCATCAAATGAAACAATTAGAATGAATTGAATTTGATGAAACTAATTACCGCGCAAACTGCGCGTGGGCCCTGTTCATATAGATTATGAGCACTTGAGCAATCGTGCGTCGACAAAGCGATTTCACGTGCGCGCGCCGATGTCAGTAATGCTTAAAAGATGAACAGAAAGTAACAATGTATTCCTTCTTGATAAGTCGATTGTTATATGACATGTCATTAGCTTGGTATTCTTTACACTCACTGTTTTAGCACATGAATTCGACTTGAAGGGGTCTACGAAAAATTTTGAAAAGTTGATACGGCCGAGATAAGACTTTGCTGGTCATATTTCTGAAAACAGAATTTAAAAAAGTTAATCCGTTTTCAAGTTATCGTGCAAACGGCGGACGGCCGGATAAACGTACAGACCGAGGGCGCATTCTTATAAGTAGCTTTTATGCTAAAGCTCCTAATAAAGTAAAGCAAAACCTGTTATGGATAAGATATCTTGCTTTGTAACATTATGATTCATTTAAATTAAGAAATAACTAAAAAAAATGCAAACTTAAAACTGTAACTTACATTTTGTTTTGTTTAATAGCCATTTGTACTCTTCTAAATTTTCACATTTCGGCAATGGATCCACTCGAACAGAATTGATAAGGAATTTCTCCAAACGGACATTTAGCCTTTCTTCGTCTGAAAAGGAAGAGACCTTCTTCAAATATCCGTAGAAAATATCACCCGAACTGCACCCTTCGAGTGAAAGGTTCCTCAGGAGAGGGAGAGAAAGAACTAGCTTCACCAACACTTTTACGCACTCTTCTCTAATTTGGTCATCATGTCCATCATGATACAGATTCAAGTTCAGTTTCCTCAGGTTTCTGAAATGGGACACCAGAGAAGGAAGTTTTTGAGAAAAACGCTGATAGTTCAGTTTGAGCGTAATGATGGTGTTTAGTCCTTCCCAATCATTTAGAGTTTCCACTTGGAGTTGCTCGATGTATTCGCAAGTTAATTTCTTCGTATTTTGACATTTCATTAATACAATAGGAAGGAGGTTTTCATCGCAAGAATCGAAACCTTCGCAATTGAACTCTTCCACTGACGTTAACTCAATTTCCTCTTCATTGTCTGTCCTTAAGAATAGTCCTCCGAGCTTCAAATATTTCCATGATCTATGGCTCTTGAAAATAAAATAGATCAGTTCCATGGAAATCTCTGAGTGTTTAACATCGAAAGTAAACGATTGAAGAGAACTGTTGACTAAAATATTAAAAAAATCTCTCAAATTTTCAATTTTCCACTCCTCGAAATTGTAAAGTGATAAACTCAATCCAAAAGTAATCTTATTATTTTCGATACAATCCTCGATGAAATGAGAAATCAAATGCCAAAGCTCAAGAACAGTATAAGAAATCGTCAAGTGGTGAACTTGAACGGTTTTTAATCCACCTTCCGTAAATTCTCTGAAAAAGGATTTCAAGTTTTGTTCTGAATTTATACCAGAAATTTCCAAGAAGAGCAATTCTGATCTAAATTTGCTCAAGACCTCCAACAAACGATGGGAAAGGAAGGATTGATTTTGGTTTTCATAGTAAAGAAACAAATTTCGACACTCAATGCAGCCATCCATGGATGCCAAAGAGGGAATTTCGTTGATGTATATTATTATTTTAGTAATCACGAAGGGTTTCGGTATCCAGTTCAAGAAATGCACCTTCTTCAAAGAGTTTGTTTGTAATCTAAATTGCTTAATTAAATTACTTTGACAAGAAAACTTCACGGCCGGCCCAACCCATCTCTCAAGGAATTTGACAGAAGGGAAATAGTCATAATTTTCATTACTAAGATCTATTATTTTTCTATGAACAAAGTGCATTAAGGAACTGTAAATCTCATCTGTAGGATTAGGAATTTCATTTAACACAGGTTCTAGTACGTATATAACACCTAATTCACCTGTATTAAATAAACGGATAAGATTGCTATAGAGCAACAAAGACTTGAAAAGCCTCTGGGCCTCTGAATCGAGTAGTCCACCCAAAAACTGATAAAGAAGCTGATCCCTCGTCGGTGTTATGTTTCTTTTGAATAAATCTCCGATTTCATTTTCAAATTCCATTTCGTCAATCGTCGATAGATAGAATGCCGCTGAAAATTCCAAAAAACTTATGTGCACTGGTTCATACTGAGGTTTCTCTTCGTGTTCAAGGAATAAAACGATTTTCATAAGAAATCCCAAATCATAGACGTTAACCTTTTCCACAGTTATTTCGGATTCACTAAACGACAGATTCTTATCTTTGATCTTCTGTAAACACAAACGACCAAAACCAGTCAACACTTTTCTGTACACTAAACTTTCGTTGTAGTTTGGTTTAAAAAAATCTATTTCATTGTCTTTTTTGATTTTTTCATTTTTAGCCAAACTCTTGTTGAAAACAAAATTGAAGATAGCCTTGTACAGTTTAGTCTTCGTGTTGATGCCTTCAGTTTTATTTTCTTCTATGAGCACCGCGAACAGTAAAAGAAACAAGGGGCAACGACAGAAATCATCGAATTGAATCAGCAGGTGATCAGTCTTCCTATACAGTTCCTCGGAATTGTTTTCTAAACATTTTTGCATGAATTCTCTTCTCTTTGCATTAGGAATCCCTTTCACTTCAATCCTTTTATCCCACACCAAGTATTCCTTGTAACCTTCGCTGCCCGTGTCGTTCATAATGTCATGTTTGTCGTTTTGCCAATGGTAGAATCCTATTCTCGAAGTGACAACGATTGTAATATTAGGGTAATTATGTCCCATGAGCAGAGGTAGGAGTGTGGACTTTGTGTCTTCCGTGGCCTCATCCCACCCATCTAACAAGATCAAAACTTTCCGTTCTATAGAATGGACAAAGGAGATCGTTTCTTCTTCGGTTTTAACACTCTTGTGACATTGTTCATGGAGATGGGTCTCTAGTCTCCCTTTGAAACTTCTCAGTGGAATGAAAAATACCAAATGAAAGACCTCGCTGATGTATTTCTCCCGTCTTGACCAATCAGAGAGGATCTTGAGTAGGAGAGTCGTTTTCCCATACCCGGGAAGGCCTTCGATGAAAATTCTCAAACGAACATTTTTCTCTTTCTTAACTTTGAACATGTCTTCTAGTGCAATGATTACCTTCACTTCTCTCCCGTATTCGTCTATCTTTTTCATTTCCAGTTCTACAAAGAGTTCCTCTAATGACAGAACATTCCTTTCCAACCATAAAATCCGAGGCAATTGTATAGCAGCATAGAATTGTCTTTGTCTGTTTTGAATTTCTGTAAGAAGTAGAAATGAGATACGTTAAATAAAAATTTTGTATCGGATTAAATAAATTTCTTTCAACTTAATTTGAATGCTCGAAAGTTGTTAAATTTTTTAAAATAAAATACAAAAATAATTTTTATTACTAACGCGTATCGACGTCTTGCCATCAACAGAGCATAAAAATCAATGACAATCAATAATCGAACAATGGAGTTTACGTTTGTTCGGGTGGGACGGAAGCAGTGCTACCACAAAATTTACCCGTCGTCAATAGATACAAAATACATTGAGATAGGTTATGAAGCCTGAAGGACCAAAGAAGCAACTATAAAATGCGAATTGAAGGCTATAAATGAGAGGCAGCAACGTCCGTCCCATCGATTTCGATTGGCGTTTACATATAGATTGTAGGCCATCGAAAAGTAACTAGTGTAAAAGGGTTTAGATCAATACGCCTTTGTTTTAAAAAATCAAGATGGTTTAGATCATGATTGCCTTATGGACTTCCATAAAGTCAAAATTTAGTTCCAATGGAAGAGCAGGCCCCCTAAGAGTCTGTCGGTACATTGTCCACAGTAGCTCAATTGGTTAGAGGAGCGGCAGCGAAAGTTGTGATCCCTGGTTTGAGTACAGATCGCGAAATTATTTCCTTCCATTTCGACAAATAAAATATCATAAAAAATTCTGTTAGTTCCCTTTTCTACTTTGCAATTAATGTTCGACTTACTTGTTTTATCCGGTGATGCAGACGGCGTGTCCGTTGGTCCAGGATTCATCTCAACGCCGCCAATGATGAGGTTTTGCTCAATGCAACTGAACACGCTGCGTTGATCGATGATTTCCATGGATTTCCATAAGGATAAGTTGACTCTATATTGTTCGAATTCAAATGCAATCAAGGCCATGACCCATAAATAAATGCAACCAGATGTAAGTGATATCGTCAACCATAGTAATTGATCTACAGTTGCTGCTTTCCTGCTATGATTGCAGTGAAAAGATGGTGTATGTCTTCTGTTTAGGCCGATCCTTGCTCTATACGCAGCTACATCGATCCCCATGTTCCTATTTTAGAAATAAAGAAATTCCCAGCAATTAAGAATAGAATTGAAATACCAAATTAGTTTGAGAATGTTTTTAGGTTTGTTCGCATTCTTTTTTAATTGGGCACTTTAAAACTTTTAACTTAACAATAATTGTTTTACACAATTCGGATAGCAATTGAAATATGGGAATAGTTTAGGAATAATACCCTATTATGTTCGGCAAAAGAGTAGCGACAACCTTTGGAAAGGCAGTTATGAAAAGAGCATGGAGAATGCTTCACATAAACGTTGGAGAAGGAGTCAAATCTGTTCTGTCCAACACATATAATAACTATACAATGACAGAACGTGCCTAAAAAATTCATTGGATTCCAATAAAACTATAAAACCCGGATGTCTTTTAAATTTTGTCTTACAGGACACACTTTACTCTTTGTGAAGCCTTCAAAAGAGGGGAAACTACATTTCCACAATAGCCAAAATAAAAGTAAATGTTATTTAATGTGGAATGTTCACTGCAATTTAATTTGTTCCCTCGTTTCCTTAGACTGTGCAGTTTCTCTTCTCCAAACATGTCTTTAGAGTAGATTTCAAGCGAGAAGAATCTAGCCTCCATCATTTATCTTTTGTAAATAGCTTTTTATTAACTATGCAGAGGAATTTTAACTTAAAAGTAAATGCAAAGATTATTTTAAGGACTTATCTATAGTATAACAAGAACATTATGAACATGATCAAAGATAGCAGATGAGAAAGTATATATAAAATAGATCCTACACAGTTATTCAACTTGGAAGCAGGTATGCTTTGTTTGTCGTGCTGAGGTGTGAGTCTTAAGTTCGAATTGTTGGTTGGATTTCCAATAACAATCATTGTTCACTTTCTGATTGTAATCTCAGTTTGTTAATTTGTTCAGATAATGTTGTTTCAAATGGGAGTGCTAATTTTTCTCTTAATTCTATGAGACGGAAGAGTTAATTCGCAACGAAGCATTCATATTAAGCCATATAAAATAAAAACATGCACTATTTGAGTGATTAATGAGGTTAAGACTTAAATTGAAAAGGAAATATTATTTCATGGCCTTCACTGATAGACATTTTGGAGTTAACTGTAAAAAAATAGAGATATTTTTCATAATAACTGTAAAGTGGACTTTATAATTACAAATAAACTAATTCAAAGGATATTAATGTTTCACTTACACCTTGTCGAATAATTCATATACATACGCTCAACACAAAAACTATAATAAAAACGACGAAGGATATTCTTCTTTACTTTTTTTTGCCGAGTAGAATATGTCAACTTGGAGCTATCTTACGCGGCTTAATCTTATCTGTGTACAGATAACGTTGCTCAGCAATACATTCTAAGTCGCAAACTTAAACGATATTAATTTTAAATAAGGTAAACGCATTGTGAACATACAAAAATTGGCATTGCTCTAAAAGTCACATTTCTATATTCATTTAGTTCATTTCTAAATGAATATAAAATTATAACCAATTACACGTAAATCATACATTTGTTATTTTTAAATGAATTTACAAAAATGCTCTATTTTTATATTTGAGAAATCGTTGCAATTCGGACTCATGTTGATTTGGACTCCCCCCCCCCCGAAAAATACTGCCGGAAATCTTATTGCGGGATCCCCTGCATAAAAAAAATAATAAAACTTGTGAAATCGTTTTTAATTGCGCGCTCTCTCTGTCCCGTTACACTGCAAGCGCTCATTTTGCAAGGAGTTTCACCATCTTTGCTGTTTTTTATAAACAATGTGGAATTGCCTTAAACCCGTCTTTTGTCTTACAGAATTCTAAAAACAATATACTTCTTTCTACATACTTAAACCCAACATGAATGAATTTTAAAGAGAATGCGTACAACTTCTAACTCCTTCAATGATTACACAAGACGTGAAGTTATAATTGCATCAACAGCGAAAATGATCAATTAAGGACAATTATAATCTCATCTTTTTAAAACAGGAAGTAAAAAAATCCACATTACTGAGTAATTACACTAATGCTAGCACATTAGAGTAGTAGAAATAAAAGAAGAAATTTTTAGAAAATAAATTTTAGAGAGGGGAAATAACTGAAACTTTTAACCCATGAAGCACTTCAATCGATAAGTTGGTTTGGTTGGTATTAACGTCCTTTTCAACTGCTATGGTCATTTCAGGACGGCGTTATAGGGGCCGCAAATTTTGCCTGGCAAGGGTTCTTTAACGTGCAGCCGGCAAACGAGTACACGGGACCAACGGCTTTACTTCCCTTCCGAAGGAAATGCGTGATCTCAGGATTTCCCCCCTGAAAAATCCTCGTCGTCCTCGGCCGGGATCGAACCCGCGTACTCGGGCATCAGAGGCGATCACGCAACCGCTGAGCCACCGAGGCCGATAATCGATAAGTTAATAAGTTAATATTTATTTTGTTAACTTACAGCAAGTGGAGTGGACACTGATATCCTAGATCTGTACTGGCTTATGGCTTTTGTGCTGTATGTTTTTTTATTCCTTATTTATTTTTTTTTTTGTGTGTTTTGCCTGGCTTATTTATACCTATTCCATATGAATGACAGATGTAGTAGAAAAGAAGGACGAGACACAAGAATTCGGAATAAAAATAATATTTTTGATACAGACTTCAAGTTCAGGATTGATATCACGGGGAAGGGTACAGTCGCTACGAATATGGTAGGTTGAAATGGTAGCGAGAGTAGAATTGGGAGGATTCGTACAGAAGTACAGACAGGATCTGAAGGTACGGCTGAAGTTTTCAACAAAGATGTTAACGTAAGGATCACTGGTGTAAGATAATGTAATATCTATATGGAATAATAATAAACTTATTGGCTTAGAAGGATGAAACTCGGAACGTGGCCTATCATAGGCATATCCCACATCACTATTTAGTTAGTTTTGATTGGCCCACTGGGATTGGAGTTATGGGCCTATTCTCTTAGTTTTTGTTAAAATACTTAAAATAATACATACATTTAAAATCACTACAATTCGTGCAATCGGGATGTTATTCCATAATTTCAATAATTTAGTTCAAATTTTAAATTCTTGTTCTTCGATTGTCAGTTCCTATTATTTTTTTCCGAAAAAATATTTCGTTATATGGATGACCTTTCACTCATATGGCTGACGCTGTTTCTCCAAAACGGCAATATTTTTCCATATATTTTTTGTATATGAATTACTCAACTTTAATCAATGAATTAAAGTTGAGTAATTCATATTCTTAATTTAAAAATGAGTAATTCATATTTTTATAAATAAATTGTTTGGCCCTGATGAGCCATTTTGGAGTTATTAATGAACCCTTCACCCTGATACAAAAAAACTTTTCATAACGTAGTGGGAAGCCTGTGCGAATATAATATTCCACCAATTCAGTTTATCTTTAGCACATTATATAAATAGACTTCGAGATTAATTCTCCAGCTGGCATTTCATAGTTCATAGGTCATCAGGGCAACGTCATCATTAAAGCTTTTATGAAGTAAACATGCGTCCTCATCACCGTTTTTACAACCTCTTGACATCATATGAGGGTCGTATTACTTATCACAATGATGTCATAATGAATTGTATCTATAGAGCGACCGTTTTCTTTAATTCGCTCAGCAATTTTGCGGTTATAAAGTAACATTATTGAAAACTTCATTTTAATGAAGTTCGGTCACTTCGAATATTGTTCAATTAAGTGTTATCAAGTGGGGATTATTGTATCCTTTCAGGTACATTCTGAGAAAGGAAATTAGAATTTGTTTTCAAAAAGTCATTAAAATAATTCTAAATAGATAATTTCATCTTACCAGGAATGACCGTGACATTAAATTACGCAATGGAAAGGTTAATATAAGTATCTAAAACATCTCGAAAGCGTTTGATAATTATCATCGAATATTGACGTAAATTGCTAAGATCCGTTTCTGAACTCCAAAATGGAGGACGGACATTGTTAAGATAGTAAATAAATATTAAAAATGTACAATTAAAAAGGGATCAGACATTTTAAAAGCTCATTAACCAATAAAGCAAGGCATGTGCTGTTAATAAAGAATTTTTTAATTATGAAATTATTTTGTATACATTTTTCCTTCCCCTTTTCATCAATCGTCCATTTCGTGAACTCACTAATAATAAGAGAAAATAATAGTAAGTTTCGGTTAGCATATGAATGGAAAAAACTAAGGAAGAAGCAAAAGAAGAAGAATACTAAGTTTAGGGTAGGTTAGATTAGGTTTGGCTAGGTTAGGTTAGGCAACGATATACACTGAGTGGCCAAATTATTATGACCACCCCCTTAATACAGTGTTGGGCCACCTTTCGCTCTTATTACTGCTTGCATTCTTCGGGGCACGGATTCTATGAGATGTTGGTAGGTTGTAGGAGGAAATTGAGACCAACTCTGAAGAACTGCACCTTCCAATTCCTGCAGATTTGATGGTGCTGGATCCCGCTGCCTGATGGCCCGTTCGATCTCATCCCACAAATTCTCAATGGGATTCAGATCTGGCGATTGTGCAGACCATCGAAGCAAGGTAAACTCTCCGGCATGTTCTTCGAACCATCTGAGGACAAGGAGCATTGTCCTGCTGGAAGTATCCATCCCCGTCAGAGTACACCATTAACATAAGGGGATGTACTTGATCTGCGACAATACTTAAATAATCTTGGGCACGCACATGTCCGTGCAGAGGAATCAAAGGACCCAAGCAATGCCAAGAAAACATCCCCCAAACCATAATACTGCCGCCACCAGCTTGAAGTGTTGTGGCGATGCAGATGGGGTCCATGCTTTCGTGTTGTTTTCTCCATATTCTAACCCTGCCATCTGCATGATGCATTTAAAATCGTGACTCATCGGACCACATAACCCTTTTCCAGTCATCTACTGTCCAATCCTGTCAAGATTTGCCGCTATTTGACGCACAGTTGCTCTTCTGTCGCCCTGGACAACTCTGGCCAATCTCCTTTGAGCTCGAGCATTGAGGAGCCTGTGACGAACACACGCTTGACGTTGAGTGCCGGTTTTTTGCTTGGTAGTCCACTTTCTGTAAACATTAATAACTGCTGCTCTTGAACACTTCACAAGTTCAGCTGTTTTGCTCATACTGGTTCCGACACTGCGCGCGCCGAAGATCATCCCGCGTTCAAACTCAGTTAAATCACGTTTTTTGCCTATACCGTCGCAAAAAACACAGTGCAACTGATGGTTCACCTCACCTTTTTATAGCTATCTAGCCCTCTAGCGGCAGCGCTGTGACGCAATAACTCATTTGCCTAAAACTGTCAAGTGGTCATAATAATTTGGCCACTCATTGTATGAAACTGGCATTACAGTACTTACTGTTAGAATAATTAAAATTTTTTAAGAAATTTGTTTTCCTCATTTGACCTCACTTGGAAGTCCAATTTCTGATGTTTCCACGATATTACCAAGTCGGTCGCATTTACGTTGTAGCTAAAGCAAACAGTTGATTATTTGTATACAGGGTGAATTTAAAATAGGGGGACAAACTGCGGGGACTGTTTTCCCATACCAAAAGAAGTAAGAAAGGTGATATAAATATATGACCGGAAGTACTTGGTTGATGAGTTATTCCACTACTACGACACAAAACCGGACAAGAATGCATCACTAAATTCCACAATCGGGGCCCCTGGAAAATCCAGTTTTTAAGGGAAAAAATATGGCTCATTTAACATAGCTATTGAATTGTATTTAACGTAACTTGTGATAACATTATCTAATTAAGGCATTTCATGTCAGAAAAAAGGTTTTCGACAGACTAACAAAATTCATAAATGTATAATTTCAAGTGTTTCTTTTTCAGTTGCTGAGATCGGAGAAATAGCGGCGCGAAACAGAAAGACTCCCTAAAGACTCTCAAGCTGCTGTGCACTCTATCTAGTAGGTTACCACCTGCCACACATCTCAGAAATCTCATTTCGGCTATTTGCAACTGCGATCGCACTCGTTCGGTCATTACCTAAGATTCATGACCATAGATGAGAATGGTGACAAAGATAGATTTGAAAACAAAAGCTTGGTGTTTTTCCAGGCCCACGTTTCGTTACCACGGATTTGAAATCTGAACTCTCTAATGTATTTAAATTTACATTTAGCTGACACACGAAGTCAAAATTCGACATAGTGAGGTTTGCTGAGAAAATGTTTTGAGATAACGAAAGAAATTACATTGAATTAATAGTGAAAAAGCAGGGAAATTTTTTTTCCCCGAGATATCCAGGTTTTTCGACATATCAAATAAATATTATATGAAATTGTATTAAATTGACTTAATTTTATCGATATTCAACAGCAAAATGCAATTTCAACAGCACTCAAAATGTGAAAAAATCCAATCTTTAATTAACACTGCAAAAATTACAGTGCTACCTATCGGATTCCATTCAAAACACTCTTTAAACACTTCTGGCACTAATAGGGACAATCTGTGAAATTTTCAGCGAAATCGGTGGAGTAGTTTTTGAGTCTATAGGGCATACCCACACGAACATCGCCAATTATTTATATAGATAAAATTAATTCATTATTATTGGACATATATGTACCTCCATTGAGTAAAAAAAAAATAATTTTCTCGTAAAAATACAGATCATGTCATCATAATTCTTGTATTCAAATATGGTTCTTAATACAAATACTTCAAGTAGGAATCATGTTATATAGAAAGTATTTACTTTGAAAATTTGTCCCAAATAAAATGAGTAAGTTAATATTAAGGACTGCGAAAAATAAAATTCCAGCTTCGCAAAAAAATTGCTGCTTTTGAGCGAGAGAAAAAGAAACAAACAGCTCAACCTTGACGAGCTCTGAAAAAAAAAAAAAAGCTGTTGATTTCATTCATTGAAACATTATATTGCCAATGAAAGCTCTCTTCCGTCGTTTTATCTATTTTTGCGTTTGCATATCATTCTTTTTTTTAACGAACAAACAGTTTCTATGACACTGCGCAGTCTCAGTTCTTTAAACTCGCCAACAGTTTGAAGAGCGTCTCTTTATAACTCGAGGCGAGAGCGCAAAAGGAAGCTTATAATTAAGCATCAAGTGGACGGAAACCTGCAGACAGTAACAGAAGACGAGAAGAGCGAACACATTAGTCTTATTCCATTCAAACAGATATCAGAAAAATCAACTGCAAAATGGTCAGCTTCTTGAGTGCATTCAGCGTTTTCTCCAACATCCTCGGCTTGAGTATGTTTAAAGAAACATCAACCTGTAAGACGAGAGTTTTACGCGCGGTGTTCTTCATTGAATGCATTATACAATCCTTTTTAGCGTGTTTTGTAGCGGCTCAGGCCTATTATGCGATGGCTGACACGAACTATGTATTTAGACTCCGCGGAATATTTATAGAAACGCAATTTGCTCTGCGAGGTTTTATAGGCATCATCATCGCCATGGCTTGCTTTCGGAATCAGAAAAAGCTGGCCGCGCTTTACCAAAGCATCCGTTCTGCAGTGAGAAACAATGCCACTGATAAAAGCGAAGTATGTGATAAAGTTCTCTTTAAGAATTTCCTCATTAACATAATCATCATTGTTCTCCTATTGATTGGCAATATGTTTTGCGAATGGTACAATCACATGACTGCAAAGTACGAAGACCTTAGGCCATTCGCATTCTACAATGATTTCCTAACAGAAAGCACAGGCCTTATGGCATTCATACTGAGCGTTTGGATGGCTTTCCATCGCCTGTATTTCGGTATCTTTGCCATCACTATCAGCTCTCTGTGCCAACTATTGAGGATGAATTGTGCCCAGAACAACGCTAACTTGAAAACGGAGCTCTCGTCGAACCCTGAGTTCTTCGAAGACAAAATCGTTCAATTTCGTCGTCAATTTGCTTCGACTTCCTCATACGTAGATCAAATCAGCGCAATCTTTAAGTATTACCTGGCTTTATGGATTTCCTATTGCGTATTCGGTGTATTCGTGTATGCGAAATGTTTAGATTTAGATGACGGCCTTCCTCCTGCCTGGGAAACTTTTCATTCTGGAATTTTAGCATTAAACGAACTGTACGTTTTCTATGTCATTCATAAGGAAGCTACTCTTCTTAATGTTGAGGTATGTTTTCATATTTTATTTCATATTTTAACATAAACTTCAATGTCTGTCATATTAAGATTCTTTAATTTCCTAAATTTTCAAAATCTTCAGTACCATTGCATAGCTCTGTTTGTTTACTCTGTTAAACCTTTCGAGTTGAAGAATATAAATGTTTACGCCAATATATCGATCTCTTAGAGTCTGTGAATTCTTCAACATTACCTTGAAAACAACTTCTCATTGTGTGTCACAAAAAGTAGATTTATGTTTCATGATGTCTAATTCTAAGAGATCGTTTACCATTATCTTTTTAAATATTAATAAAAATATTAGGGTCATCCAGAAAGATAAATATGAACTTACCGTTAAAACAGCAACAGTAGTTTTCTTTTGAAGCTCGATACATGAAACTCTGTAAGTTCAAGGGTATGCACAGATCGTAAAATTCCATTTAAGACAGATAAAAAAACCATTAATTATCACTTTGGCAATAATCGTTTGAAGAATAAAGTTATATAAAAAGTAAACGGAAAATTAGTTTGTAAAACTTTAAAAAAATTCCTTTCTAACATCTGAAATTATTTTTGATACGATCCCTCAAACCATATTCAAACGTCGTAAACAATTTTGGGTATTACCAACATTTTAAAAAGTGTCAAAAAGTGTCAGAAACTTCTAAGCCTTTTCATCATGCCGAGTCTCTTATATATCTCGCTTAGTAAATTATAATTATTAATATGAACGCCAAAAGAGAGAGTAAATGAAAATGTATAGCTAAATCGTTTATGGTTTCTCTATGAATCAGATATATAGAAATGTAGAAATGATGAAGGGTGATTCAAATCGTGTATAAAATAAAACCAATAAGTAGCTCCATTTTTCCGCTACTTAATAATAAGCTTATAGATTATGAGCACTTGAGCAATCGTGCGTCGACAAAGCGATTTCACGTGCGCGCCAATAATGCTTAAAAGATGAACAGAAAGTAACAATATCTTCTTGACAAATCGATTGTTATATGACATGTCAGTATCTTTGAATTCTTTACACTCACTGTTTTAGCACGTGAATTCGACTTGAGGGGGTCCACGAAAAATTCTGAAAAGTTGATACGGCCGAGCTAAGACCTTGATGGTCATATTTCTGAAAACAGAATTTGAAAAAGTTAATCCGTTTTTAAGTTATCGTGCAAACGGCGGGCTGACGGCCGGACGGCCGGATAAACGTACAGACCGAGGGCGCATTCTTATAAGTAGCTTTTATGCTAAAGCACCTAATAAACCATTAAGGAATGACAAAACCAAGAACCGAAAAACTAAACCATACGCGGAACCATATTTTCAACTGCCCTACGTTAACACAGAAAGTTTCTAATGGACCATGATGATACCATTAAACCACGTACCTAAAACCAGTTTGAATTATCATTAATTTTACGTTATATTCATTCATTACACATCATTCCCAGTTGTTTGATATATTACATGCAGTATTTTAGCACTGAAAGTTCCAATGGACCGTAATGATACTATTAAACCACGTGCCTTTGAACCAATTTGGATTATCATTACTTAACGCCGAGTGCGTTAAGGCGCAGGTCTTGCCGCTCTCGAAACTAGCGAGTCGCGGGTTCGAATCCCGCCGAGGGCATGGACGTTTGTGTTTGTCACTTTTTTATTATCATCCTTTCATCATTTTCATCCATACTCTGGAACAAGCAATTCCAGCTACAAATTTGAGTCTGGTATATATCGATTCCCCCTTTCAAACTTCACTTAACACATAAAACATGATATGAAAACATGAGTGTTAAGTCACGCGGTCTAAAGATGGCCAAAATCGAATAAAGAAGAAGAAGACAGACTAAAAATAAAGATGTAGAATAGTAATTAAAATTTATTACATACAAGTTACGTTGAAAAGTTCGTAAAACAATCGAACAGATTAAGCAAATTAATTGATAATAGTTCAAGATGATTAATAAATTAACCAGTAAATGTGATTCGGGATTTTCTCTTAGGATTCAAAATGGTACAAATCAATTATCGTGTAATATATTTGTGTTAAACGCTCATCCTAAATTTTGAAATTTTGAAACAAGAATCAAAATATAAATTTTGAATAATGAATTAGAAATAATGAATGAATGCAATTTAATCCTCTGAAAACAGATACAGAAAAATAGGGAACGGGCAAACAGTACAAGACCAGCAAGTGCCCGTCCACAACAAAGAACAAAAACAGAAAGAAAAAAAAAACACCATCACAAAATAATTAATCAAATCATTAAAATCAAATATACAATTAAGAGATTGACCATTAACAATATCAGTATAAGGAAGGAAGCCACTTTAGCTACTTTACAATTAACGATGAATTATTCTTTAATTTACAATCTTTAAAAATTTTATTAAAAAAAAGTCAAATAGAACGATTAACATAAAAAAGGCCACGTCTTCCATTTCTAATCTTACAATAAAATAAAATTTTATATAAAATATGTGGGCAAAGGTTCTTTCACTCAATAACACTAGTCAACACACATTTTGTAACTAAGACCACACATAGAATCCGAATCTATGTAATTTGTATATAGAATCCGAATCTGCTTTTAGATTTTTTCTATCATGTCAAGTTTCCAAGTTATGCACATCGAAATTTCTGTGTTAAAGCAATGGGTGTGAAGAGAAGCGGCTACAATGTTAAAGTATCCATATTTTGGGGCCGCAAGCAAATTTACCAGGCCCCAAACACCGAATGGTTTTAAAATGTTTCATTGTAAAACAAGAAAACTGTGCGTGCTAGAGAAATTTAAAAATTATATTCGTAATCAGCAGAAAAAATATCACCAAAAATCACCCACTTGCATTTAGTTACAAGAAAAAACTTAAATTTTGTTGGCTAGTGTAATCTTTGCAAACTTAAAACAATCAAAAACGGTCATTTGACTAGTTTCAATTAGTGCAGTCTACAAGGAGACTTATAATAATAATAATGAATGAATATACAGGGTGAGACAAAAGTCGTTGGACACCTTCCTATCTTGGATACCAATGTAGTTACGCAACTTCCAATACAGGGAATAAATAGGAATTTGAGGGTGCTTTATATGATGAAGCACTTTTCATCATCTCAGATATGCAAATTAGGACTCATCCAAATTCTATCTCGAAAACCGTAAGAGATACACAAAAAATTCCAATTGCACATTTGTTCAACAGCAAATTCCAAACAAAGCAAAAAAAGTTCACCAAAATTGGCTCTGCAACAGGACAATTGGCTCTTCTACTGTTTGTTGCTTGCAAACAGTCATCTGATACAAAGTAAGTCTTTTCATCAATCCAGATAGTGTTCAATGTGATGTCCACTTGCACCATAGCATAATTCCGCACGACATTTCAACGATGCCTCGTTGTTGGAAGATTATTTTGCCTCGCCTCATCAAAGCAGAGGACCATGTTGATCATTTCCTGGTTAGTGTATTGTGCCATCTTGCTGTGGTCTGATCTTTTCTCAGCTTTACCATGCCTTTTTTATATCAATTGCACAGGAAACTGGTGACTTTATGGTAAATTG
The DNA here is from genome assembly GCA_023313115.1 of Rhysida immarginata. Taxonomy (NCBI): domain Eukaryota; kingdom Metazoa; phylum Arthropoda; class Chilopoda; order Scolopendromorpha; family Scolopendridae; genus Rhysida; species Rhysida immarginata. The sequence continues at coordinate 249,192 of JAHWFO010002816.1, forward strand.
TGGAACTTTCCAGAACAGGATGAGGATGGTGCATGAAATAATTTGCAGAGCTTGCAATGAGGATTGTGGGTGATCCGCTCATCGGATTTTGGTGAACTTTTTTTGTTTTGTCTGGAATTTGCTGTTGAACAAATGTGCAAATGGAATTTTTTTTTGTATCTCTTACGGTTTTCGAGATAGAATTTGGATATGTTCTAATTTGCATATTTAAGATGATGAAAGGTTCTCCGTTAGTTAGAGCACCCTCATATTTCTATTCATTCCCTGTATTGGAATTTGCGTAACTACATTGGTATCCAAAATAGGGAGGTGTCCAACGACTTTTGACTCGCCCTGTATTTTAATTCTCTGAAAACATTTACAGGAAGATAGAGAGCGGACAATCAGTACTGGATCAAAAAACTCCGCCCATCCCAAAACAAAGACGAAAAAAAAAGAAACAAACCACAATAAATGACAAATTACATCGAATCATTAAAATCAAGATTACAAAAAAAATGACCATTCAAAATTACCAAAATAAGAATACAACTTTAGAAACTTATTTACCACATTTATAATTTCAATAATTAGACTAATTATCCAAAATAAATAAATAAATAAATAAATAAATAAATAAATAAATAAATAAAGCCAAATCAAATCACATCCATTCATTGAAATCAAATTTATAATTCAGAGATCAACCATTAAAAATATCAATGCGATAATAATAATAATAATAATTTATAAATAAATAATAAAATAACATAAGGAGCAGCAAAAATAAAATGAGTAATTTATTATTAATGACTGCAAAAAATAAAATGCCATCTTCGTAAAAAAAAATTGCAGCTTTTAAGCGAGAGAAAAAAACCAAACAGCTCAACCACGTCGAGTTTTAAAAAAAAAAATTCTCTTGAAATCATTTCGGCATGTAACATTAGATTGCCATTGAAAGCTAGCGCTTCCGTCGCCTTATTTATTTTTTATTTTTATGATTACGTAACATGCTTTTCAAAGAGCAAACAGCCTCAGCCGAATTGTGAAGAGGGCTATAAGTGTCGCCAGCGAAGAGCGTGAAAGGAAGTTCATTATTACGCGTTAAGTGGACGAAAACCTAAAGACATTAGCAGAGGAGTAGAATAGCAAACACACAAGTCTTATTCCACTCGATTGAATATTAGAAAAATCAATTTCAAAATGGTCAGCTTCTTGAGCGCATTCAGTGTTTTCTCCAACATCCTCGGTCTGAGTATGTTTAAAGAACCGTCAACATGCAAGAAGAGAGTTTTAAACGCAGTGTTCTACACTGATACCATTTATCACTGCTGTCTAACGAGTTTCGTAGCCGCTCAGACGTATTACTTTATGAATGGCAGAAAATTTGAAGCTAACCTCACCGGCGTATTGTTAGAAACGCAATTTCCTTTGCGAGCTGTTATGGGTATCATTATCTCCATTGCTTGCTTTCGGAACCAGAAAAAGCTCGCCAAGCTCTACCAAAGCATCAGTTCTGCAGTGAGAAACAATACCAATGATAAAATCGATGTATGTGATAAAGTTCTGTTTAAGAATTTCCTTATCAACATAATCATCCTTCTTATCTTAATGATTTTGGTTGTCGGTACCGAGGCGTACAATAATTTCAGTCAATCGGACGAAGATCTCAGTTCTTTCGTATTCCACAATGACTTTTTAACCAAAAACCGAGCCCTTATGGCATTCTTAATGTGTACTTGGATGGTTTTCCATCTCTTGTATTTCGCTCTCTTTGCCATCACTATCAATTCTCTATGCCAGCTTTTGAGGATGAATTGTGCCGAGTACAACGCCAACTTGAAAACGGAGCTCTCGTCGAACCCTGAGTTCTTCGAAGACAAAATCATTCAATTTCGTCGCCAATTTGCTTCGATTTCCTCATACGTTGATCAAATCAGCGCGATCTTCAAGTATGAACTGGCTGTATGGATTTCTTATTGCGTGCTTAGTGTATTCGTTTTTGTGAAATGTTTACATTCAGATGGTGGTTTTCCTACTTTACTAGAAATTTTTACTTTTGGAGTTTTAATATTAAACGATCTGTGTCCTTTCTATATCATTCATAAGGAAGCTATTCGTCTTAATATTGAGGTATGTTTTCGTATTTTTTATTTCATATATTAATCTAAATTTTAATTCGCCTGTCAAGTTTTTTGAATTCGCTAAATTTTCAAATATCTTCAGCACTATTCTATACCACTGTTTGTTTACTATCTTAAACCATTCGAGTTGGAAGAATATAAATATGAATCCAATATAACGATCTGTTCAGAGTATGTGTATTCTTCTATACAGGGTGATTACAAAAGAACTTCACACTTTTAAAAATTTATTACATCAAAGCTATTCATAATATAGACACACCACATACGGATTCTTAAAGAAAAACTCTTGAAGTTTATTGTGA
>JAHWFO010002816.1:252770-445224 GCA_023313115.1 Rhysida immarginata
TAATATATCAAATAACTCGTAACAACGTGCCATGAGTGAATATAACGCGTAAATAATGATAGTGGGAATTGGTTTAGTAGCATGTGCCTAATAGTCCAAATGTTACCATATGGTATTTTTGGAACTTTCAATGTTAAGATATGGCATGTAATATATCAAACAACTCGTAATAACGTGTCATGAGTGAATATAACAAGTAAATAATGATAGTGGAAAATGGTTAAGTAGCACGTGCTCTAATGGTAACGTAAGGTACCATATGGTACCAGTCGAACTTTTAATGCTAAAATATGGTATGTAGTATATCAAACAACTCGTAACAACGTGTCATGAGTGAATATAACAAGCAAATAATGATAGTAGGAGATGGTTAAGCAGCACGTGCCCTGATGGTAACGTAAGGTACCATATGGTACCACTGGAACTTTCAATGTTAAAATACGGCATGTAATATATCAAACAACTCATAACGTCGTGTCATGAATGAATATACCGAGTAAATAATGATAGTGGGAAATGGTTGCATAGCACGTGACTTAATGGTACTAAATGATACCATATCGTACTGTTGGAACTTTCAATGCTAAGATATGGCATGTAATATATCAAACAACTCGTAACAACATGTCATGAGTGAATGTAACGCGTAAATAATGATAGTGGGAGTTAGTTTAGTAGCACGTGCCCTAATATTACCATATGTTACCATATGGTATCGTTGGAACTTTCACTGCTAAGATATGGCATGTAATATATCAAACAACTCGCAACAACGTGCCATGAGTGAATATCACAAGTAAATAATGATAATGGGAAATGGTTAAGTAGCACGTGCCCTAATGGTAACATATGATACCATATGTTACCGTTGGAGCTTTCTATGCTAAAATATGGCATGTAATATATCCAACAATTCGTAACGACTTTTCTTGAGTTAATATAACGACTAAATAATGATAGTGGGAAATGGTTTAGTAGCACGTGCTCTAATGGTACCAATTGATACAATATAGTACCGTTGGAACTTTCAATGCTAACGCTGGAATTTTCAATGCAAAGATATGGCAATTAATATATCAAACAACTCGTAACAAAGTGTCATGAGTGAATATAACGAGTAATTAATGGTAGTCGGAATTGTTTAGTAGTACATGTTTGAATGGTGGTATATATATTGCCTTTGGCTTAATGGTATATAAAACTAAATACTGTGAGATATAATGCTAGATAATAGTAGTTAATCGCTTGCTTCAATAGTAGATGATTACGTAGAAACACTTTAGTAATTGAATATGAAAAAATGATAGATGGTTACACATAACGCTTCAGCAATTAAGGCTTACTTCGTTTAACATTATGTGCGAATGTCTTACAAATTATAGAACTTTTATTTGTTCAAATATATAAAGAATAAGTTCATTCTTCGTTTAATCCTTCAGTTCTTTAAGTTAATTCTTTTAAATTCTGTCTATACATTTGTTTACTTAAATAGTAGTTTACAATTTTCATGTTTATATATTTTCTCTAAAGTGTGTTAAAATGTTGGTTAATCTATATATATCTATGTATGATGCTATAATACGAAAATGTGCTCCCTTTATCTGCTTTGGCGGTAAAGTCATTTTTGTTAATTTATTTCGTTAATGACTTTATTGCTTTATTTATGTCATTATCTTTTCCTCTTTATTTGTTTTTGTTTTGTATTTATGATTATATTTAATATTTTTAAATAGGTTTTCCCGTCAATAAATAAATAAATAAATAAATAAATAAATAAAATATTATATGTCGACTCTTCGAGCATTGTTTAAGCTAGCTTGGAACATTCGCCCGTTACGAAGGGATTGTTGTACCACGCGCACACATCCTTAGCTTGCGCGCGTTCGTTAGCTCGCGTCTGCTTCATTAGCTTGCGGTCGTTCGATTCCAAACAATGAAAAATGACTTAGGAATACTTTCGAAAGTTATAAAAAGAAATTTAGTCATAATTATAAGCTGGTTGAAATTTATTCACAATTTATTCACAAGTACAAGGAAGAAAAGTGCAGAACACAATAATATAAACGTCGCATCTATTTGCAAACAATAGAAGCGAGTTGTGCGTTTTGTCGACGAATTCATAATGTAAGAAACGAATGAACGGATAGGAAAACGGATAGGAAAAGGAAAGGATAGGTAAATTGCATAGCTATCATTTCATAATGGCGATTCACGAACGAATACAATTTAATATTTCACTCATTGTTGGCGCTAATTTGATGCACGGGGCTGGGGTAATGTAAATCGTATTTCTGCCAATATTAAGCCCGAAATTGTCCCTACCGTAGAGGAGGCAACAATGTATGATTTTTCCTTGAGCATGCTGTCTCTCTAGGCGGTATTGATTGCACACGCCTCCGTTACGACCAGTTTCGTCATTTCAAATATACACAAACTACAAATTAGAAGTTTTTCGGGTGGAATATATAAATGACGCAGTTCTTCAATGGCTTATGTAGCAGTATTCATTTAGCCTTTCGGTACTTGATTATATCATTCATTAATGGTTTATTAATAATTAAATATAGAAATCTAGGATGATGATTCATCCTGTGATAATTAATCTATTCATGAACTCATTTTTTTGTTCATATGAATTTTACAGAGTTAGGCTATTGAATTAGAGAACAGTATGGGTAAAAGTATGAGATTATAATTTAATATACAGGGTGATCCAAATGTCAGGAAAAACTTTAAAACTCAATAATTCGCACACGAATCCAGATAAAAAGATTCTATTTGCACAGAAACGATTGAAATGAAGTTGGAATTTTTTTTCCCAGGAAAAAATAATACTAGAATTGTTGAGTTTTTGACCAACAGATGGCGATATCAGTTTACAGACATCAGTTTATGCAGATTTTCAAACGGTTTTAAAAGAGCAGCTCTGCTGCAAACGCTATTTCAGAAGCAGATTGTGATGGTTTCGTCTTACCGATAGTTCATCTTGCATCTTAATGCCTATCTCTTCAGATTTCTTCAGCACATCATTAACAGTAGGCCAAGGAGGTGATAAATCATCCGATATTCTCTTAATATGACAGTCAAATGATAATGCTTGTTTGAAAATCACTATCTGTAATTTTTTTTTTTTTGGTTATTTAGAAAATAGAAAATGAACTCGTCTGATTTTTATTTTTGAGTACCCTAACCCTGTTGTTTTTGCATGGAAGTTTAACTAGATGTTCTAGTAAGGCTGTGTCTAAAAAGTCTACCCGATTCCGACCTCAAACACGGCCTTCTAGAAACTATGTTCCAAATCACATGGTACGTTCATGTTTGGCATGTTTGACTTTTTGGACTATAAGGAAGCATGGTTTTAAACAATAACGTGAATAATAAAAAGACCAGGCATATAAAATAGCTATTATATAGCCTATCGTGATTTGGTTAGTTGCGTTTGGCATAAATCGGACTTTTTAAACACAGCTTATACAGGTTGGTCCTTCTGAGGGGGGCGGCTAACTTTGAAATCTTAAATAGGAACCCGTATTTTTATGGGATATTCAGATTGTACACAATATTCGAGAAATGTTTTTATTCTTGGTGTATTTTCAATTATTCCAACCGTTTGGGAGATAGAAGCCCTGAAAGTGTGGAACTTTTAAAGTTTTGACCAGATATGATGTCATTAGGATCTCTTTGACTGCAGGAGGGTTACATTAATTAATATAGGGGAATCAAGTTATGCTAAGCATAATATTTGCATACTTGTCCACTAAATATCAAACAAGGGTAATTTATTTTCAATGAAATTTTTATTTTGTACACTAATGACAAGAGATCTCATTGTGCTACCAATTGTAATTACTTTTAAGATGTATAAATAGACTATTTTTGTTGATGTTGATAATCTGTGTGGACTCATTTCTATTTTGTCAAGTGTCCACTAAATTAACAAACGGGCTGTATCTCTTTGTCTTCATCGATAAAATTGGGTTCAAAACTTTAAAAGTTGCACACTTTCAGGGCCTCTATCTCCTAGACGGTTGGATCCATTGGAAAAACACCAAGAATAAAACATTTCTCGGTCGGTACAATCTGAATATACAATTAAAAATAGGGGTTCCTATTTAAGATTTCAAAATTACCCCCCCCCCCTCACAAGGGGGGGAAGGGGGCTAATTTTTTGTCCAATGAATATCCCCCGCGAAGTAATTCACTTTTGATTTTGGACATTTTTTCGTACAATGCTTTGTTTTCGAGATATTTCCATGTCTACACTTAAATGGACCATCCTGTATAATTTCCATGGCTATTTTCTATTTTCTCAATATAATTAGCGAATTATTTGTGACATTGTAACTCTAATTTTCGTTAGTACTCAACGGAGTTTTAGATTAAATATCTTTGACGTGTATTAAAGGAAAGCATGTAAATGGTGATTCATAAGTCCTTCTAGGGTTTCGGAGGTCGATAGAACACTAAACAATATAGACATAGCGAAAACAATCAGAAAATCTTTCCAATGTGTACACATTCCCATCCTTGGTGGCTCTGCAGACACTAATCGTGTATTGAAGTTCCTATCACATGTTCCTTTCTTGAAGCTGGAATAAGTCACATGGTAAATGGGGCACATAAAAATTACAAGGGATTATGTCAAAATCACAGACATGGGCCAGAAAGCTTTGTGTTGATCGGTGTGTTTTCTTTATGACTACCATCCAGCGGCAAAATCTACAAGTAGGCCTACACCATGGTCTTAACTTATCTACTTTTCAAACCCGTTTATCGGTTAGATTCGCAGGGGCAGCAGCCCTCAGGAGGATCTCCAGTGGTCACGATATTTTACCATAAGGCGCATGTCCTTATCAGTAATATCCAAGCAACTGAAATCCAAATTCTCCATGTAGTCCAGCCATCTGGCTCTAGGCGATCGTTTGGTCTTTAATAATTGATTTGGATAATAGCAAGGAAGGCCTGCTTGCGGCACTACGTGGTTATACCAAAGCAACTGAGACTTCCCAATGCGGAGAAGTAGCGGCTCATTATCTAAAGATCCCCATATTTGGTGCTGTACACTCTATCTAATAGGGCAATATCAGACTCACCTTTCAGGAATCTCATTTCGCCCGCTTATAACCCGCGATCACACTCTTTCTGTCATTACCCACGACTCATGACCATTGGTGAAAATGGGGACAAAGATAGATTTGAAATCAGAGAATTTGTTTACGTTTCCTAGATCACCTATCATTACCACTAATCACCGCAGTTCGCGTCAGGAACTTGATCATAGGACTAATGGCATCACGGTGGCTATTACGCATTCAAATTTTGAGAGATTCTCCATCCACTGATATAAGCGTTTCCGCTGTCTGTCATGTAACTGTTCTATCAACTTTCGAAACCCCGGAGAGGCTTATTAATCACTCCGTATAAGTTGCTCTCTATCTATTTAGAAATTAACATTAATTCCGCTCGATAGATCCTGCACATGTATTTTAAAGGATCAATGAATTTGAGCGAGTCAATTTGTATTTACAACACAAATTAAAACTTCGTATTTTCTCATTACAGTCACGTAAGACTTCACAGTATCTCACGGATTCTATATCAGAGGTAAATTTTCGCACTTGCACAAATCTGATTTATATGCTGCATAATACGTCACGTGTCCGATTTCGTTAACATGTAAATGCTTTTCCATTTTTAGGATTCTGCCAAGGCCACTCCAAATCCCCATTTGATGTTGTTTTCTCAAAAGCTCAATCAAGCCGAAATTGGCATTTCTGTTGGAAACCACGCTATTATAAATAGGAATTTTGTCTTCATGGTCAGTATTCACACATTTAGCATAAATACACTCCCCTTCAAAAGTTAAGACGACGAAACACACAATACTTGCAAAGTATTAAATATCCTAATATAAAAATGCACGACAATATCATCCTATGTATTAATAAGCAAGCCCAAAATGTTTGTTATGTATTAATAACCGCAAAGAATAGCAAAGATAATTAAAGATGCTTATCATAATGATACATTGTGGAATGTAAAAAAAAAATCCACTGATCTCTGATCTGAGTTTAGCCTGCATATTTCGTAGGTCGTTTTTGCATATGCAGGCTACGATGCATGGAACATACTGATACTGTCTTCCTACGATTGCATTAAGGTACTGTCGGAAGTAGTTGTCACCCTAGGACGGCCTGAAACAGTTGTTCCTGTGCTTTGGAACAGAGTCCATAACCATGAGATCACAGAATGATGAATGTAATAGAATGGGCGACTTCCGTGATGGATTCTGGGACACAGTCTTGCAAACGTGTTGCTTAATCCAGAGACGTCTCTTTTCTGATATGATGAAGGATAACCTATCCTGGATTTTCTTGGAACTGTTCTCATCTCATAACCATCAGAAAGAAATACTCTTTTGATCCAGCTGATTTCTTTGCATATTTCTAGCTGCCCCAATCATTACTTCAGAGACATTACCACATTTGATTTTTCTGATACAACATGATCTGGCTCTGGAAACTACCAATTGGTTTCAGTATTACAGTATCGCCAGATTTGCATTTCATGCTTAACTTTTGGAGAGGAGTGGAGTTAAGGACCAGCAATGTATTTTATATAAATTCATCATTTTTTTATTTTATCTTTTTCCAGATTTACGGCATCATCTTAGCTTTCACTATGCTTTTCATGGTAAAAGCACGGTAGTCTTTACAAATAATAAGAAACGAATATTCATGATACGAGGGGCGGTCCTAAATTTCATGCAATTGCGTAGAAGGCTTGATCACCAGTTCCTCTCCACACAGATTCCCTGCAAAGTCACATACTTCTGCCACCGATATTTCATTCGTGAATGCCGTAAATGTAGAGATCCAACCTCAGCCGTAATAATGGCCTCATCATCGTTGTGAAGTAGACTCCCACGAAGTGGCTTGTTCGTTTTCCAATTAAGGAAAAACTCACTGGGCGCCGGCCTTAAATAGGATGATAATATCCATGGTATTTAGTATCGCACAACATAGGACTGACTAATTTAAGCGATATGTTAACTTTCTTTAATGCCGACGCGTTTCAGTGTCACACTATCATCACGGGCTAAATAGCTACAAAAGAATGGCTGACAATACATTGAATTTATCTACAACGGGATCGGAGTGTCCACCAACCAGATAGTTTGGATATCGTGTCCTCCTTCGTAGGAGGCAATTTAACAGCGATGATGGGACCATTTCTTCTTTAAGGAGTGGTTTTCCCAGCAGATGACGGGTTTTATATTTACGGCAATCACGAATGAAGCTTTTGGTTCAGGAAGCCCCGCAATGAAACGACGCGGGGCTAAACCTAATAAAATTCTGCTCTGAAAACGATATGCTGATCGCTAATACCTTCTTTCAGCTATGCAATTGTATGATCGTTATTGACCGTCCATCGTATTTCTCTCTATATTACTGCTTTGAATATTTACAAATAATATTCTCTAAAACATCCCCCCAATTGTAAGGCAATACTTAACTATAAAAGCGATAAACACGAACTTTACTTATCATAATTATCATACATTCAAAATAAAAATATCTTTTTTTTTACATATTTTTTATAAATATATTTCGAAAACCTTTTCCTTCATTTTTTATCGTCTCCTTGAATTTCAACTCTCTGTAAATATCTAGACATTTCCAATTTAAAGTATTGGAAATGAAACGTATAACCTGATAAGACCTTCATGATTCAGTACTTTATCATGTTTCATATGTTATGAAGTTTTACTACCTCAAACATGTTTATATTAACGTATTCTAAGCTGAAATTTTTATATTGTAGAAGAACGTATATTAAGAATGAGCGTGTTTATTTACTTAAAAGAATTTGTATTTAATTTTATTAAAATAAAAAAGTGTTATTTTGTTTTTAACAGTTTTTCTTTAATACATATACACTAGAGTAACGGAAAGGGCAGAACAGTACCCATGTATGTTGGAAGATTTTTTTTTAATTTATCTTGTTGGACATCCCCGTGCTGAAATTACGTCAGACATGCTTCTGGGTATTTTCTACAAGGTTCCAATAAGGTATTTTGATATTTGGTCCATTCTTGCTGCAAAAACCTAGCTATGTCATCAATGGATTTCGAACGTGGCTCTCTGGCCTCACTCGACGCTCCAACTCATCCCATAAATGATCGATTATGCGGGACTCGGAAGTCGATTGAGATTCATGGTCCTACAACGTAGGAAGCACCAGATTGTCCTTGTGGGCTTCAGATTTCAAATTGTCTTCAAAGGTAACCATAAACGTTCTTGCCGTTTTTATGTTGCCATAAAAGGAAGTGATAGAAGATATGCAAATGAGTGCACAGTGTGGTCCAAAATCTGTCGGGAGGGGGGCAGGAAGTTTAGCCTTTATAAATACAGGGCTGTTGGGCATTCACATAAATCACATCTCGTGCAGAAGTGAAGACAAATGGAGATGTCGAAGTAGATGGTTAGGTGTTGTTTGCTTTATGACTTCAAGGTGGGCTTGTCAGCAGCAGCATCAAGTCTCCGAATGTGTCTTGAGTTTGGGGATGATGCTGCGAATGAGCGCACCGCAAGGCATTGGTTCCAGAAATTCGGGTCGGGAGAATTTGCCATTTCTGATGAATTCCGTAAACTGGGGTATCTGGTGGACTAGACGCCAAATGGTTCACTACGAGCTGCTTTCAACTGGCCAAACAGTCACTGGGGACCTGTACTCTCAGCAGTTGGAACGTGTGCAACAGACATTGCACAGAAGGAATCAGCATTGGTGAATCGCAAAGGGGTACTCTTCCTTCATGACAATGCCTGCTCACATGTGGCGCAGTTGGCCAGGGAAATCATAGAGCGGCTTGGCTAGGAAACTTTGTGTCATCCACCTTACTCACCAGACCTTTTCTATTCTCTCTACAACCATCTTCGTGGAAAATCCTACACCAATGATACAGATCTGCGAAAAGCACTCACGAACTTCTTTGAGTCAAGAACGGCAAGTTTTACAGCCAAGGTTGATCAACTGGAGACACGTTGGCAGATGCCAATGAGGATTATTTTGGGGACTAGCGATACGCTTCTTGTTGTGTACATCATTTTGTTTTGTTTTCCGGAATTAACGGCAAGACCTTTTGTAGTTACCTAGTATAACATTAGAAAATAACCCCAGATAACGACTCCACCACCACCAAACCTTACTCCAGATTTGGGCATTCACATTAATTCGCCACACTGGGATTCGACAATCCAATGTCCAAAGACCACTGGGATGTGGCGAGATTTTCCTCGTGTGCAGTACCCACCCCGTGAATGCCGAGTGCTTGCAAATTGTTGTAATGCACAGTGACTCCTTTTTCCTATTGGAATACTTTGTTGATGACCTCGAGTGGTTTCTTGTGATTTTAATAAAGCACGCGCTTCAACACCTGTCGGTCGCGTTCTGGGATCGCGTGCGTGTTTCAATGTGTTCCGGTAGTGTTCCATTTCTTCACGATATCCTTAATTTTGGAACGTGGTTATGATAACTTTCTCGAAATTTCATGAATAGAAATGCTCGAAAATGTGTCATCTGATTGTTACTCCTCCCTTTAAATCACCAAGTTCCTTTCTTTCAGCCATTCTCCACCTACGACGACGTTGCATGAGAAAATAACCACACTTACACTGTAAAATCACATCAACTGTTGATGCGCGAGCATGTTCCAACGCGCAAATCAGATTTCGTGTAAATTAGGAAGTGTCCGCTACATTATTGTAGAGTTGTGTAGGGAGTTGATTGAAAAGTTTCCACAATCGCCGCTAAGTGGCAGGTAAGATAACAGATTAAAGAAAGCACAGATGCGACAAACCCATGTTAAACAGCGTGAGACAACATTTAGCCGCGATCCTGGCGGCATCAAAGACACTACCAAATGCCATGCTAACACAGCCAATTTATTAATTAAGAATGAAATGAAAACTTAAATCATGCGTGAATAAAGAAAGACTCTAGGTATAAGAATGAATTTTTTTTGTAAAAAACCGTACGAAAATAAATTCATATTATCATGTGTCCTTGATATCGCTCGATGGCGCTGTGGTCGCTGTCTCTTCCGGTTTATATTCGCTTGTCGCATGTGTTTTCTTTAATCTGCGATAACATTTTCATATGAATCGAGTAAATGTCAGTAAATATGATTTTGATTGTCATTCGGATGAAACAACTTGGTGCATATTCAATTATGGTCATCAAGGTTTCTAATTTACAGAGAAAATCGGAAAAGAAATCAAATCCATGATGCATGTTGTTCTTGGAGATTAAAAACCTTCATTTTAGATCATGATTTTTTTGGGTTTCGAAATTAAAGTTAATATTTATTCTACTTGAAAATTCTATATATGAACATTTCTCGAATCCCGATGGATGTACCTCATTAACGAGAATTGCCGTATTTACTCGACTATAAGACGATTTCGATTATAAGACGACCCCACTTTTTTGAGTTAAGTTTTTGGGAAACAACTTTTTTTAATGAATATGAAAAGAAAAATATTTATTTAAAAATAAAACAACATTATTAAAATATTTTATGGTTTCAAAAAAAAATTTTTAAAAAATGGTACATGCGTCTTGCACCGATTATCATCCCACGTTCAGAGTCGGTTAACTCGCGACATGCTGTCAGATTCACTACACACCTGTCTTTAACAGACATCGTGTCTACACTAGCCCCAAACGCCGCTGCATCTGATCGCAACATTAGAGTCATACATCTTCAAATGGGACAACCCCTTCCGTGAAGTTTGGCCACTCAGTTTATAATGCGATTTGGTCTGTTGTGGTCAGCTTCGGTTGGACTTTTAAGTCACAGCATTGTTGTCTTGTTGATGATTGTGATGACTTTTAACAAGTTAAGAAATAATGGTAGCCATGGTTTTTGTTGCAAAAAATAGATTTTATTATAGACGCCTTTCGGTATTAAACCATCGTCAGTTAGTTTCTAAGTTTCATCACTAACAAAATTACACAAATGACTATGAATGAAGTTGTCTCTTGGGAAATATTCAGATTTCCAATAAATTGGAAAGCATGGTCTATCGGGGGTCCTGAAACTTTTTCGAACATCTACCCCTTGTAGAATTTTTCTACTTTCCTATTTTGTAACTACAGGGCGAATACCTCGAAATAGACCTCGAATATTTTGTAATACCCTGACTCTCGCTAGGACGAAGTAACCTATTTCAATGTGCTCCTCCATATAATGAGCACTAGAAGATTGAAGGAAAAATCCAAGGTGAAATCAAAGGAGGAGGCCGTGGCCTGGTGAGCTTTCACTGTAACATAACTTCTGTGGAAGTTAAGCAACATCAGGCATGGCTAGTCACTGGATGGGCGACCCCCCCCCCCCCCCCCGGCTGTTGTTACCATCATACAGCAGTTGTTAATCCAAGCCCATCCAGAAACCCAACTCGTCGGCCTCAGGCCATACAGGTTCTGGATGGACGTATTGGATTACAATGAATTTAAAAAAAAATTGCTGCTATTCCCCCCCCCCCCCTGATACGTTCAGGAACATGGAGCGCTGTGTCTTAATGTGTTTGACAGAAACTGATCACATCAGGATTGCATTGATTGTACAGAAGATATGTTACTTAATTTTGGTTCAGATTGCTTCATTCTAGTGAGAGTTATTAGAGAGATATTGCCCTGGGGCCTCTTTCGAGTGAATCACTCTGTATAATAAAAGGGACCGAAAATGCTTTCATGTTTAAAAAAAGATGAATGATTATGTCCATTAACAAATAAGTATACGGAATCAAAGTCCAGCGGACAATTGAGCTGATCGAGGCACAGTTGTTCTGAATTAGCCAATCAGAAAAAGGTATCTTTCTATGATGGATCAGTCCTGGCTTACATCCTCATGTACCATTACCAAAAAATAATTGATTATCAACGACGAATATGAGCCAATTGGACTGACTGGACTCAAACGACCCACATGCTTATTTGTTATTTTCAATGTACATATTCTATAAACATAAACATGTAATGTAAGTAAATATGTGGCCAGCAATGTTATGAATGCTGAGACGTAGGCTTTCTAGTTCTCGAATACGCCGGTCGCGGGTACAGATTCAACCATGAACATGGATGTTTGTTTGTTTTTGTCACCACAATGTTTAGGGAACACAAACACTTACATATAAATGTACCTAAACACTTAATGAAACAATTGTGCCACCCACGTGCGGGGGCGGGACTCCCTTGTGACCCTTCGACAAATCTAAACCCCGGAACGTGGAGGCAAGGGAGGGTAGAACTCGATTAGGTCAGAAAAAAAAAGGCCAATCAGTGTGTTTCAAACAAAAATAGACATATTTAATCAAATGCTGAATTCTCAAAACGTTACACTGTTAAAATTCTAATTACCATTAAAAATTAAATATTAATCAACTCAGGGGCCCCCTAACAAATAAACTAATTGATAATATCTAAACAACATATACACTAAATCCTTCTAATATCCTACGCAACTTTACATTTTCATAATATGCCTTAATCATATGGCATCTTGCCGACATAAGTGTCCCGGAACCTTCCAGGGTAAACATACCCTATTACTCACGGCACTGTGTACCAGTCACTTCCTGTCCACATTAAACGAGATCAGTGAGCTCCAAGAACAGGCCAACGCTAGAACGCGTCGCGTATCCCTTTTGTTTTCTCAGTAAGGGGAGGAATACAGTAACCCCTAAAAATCGTCCAATAGAGCAACTTCTATTGACGCAACACAAGACCTCTTGAGCTCAAACACACAAAATTAGCGTGAACAGATATGGGCGACTATTTTCCATACACACCTGTGCCCTCCTTTTACTTCTCCATTCCAAATTAGTGCTCGGGAACGCTTATGTGAGCTCAGCTGTACAGCTTCTGGTTTTGTCTAATGAAATTGTGTTACTTTGTTGCAAATGATCTTCAACTTAAAGCAACCATACATTTAGCCGCTATAAATTAGTGGAACTGTAAAAGACTTGTTTTTCTTGAAAACTAAACGCGAGCGTCCACGGCAATAAAATCAATTGTCACTATCGCTCAAATGCGTATACGTCAAGCATCGGGAAAGATACGGTAAGCAGGGCGACATGTTTTTTAGACTAACACCAGACTTGAGAAAGTTCTCTTAACCGACGTGGGACAAATTCTTCTAAATAAAAAAAAAAAACGGTCTCACCAATCATGTGGGCATGATGTTTTCTCAACTTCGATGATTACCGCACAACAGAAGAACATCACCAATGAACTAAGGCTTAGACATGGTCAGCGTTCGATTCAAAGCAGTTCTCTTGCAATTCTTTCCACAATTAATTAAAATAACAGCATGCCCGGTCGATTTATAGCGATTATAAAGTTCCGTTGCACACTAATTATTTTAATTCAATTGCCACAAGAAGCTACGTATAAGCTAAGTGCAAGCGCCATTTTCGAACTTCGCTTCGATGTGCACTTATTTCTCATTGCTTGCACTAGCGATTTCACATACGTCCATCCTCGTCAAAAATTTGAGAAGAACACACAAAAAATAAAACTTTAAAACATTTATTTTTAACAATAACAAAGCATAAAGAAAAACTGCAATTCTTTTCAGAATCTCTCCTCGCTGCAACAGAGCCCAGCGCTGCTGCTGAAGCTATTGTTGCCGCGAACAGAAATTTCAAACTTCTCCCAACAATTACGTTAAGCATGGTTCCCACATGCGTAAAAACAACGGCAGAAACCACAAAGCAGAAAAATTTTATGATGTCATTTCCCGTTTTCGTCTCTTCTGCCCGACTGAAAATTTCTGCTTTTTAGAGTTGGGTTGAGTTCAACTTTTGTGGCACAAGCAGGGCAGAAACGATTGCTCAGCCAATAGAAAACGATCTCTGCAGTGACGTCACAGTGACGTCCTCTCTCTCTGTCTCTCTCTCACAAAATAAAAATGTCGGACACTCAGCTCACAAAGGTGAAGAGGCCGAGAAAGAAAATTGATGTAGAAGCGCTAATAGAAGAGGTGCGAAATATATATGTATTAATTAATTAATCAAATTAAATTGAATAAACAAAAATTGAATGCAAAATTTCGATGTGATGATTGATGAGGATTGAACGAACTGTGTAAGTACAGTGTGCAGTCGAAGCCGACCGATTAGATCGATCGACGGCTTCGGTGCAGTGCATTTGTGTTGGGCAAAAGTTCTGCTATCTTATCCTTTTGAGTTTCTGCCATGTGGGACACCTGCAGGAGCAGAAAGTAAAAAGGCAGAAAAAAATACGCCCTGGTTTCTGCTCTCTTGTTTTCTGTCAGTGGGAACCACGCTTTAAACACAATTTATTATTTCGGTTATAACAACGTTATGCAACACACTCAGTTTCATTTAACGACCGCAATCAAATCATAAGATTATCATAGTAAATTAGACGAAACAGACAAATTAACGAGCATAAACACACAGAGACGCAAACAAACCACTCACACAGGAGCACCTCCCCCACCATACACACTCACACTGACTTACAGTCACACAATCATTATTTTTTTCGTGGAGAGGACGTGGTCAAAATTTATCGACACACCACTGTAGGAGGTCTGCGATATAAGTTACAATTAGGCCCTGCACTGACTGGATCTGGCGCTGCTCCTAATAAGTTGGATCTTTACACAATAATTATCTTACAGCTGAAGGTATCCTACTTGAATGTAGAGAGTGGATATTACTTTGCACGGTAAAATTCAAGTTCGGATAATTTTTTGTGTCGATACTGACTACTTTGGGAATCCTGGGGTATGTGAACATGGTAAGTATAAACATTTCAGTAGCAGTTTCTTTACACATGGTGTGATTGCTGATACTATAGCAACATCTGGAAAGTCATTGAACTGGTTCATCACTGTTTTAATCTATGAAGTGTTTCAAGATGATTGGAATAGAATAATTGAGTAAGTTAAAATGGTTCCAAAAATCTGTAATAAAAGTTTAAAACAATCATTAATATTTTTAATGATTTAATATGGAAACTTTTTAATGAAGGCAACTACTCACCGTTAACAAAAAGTTTGTGTTGATGATGGCAAAATTGCCAACAGAAATTCCAATATTGCTCTGGTTTAGCCGTTGTGAAAACATGAGCAAATGAAAGTTGACTGTTGACTTGTAGTTGGACTGAAACAGAAAAATGTTCATATCTTAATTTTAACTGTTGATCTAAGTTAATACATATTTGTTTTGCTACTCAAATACGCTTAATATACAGGATGCAGCAAATGTACAGGGGGATTACAAAATGTCCCCCAACTTTCTAAGGCTTTATCTCTGCAAGCATATAACTTAAGGCATTATTCTACGAATCCTTGTAAAGAGGAATTTCTAAACTTTTATTTGGAAACAGAGCATCATCATCACAAAAATGCGAGTTTGTTGTTTTTTTCTAAGTTTGCGCATGGATGGCAACCGCAGAACAAAACGTAAACGCAATCTGCTTTATTGAGTTTGCTAAAACTGAATCGGTTAGAGGTTGAAGAGGGTCGGGCTGAGGACCGAGCCCTGCGGCAAGCCGCTAGACGTTGCCACCTGGTATTCAGGGAACATTGAGGCAATTTGGAGTTTTCTGTTGTGGAGATACCCTTCGACCCAGCGAGTGAACTTAGTTGGAATCTGAAGTGCTAGCATTTTGCTGATTAAGATGGTGGTGTGAACTGAGTCGTAAGCCTTTCTGATGGTGGTGTCATCTCTTGATGAAGTCACTTTTGGACATCCAGTTCGAGGTTTGGCATGAAATATTTCACCTCTGTCTAAGACTTTATATATACTGAATGATGTTTGATCAATTTCAGCACCAATTTCAGCCATTAATTTTTCCATTGGCCTTCATCATCGAAATGTGGCTTACTTCCGATTGAGAAAATTGCTTATTCTTAGGCATCTTCACTCAAAATGTGGATGAAGACTTTTCAAACAGCATATTCTAAAGCACAAGCAAGCAATATGCAAATTTCGGGATAAACCAAGTAGCCTTTTGCATGCTTTGGAGGGATGTAGGATGTAAAACTGAAAAATTACATAAACTTTTGAGACAGGCATTTTATGATTTCATTATTTAAGCAATAAAATATTTATCATAAAGTATTTCAACCTTCAAGAAAAGTAAATTTTAATTCAAAACGATTTTCTGTTTCAATTTTTAGTCAAAATTTCAAAACGAACAGTTTACTTAAACTTTTGAGAAATTAAGAAACTTTTGATGTTTTCTTAATATATAGAACCTATTCTGGCGATTAGTAATAAAATTAATAAATTCCATACGGATATTTTTATCACAGTGAATACCCAACCATCGTGGCCTATGAGACCACACATCAACAGTTATATTTCGCAAAATGTACGTCAACAGTTAAAGGTCAATTGAAGTTTAGTAAGAACTTGACTTTACCATCACCCCTCACCCCTTACGACATGTTATAACAGATAATAGGTGGCTTTCGTGGCATTTAGAAGAATGTGTGTTGACCTGATATAGAAATGTATTCCAACCATAACACGCTTATTGTTATGCAGTTAAATAAGTTGATAAAAATCTGGCAACGAGGACTGAAAAATTACAGAGGTCTTATTTTAGCATTGAATGTGAAATGACAATCTTTACCTACTATGTAATTTAGTGTGTAATAAATAAAAGGCATTTTTATGGTTTGGTTTTATTAATATGTTCTCAAGATTGCTGCACCCTGTATGTAAAAGTTAGCACTGTTATTAGTTGGCAATTTTACCTCTGATATGTAATCCATTATATATTCTGATGACCTGCGTGCCTAGTTAATAAAAAAAAGAAGTATAATAGTTAGTATGCTTGTATCACTTAAAATGATTACAAACTTCCTTATAGCATTACATTAAATTCCAATGTTATAGTGCTCATTGTTGGATCTTTCATTCCAAACTACATTTAATAAATTTAATGATAAAGCTACTTTTGCACAGTCAAAATAACGCAGCCATAATTTATGGTACATAGAGCACACAAGACTTATTATTAAAAATTAAAATGAACTTAGAAAAAATAATTATTTAGAATTTTTTCAACACCCTAAGTCAGCGTTTCTCAGCCTTTTTTGTGTTTGGACGAGTACTGCGGCTCAATATTGGTCCGATTTGGCTTATTTATATGTTTGTATAATTCTTCGCTTGTATCACTTCGCGGAAACTATGCGCCATCCAATATTGGATCGCGACCCACAGGTTGAGAAATGCTAGTCTAAGTGATTAATATAAAGATATGGGTATTTGATTTCCATATTAGTGAGGGATTAACCTCCTATCGGACCCAAGACAAAAATCTCCGGGCCCTCTAATGTGTTATGGGCCAAGACAATTGTTTTTTTTGTCTGTAATGTGTTACTGTTCCTAATTATGCATGGATATATTTTTTTAAATATTAAAGGTAACACTACAAGAAAATGATAAGTGTTATGACGTCACTTGCTGGTTAATCACTCTCTTCGTCAGTTCTTAAACCCTGCATGTTATGCTTTCTGAACATCACACCATTAGACTTTTCCTGTGGGGATATGTTAAGGATTAGGTGTTTGCGATACTTGTTCCCGATGTAAAGACATTAAAGGATAAGATACTGACTGTAACAGAAGACATGCTGGCGAATACGTGGCGAGAACTTAAGTATCGTCTAGATGTTCTCAAAGCTACAAAAGGAAAACTTGTTGAAGTGTACAGTGTGCAAAAAGTTTTTACCTGCTCCGTAGAAAATAAGCTTACTGGATGTTGATTGGTATCAAAATCAGGCACTTTTACTGAGAGTCAAAGCAGATTAGACTGGACTTGTTCCTTCTGTATGAAAATAGGGTAGCAGGTATACGCTTGGGATGTGCTATTCACGTGCCCAACGATGACTGCACAAAGTGTCCCAAAAGATTTTTACAAACTTTACGCGCTAGTCTGTCATACCATGACGAACATGTTTTACATAGGAAGTTGTGTCCGAAAACGTGACCAGCCACCACCAGAGAGCTTTTTGCAAACTTATTAGAAAGCGGAAAGCAGGATCATTTCTGGCGAGGACGTTGCAGGAGCAGGATGCATCGGTTCAGTAATGAAGAATTGGTCGATATGCATTATGTTTATGGACCGTGGATGGAAATAGACAAGAAGCGAGACGCATGTACCGAGAGCGCTTCCCAAACAGACGTCTGCCAAGTCATCCATTGTTTGGACATTTTCACCACAGATTAAGTGAACCATGCATTGCGGTAGATAGACGGAATTTTGAACATCTTCTGTAACCATGAATCTTAAGTTTTTGTTAATAAATTTATGTTAACGTTTTGTCTGTCTCTTTCTGAGTGTCGGTCACGTTGCTGTAACATCCCAAGGTTTGATTTTTGGGACAACTTCCTATGTAAAACGTGTTCGTCATGGTCTGACAGGCTAACACGTAAAGTTTGTGAACGACCTTTTAAGACACCCTGTATATCGATAATACATTAGTATCTTACATTTTCAACAATTAAGCCCAATTTAACAAAAAACAACCTTAAATGTAATTATTCAAAAAGTTAACTAAACAAATTTACCCTTTCTTCAACCAAACGAACAAAATAAATTACCTTTAATGGGCGAATAGGGGTTTTATAAGGGTTTTAACGACTTGCAGAGCGGTTGCGCGGATTTTATGAGTGAAAAATCATAATTTTCTTGTAGTTCTTTTTCTTAGAATAAACCTAGAGAAACCACGGGTGAATTAACTTTGTACGGTTGGCAAGAAAATCCAAATTTAGTTATTGTAAATTTAACCTAAACAACCTGTATATTCAATCAACTCTTGCGAAGCTAGGTATTAATCAAGTTGGAAAACAGATAAAAGAGCTACTGAATGTAGCTCACATTTTACTTTTCTTTTGAAGGACTGTTTTTGTTTTATTTTGAGTCAAAATGGTGATATTTAACTTATTTATTCTAATTGTGAAATATACCTATTGTTAATGTTTTTACGCTTCCATCAGAACATTTATTTCCTCGGAGTGTGTTATTATTATGAATAAAGAATGCCGAATTCATAAAATAGAGTAAAAAAAATATTAAAAAAAAAGTTTTCATAGAGTATGAAAAAATGTATCATAAGTCGAAAACAGTTTTTCTCTGCTTAAATCTTTTTGAGAGTTCGATTTTGAAATAGTTTACACGGTAGATAATTGTCATCAGAAATGAACCGGTGTGCCAAATTTGCCATCGTTTGAAAGATTTTTCCAAACAGAAAAGCGAAATTGAATAAAAAGTTTGTAATAATAAAAACATACCTCGACATGCAGATTGTTAGCTTCCTTGTAAACAATACGGAATGCGTAGAACTTCTCCAGCATAACAAGAGCAGGGCCAACAATTCCTACCAACTTTATGGATCCAAATATATCAGATTTCAAGCGTCTTATTTGAATTGAGAAAATGAATACAAAATAAGCAGTGAACAACGCCAGAAAAGATTGAAAGATTTCATTGACTTGAACCACGTAAGAAGAAATCGAACAGAATTGTTTCCTTAAATGAATGATTCTCTCTTCAAAACGATGAGTATTCAAAAAGAGTTCAGCTTTTACAGTATTGTTGAAATTCTTGTAATGCATTGTTAAAAGCTGACAAAACGTGCTTAAAGTGATTGCAAAGAGTAGAATGTAAGACTGAATGAGTAAGTGCGCCGAGGAGTCTATCAGTGCTAGGATTTCTGGATGCGCAGACAGGATAGGTATGCCGAAAGACAAAGTTTCAAGTTCTTTGGGATTTGCAATCTGAAGGAGAAGTATACTAATAAAAATGCACATTGATCCAATCAACACTGATGCTATGAGTACATTCTTGAGGAAATTTTTCTGAATAAAACAATCAATTGTAATGTCTTTCTTCAGGAGATCCGAATGAATAGTTTGATAGAGGACGTTAATCCGCTTCTGTTGCCAAAAACAAAAAATGGAAAGAAATATGGCGAAAACTGATTGACAAATAAAAGACATATTAACCACAATAGTTTTCAATGCTATTTCCTGCATAAACATTCCCTGTTCTCGTACAATAACTAAACACAGGTTAGAGATTTGAAAAATAAATTCGACTATGAAGATTGCCGTTAACAGCTTTTGTCTTGCAGAAGATACAGTGGCAAAAAAATTGAGGCCCAGAATTTGAGAAAAGAAGGAAAATGCTATACTGAAAGATGTCATAGCGATGCTTTTGATATTACCTCTCTCCGATGAAGTAACCTTGATTCTGGTCAAGTTGATTATTTCTTTGGTGTTTTAATGATTACAAATGAATTACTTGAAACGCTTTATTTGGGTCATATCTTGTCCAGTAATCAGCAAGCATTAATAAAATGAAAAATCAATAGTAATTAGCACAGCCATGACATTCATACATAACTTATGGCTCTTATTTTCTGCGTTATCTGATTTCCTGTATAATTTATCAACTGATGGATTTATTACTCTTTTACTCTTTTTGCTGGTATTAGTAGCAGTTGTGGCGCATAAGCTCCTCCGATTTGATAAATATATTATTATGAGGAAATTAATTATTACTACAACTCTTAAGATAAATTTTAGTGGAGATTAATCAACGACCTTTTGTAACTGCATATTGCATTTTTTTTACTGGATGATGGATGTACGTAATCCTTAAAAGGAACATTAAGTTATTCAAAAATTGAAATTGACATAGGTGACAAGATAATAGTACAATCCCAATATAGAGACAAAAAATAGAGACAAAAAATTGAATATTGATAAATGATAGACAAATCACTTTAATCGAAGCCTTAATAGCGTCGCCTTTGTCTTAATTACAAGACTAATGGCCATATCACTATTCTCCATTCAGCCGTAGTTTGCACGAAATTTGATGGCCGTTTCAATCGTTGGACATTGTTACAACAAAGATTAAACAATACATAACATCAAAAGTTGCATATCTGGTCGAATTTGCTATAATGAAATCCCTCTATATATAAAGCACAATGTTAGTATGTTTGTCCGGTTTTAAAATGCAACTTGGAAGTAAGTTATAAAGTAGAAATTTAACAACTTTTGAGTACTACCACAATGATGGAAAAAATCTAAAATTGGAGATAAGTCTTAAAAACGTAAAAATTAATTATCTTTATATCTACAAGGTGGTTATAATTAAACTTCCCCTATAAACGGCATCCTACAGCGCAAACGGGTGAACGGAATGCAACGAAATTTTGTATACGGGCTATACACGAGATGCGCTCACGGAATTTTGAAAAAAAAATTTAGTTCCAAAATGTCCATCAGAGGGCGCCTTTTCGGGAAAAACATGAAATTTAACACAATAAACGACCAAAACGGAATACAGAAACAATATTAACAACCCAGAACAAGAATTAAGAGTAATAAAATGCAAAACCGGGAAAAGCTGTCAGTTGTAGGAGAAAAATGTCGAGATTTGCATACTTGGGAAGAAGAGGAAGCTTTATGCAAAACAGGTTAGGGTATAAAACGTTTGCAGACGTTGTCATGTTTAAGTCGACAAGGTGATCAGAAACTAGTCAATAAATGTTAATAATGTTTCTGTATTCCGTTTTGTTCGTTTATTGTGTTAAATTTCATGTTTTTCCCCGAAAAGGCACCCTTTAGTGGACATTTTGGAACTATATTTTTTTTTAGAAATTCCGTGAGCGTATCTCGTGTATGGCCTCTATACAAAATTTCTTTGCATTCTGTTCACCCGTTTGCACTGTAGGATGCTGTTTATAGGGGAAGTTTAATTATAACCATCTTGTATATATACGAAATAGACTCGGTTTATATTTGTTTACTTGCATGTGTGAATAATCAGCACGTGGTGTTTGCGTTAACAACGGCCTGATCTTGTTTATATGTTGCATCAACAATGGTCGCTGAAATTAATACATGCCGCATCCGACGAAAAAGATAGGCCCCGGCAATGACCATATTATTACAGACCCGTTTTAATGGCAGATTTCTATTGTTGCGTTTGGTGCGACTAGAGTCTCTCAGTTTTACCAAGGAGCTGTTTAACCTCCCTCTCTGATTGCTTACAACAAACGAAAAATACGTATTGTTAAAACCCAAGATGGAAACAGTAAAGGTTACATTGTTGCTTGTACTAAGATGATCAGGTGACTTTTCTGTGACGGTAAAAAAAAAACTGAATAAATATTCAATTTATTAACCAAATTTAGATCGATTTTTATTCGCGATTTAACTCCGCTTTTAAAATAAAAGTGTCTATGCAAACATTTTTTATATATTTTTTATTTTGTTTGCATTACGTTATGCTTATCTCAGTTGATAAAGAGAGGGATGGAGGTTAAACAGCGGCATGGCAAAAATTGAGACACGCCAAAAGCAACAGTGGAAGTTATCAGTAAAACAGGTTAGTAAAATAATAAAGAAAAAGTCACCTGATCATCTTAGTCCAAGCAACAATGTAATCTTCATTTTTTCTAGCTTGGATTTTAGCAATTAGTATTTTTTCGTTTGTTAGAAACAATGAAGGTTGCAGTATTGCTTTGACTAAGAAGATCAGGTGAGTTTTCAGTCTTTTGCGTCCGCTACGATGTTTGCCTTAATGATTCACGTTTTAAGGGATGTAGTTATACAAAGTTAGACGCGACCGCCTATGTTCTTTGAATCCGGAATGAGCGTGACGTAGTCTATATAATAGTCTTTTTCGTCGGCTACGATCTGGGTCATATGGGAACTACTAAAATATCGTCCGCTAACTACCGTGCTTCCCTACTGTATGATATTGGATTACTCGCAAACAAATTGTTTCCAGACAAAGTGCTATAGAACATTTTCGTCTTCTTTTGACCTGAAGAATATGTCACTAAATTTATTGTACATAATTTTGAAACACCCTGTATAATGACTTCGATAATGTTCCACGCTAAAGCCTCCATTAAAAATATATGATCTTTAGATCTGTTTATGGTAAAGCCATTCCACTGGAATAGGATATTTGAGACATTATTTTAAATCAGATCTCCTTCGGAGTATGTAATTATAAAAAACTTACCTCGACATGTAGATTATTAGCATCTTTGTAAACAATACGGAATATGTAGAACTTCTCAAGTATAATAAGAGTAGGAGCAACCATATGCACCATCTTTGTAGTTCCAAGTATATCGGACTTCAAGCGTCTGATTTCAATGCAGAGCATGAACGAAAAATAAGCAAAGTACAATGCCAGAACAGATTGAAAGATTTCATTGACTTGGTCCACGTAAGAAGAAATCGAACAGAATTGTTTCCTTAAATAAATGACTCTCTCTTCAAAACGATGAGTATTCATAAAGAGTTCAGCTTTTACATTATTGTTGAAATTCTTGTAATACATTGTTAAAAGCTGACAAAATGTACTTAAAGTGATTGCAAAGAGTAGAATGTAAGACTGAATGAGTAAATGCGCCGAGGAGTCTATCAGTGCTAGGATTTCTGGATGCGCTGACAGGATTGCTATGCCGAAAGACAAACTTTCAAGTTTTTTGGGGTTTGCAATCTGAACGAAAAATATACAAATAAAAATGCACATTGAGCCAATCAACACTGATGCTATGAGTACATTCTTGAGGAAATTTTTCTGAAGAAAACAATCAATTGTAATGTCTTTCTTCAAAAATTGCGAATGAATAGTTTGATAGAGGACGTTAATCCGCTTCTGGTGCCAAAAACAAAAAATGGAAAGAAATATGGCGAAAATTGATTGACAAATAAAGGACATATTAACTAAAATTGTTTTCAATGCCATTTCCTGAATTCCGTGTTTTGGTACAAAAACTAAACACAGGTTAGAGATTTGAAAAATAAATTCGACTATGAAGATTACCATCAACAACTTTTGTCTTGCAGAAGATACAGTGGCAAAAAAATTGAGACCCAGAATTTGAGAAAAGAAGGAAAATGCTGTACTGAAAGATGCCATAGCGATGCTTATGATATTACCTCTCTCTTGTGAAGTCACCTTGATTCTGGTCAAATTGATTACTTCTTGGTTGTTTTAAAGATCACCTTGGTTGTTACTTGAAACGCTTTATATGTGTAATATTCTATGTAGCAAACATTAGTAAAAGGGGAAATCAATAGTAACCATTAATCATCAGTCTCGTTGTCTGTTTGGATAATGATAAAACAACGAGATTTGAATATAATATACATGATAAAACTTTGTTCTTCGTTATTGCATAACTATTAATAGTAATCATCACAGTAATGGTAATCCTGCTTAAATTATGGCACTTTTTTCCGCGTTATCTTATCTCTTATAAAATTTATCAAATGATGGACTTATATAAGGTAGTGTTTTACTCTTTTTCTTGTATTAGTGGCAGTTATGGCCTCTAAACTGCTCCGATTTGATAAATGTATTATTCTGAGAAAATTAATTATTACTAGGTAACCAAAAAAGTTCTTGCTGTTTTATGCTGCCATAAAAGGAAGTGATAGAAGATATGCAAATGAGTGTACGGTGTGGTACAAAATCTATCAGGGGGGGAGCAAGAAAGGTAGCCTGTATAAATACAAGGCTATTGGGCATTCACATCAATCACATCTCATGTAGAAGTGAAGACAAATGGAGGTATCGAAGGAGACCCTTAGGTGTTGTTTGCTTTATGACTTCAGGGTGCGCTTGTCAGCAGCAGCATCAAGTCGACGAATGTGTCTTGCGTGTGGGGATGATGCTGTGAATGAACGCACCGCAAAGTATTGGTTCCAGAAATTTAGGTCGGGAGAATTTGCCACTTCAGATGAACCACGTAGTCTAGTGTGTCTGGTGGGCTAGACACCAGATGGTTCACTACGAGCTGCTATCAACTGTCCAAACATTTAGTGGGGACCCTTACTCCCAGCAGTTGGAACGTGTGTGACAGGCATTGCAGCAGAAGGAGTCAGCATTGGCGAATCGCAAAGGGGTACTCTTCCTTCATGACAATGCCTGCTCACATGTGTCGCAGTTGGCCAGGGAAACCATAGAGCGGCTTGGCTAGGAAACTTTGTGTCATCCACCTTACTCACCAGATCTGGCTACAACGGATTATCACCTTTTCTATTCTCTGGACAACTACCTTCGTTGAAAATCCTACACCCAAGATAGAGACCTGCGAAAGGCACTCACGGACTTCTTTCAGACCAAGACTGGCAATTTTTACAGCCAGGGGATTGATCAACTAGAGAGACGTTGGCAGAAGGTGCTGGATGCCAATAGGAATACTTTGGGGACTAGAGATACGTAGCGTACATCATTTTGTTTTCCGGAATTAAAAACGGCAAGAACTTTTATGGTTACCTATTACTACAACTCCTTTAAGATAAATTTAAGTGGAATACTCTCAGCGAACTTTTGTAACTACAAGTTTAGGTATGTTTTTACTAAATGATGAACTTACTCCTCAAAAGAAACCCTAAGTTATTCAAAAATTAAAATTTACATTAAACAAACTGAAGGTGACAAAATAGGATGGAGACAATCCCAATAGGGAGACTAAAATTAGAATAATCAACGGCGAACAGTGCGTTTAGAGATCATTTGAGAGGATCCCTGATTAAAATCTGAAGTATATAGTCGCTGACGACCACAACTCGCACGTCTGACCCAATTTTTGGGCTGACAGTCCAGTTTGTAAACACGTGAACAACAGCTGATTTGAACATTTAACTAATGCAGCTGTTTTACTGATACCAGCTCCATGGCGCCAACAATCATCCCACATGCAAAGGCTACTTCCCATGGCCGTGTCCGGAGTGGGAGGCTGCAGCCACCGGCGAAATTGACCACCTTGCGAACTAATTCTGTTGCTTGGGGACCTCCTCCCGTTAGAAGAATTGGGCCAGGCCCCCTCACCCATGAGACAAAATTCTGGGTACGGCCCTGCTGCTTCCCTAATTTTAATAGTCTGGTCCTCTAGCAACTTCGGCTTACAAACGTCAGGTGGTCATAACAATCTGGCCACTCAATATAATAGGCGTTGCAATCTGGGCAGGCAAGTTTGTAAACGCCTGGTTGTTTGTAGATATCTTGTCCGCTTTTCTTCTTTTTTAGTGGTGAGCATGAATCGGTTGTTGTGTTTCGTTCTGAAGGCGACTCTAATTTTCCTTGTTCTTTTAAGACCTTCGGAAGCTTTGTAGGTTAATGCGACGGAAGCTCCGATTGTTAATATGACGAATTTAGTTTTCGTCTCGGTTTGGGTATTCGCTTGCCTTAGTGACTGTTTGACGTTGTTCGGATTGGAGCTGGCGAATTTGTCTGTGAATCTGTTGCGACTTCACTGATCTTGGCTGTTGTTCTGTTAGGGTATTAGAACGCTCTTCTGAAGTTGTGTGATACTCCGTCTGTCTTGTACTGTGTGGGATGGTTATAGTCGAACGAAATGATGTTAACTGTGGTAGAACGCTTTCTAAATACATCGAATTCCAGACGTTATGCTTCGGTATTTCTGATGATGATGCGTTTGTACGTTCATTGTTCCAGGGAGTAACCTGTGGAGTGGTGGAATTTGTTGAAGGTCTTTTGTATAGTTGCAAGTGCTTCTGTGTTCATCGTCTGCATTTTCCTTGTGGGTAATGATTGTTGCGATCTGTATCATCATGTTGATCTTCAATTTGTCAATAAATTGCAAGAGTATTTCTGAGATTACCGCGCTGTTCGGGTATGCCATGGCTATTCAGTCCGGGGAGGAGAAGAAATCATCGTTGAATGTAAAGTAGTTTTCTTCACATATACAGTAGTCTTATAGTCTCCGGATGCCAGCATGCTCATTAGGATCGATTGTCTTTGCTTACAGTTTTTGGCCGATAATGGTGATCGTCTCGGAAAAAAGTGACATTCGTATAGAAGTTGATTAGGTCTAAAGAGATTACTCCCATATTTATCTTCTATCTTGATGTACTGGAGATTTCTTAGCAGGGTCCTAATGTTACTGATGATATATTTATGGTTTAGTGTATAGTTCGCCCTCAGCCAGGGAGTTTGGCTATTTAGTAGAAGGTTGAGTTGCGGCAATTGACAACTGGGCCAGCTTTGTGTAATTTTATCTGCACTCCTAGTTTTTGTGGCTTGCGACCTGTTTGCGACGATGGCTAATCCTGCAGCGGATTGCGCGGATTTTTAATGCGACTGCTGTTTTCGTTGGGAACTAGCCTGGAGAAATCATGGGTGATCTGTGGTGAATTATACACATTGGAAAAAAATCCTTAGTTTAGTTATTTTCAAATTTACCATAACTAACGTGTATCGATTTAACTAACCCTAACGAAGTTGGGTACCTAATGTAGTTAATAACATAATGAAGGCTATAAATTTGAATGGAGAATAAAATTTTACTGCTAATAATTTAATAATAATTAAATAGATTCGCTTCCTTTGCATCAGATTCTAGGGTTCACTTTGATAAATAGACTGCTTTTCCAATAGTACTGTGTCGATCGCCTCCACACTCGGTATTTCTATTCATTGAAGTGGAAAGCGAGGTGATGTAATACCCGTCGTCAACAATGTAACACGCGGGGAACGAATGAGAGCCTAGAGAGAAAAGCTCGAGATGAAGACGTGAGCGAGCGAGAGAGAGGATGAGGGTCGGAGAAACGAGGCTGGAGCAGTCAAGAGAATAATGGCGTGTCTTGCCATATCGCCGCCCCTTCGGACCAAGCTAGTAACTCCCTTTTCGCGATAGCAAGGGAACCAGCTACGAAAACGGCCGAAACCCCGTCTCCAGCGAACGCCGACGTGAGCAACGAACTCCATCGCCGGGAGAGCGAGTTCGACGCCGAGACCCTCGCCACAGCGAAGGATACTATCCCTTTTGGAACTTTTCGCTTCGTAAGCTACGTAAGTGGGATAACTGTCTAGCCATTAATTTCCGTATTCAACTATATTCGCGCGTAGAACTATCACTGGAAACGGATGGGGACTATATCGAAAAGTGAATAGTGCATTACATAGAGGACAAATGTGAATATAAGATTCAAAAAGAATTTTGAAAATCGGTTATCAAATAAAAGAGTTACAGCCATGGAGATCTTATTTCACAATCGCCCCTCGTATTTTATTTCACGGTGATAATCTACCTCTTCAGATCTAAATAAGTCTTTAGTTCTTAAGCTTACTTAAGCTAAATAAGTCAATTAGTCTTAAGATTTTGATTTCAAATAAATTTTCTTTCAATTTATACCTACTTTGTACCCGCCTTATATCATTACTTACGTCATTTCAATGCGTAAGATAGACCGGGGATAGTTGTTTACAGGGGCAAGTTGTTACAAACGCTTGTAAAAATCACCAGCAGATGGCAGGATATATTTCTCTCTAACTGAGATGGCTTAGCATAGATCTTTGATTTGACATGGCGGCTTGCATCTGTGTCGTTTTTTAAAGTAGGTAGGTAAACTTTTTAATTTTTCATGGTACTGAGTAAATTTCCATGCTTTCACTAAATGATTTCTTAAGTTAAAGTTATATAGTCTAGATATTTGAACTACATACCACTAGAAAGGGTATAAACTGTACTGTAATTCGTGCGTGTATAATTTGGCAATAAAAGCAACTGGTCACGCATAACAGCTGTGCAATCGTGAGAAGAACATGTGGGGTTAGTTGTTACAGTGTTCTTGGGGCAGGTTGTTACATCTTTTTTTATTGAGATCTCGCATGAATGAAAGTTTAGGCTAGCCTAGGCCCTACTGTTTTATTAAAATTTGTAAATAGACTACGCTTAGCGTAGCCTAGCCACTTTGCTACGCTTCCTGTGATGTTATAAATATGCTAAAGTTACAGACCCTAGTCTAATGTATAATAACTGTTTTGTGTGGTATGAGATCACCAGATTGCGTATTGAGTGTGCTGCGCTTAGTTGTATATACTGATTATGTATATCCACTGCTGATGGACTGTTCCCTTCTTTTTAGATAGACAGATGTTGAAATTATCTTACTTGCTTCAAAGATAAGCGTCAGGCTCCGAGTAGCCGAAGATTTGAGAATCTAGCTATTCTCCACTACGGTTCGCATTCACTCGTGGCCGTAGCTTTCCCTTCATTTATATTATCTTAATCTTTGATCCTGCCTGTCAAGATAGTCTATTACATTATTGTGTCTCTATCCCGGTGGAAAGTGCAAGTGGTTAATTGTGTGGTAGCGCTTATACACAAAGTATGTACCATTGAAGGACCATTATTTTGAGTCAGAATTATAAGATTTTTTCTCTTTCAGAGTAAGTAATTACGAATAAAGAATAAAAAAGGAACTTACCTCGACATGTAGATTCTTAGCGTCTTTATAAAAAATACGGAACGTGTAGAACTTCTCAAGTATAACAATAGTAGGAGCAACCATTCCTATAATTTTTGCGGTTCCAAATATATCAGCCTTCAAGCGTCTGATTTGCATGCAGAGGACCAATGCAAAATAAGCAATGAACAATGCTAGCAAAGATTGAAAGATTTCATTGACTTGGTCCACGTAAGAAGAAATCAAACAGTATCGTTTCCGTAAATGTATGATTCTGTCTTCAAAACAATGAAGGTTCATAGAGAGTTCGGATTTCATTTTATTGTTGAAATTCTTGTAAGCCATTGTTAAAAGCTGACAAAACGTGCTTAAAGTAATGGCAAAGAGCAGAATGTAAGAATGGATGAGGAAGTATGCCAAGAAGTGTATCAGTGCTAGAATTTCTATGTGCGCGGCCAGGAAAGATATACCGAAGGTGAAAGCTTCAATTTCTTTGGGTTTTGCGATGTGAAGGAAAAATATCAAAATAAAAATGCACCTTGAGCCAATTAACACTGATCCAATGGCTACATTTTTGAAGAAAGTTTTCTGAAGACTACAATCAGTTGTACACTCTGCCTTTAGTAGATCCGAATGAACTGTTTGATACAGGACATTAATTCGCTTCTGGTGCCAAAAGCAACTTAAAGATAAAAATATGATATAAATAGATTGACAAATATGGGACATATTAACTAAAGTAGTTTTCAGTACTGGTTCCCTGAAAAACATTCCGTGTGCTTGGGCCAAGATTACACACAGATTAGAAGCCTGCACAATGATTTCGACGATGAAGATTATCATCAAGACCTTTTGTTTTGCAGAAGATACATTGCCAAAAAAATTGAGGCCCAAAATTTGAGAAAAGAGGGAAAATGCTGCAGTGAAAGATGCCATTGCGATCTTTTTGATATGATCTCTCACCTGTGTAGTAATTATGATTCTGGTCAAATTGTTTATTTCTTTGTTGTCTTAGTGATTGGAGAGTGAATTAGTTAAAACACTTTGGGTCATTTCCTGCCGTTGTTACGGGCAAGCATTAATAAAATGAAATATCAATATCAGTCAGCATGGCAATGACAATTATGGTTCTTCTTTTCCACTTTATTGAATTACCTTGATGGTTTTGCTGCTGATGGATTTATTTAATGTTCTCTTTCACGTATTTGCTGTGAAAATTGAGAAAATACATGTTGCTTTTTTTAATATAAAAATAGTCTCCTGTTCCGTTGTCTGTACGATTTTCCGGTAATAATGATGATCAAACAATATTTTATGTTTTGTTTTGTTGCCTAGGCAATACAACCGTACGTTCCGAGAATTATTAACAATGAGCAGAAGATCTGTACGGCAGGTGAAATAGATCGTTTAGTGTCTCTCAAGGGCTCAAAGGAGATACACGTGTCAATTTGCACTCCCGTGAAAATGATACAGCGCCGAGTTCTTTCTCTGCCGCCTTTCCAATGTCTCTCAGAAGACTGCTAACTTTCCATAATCTACAGTTACTGCTCATTTTCTCCAAGAAAATGTTGTTCTAATAACTATCAATTCTAAGAAGGAGGCTCGGGGTTCTCCTGGACTGAGAGTGACCCCTTTATCGAGCTTGAGAAGTCCTCTGTATCGGTAACAACGCTTCAGAGGAATTATAAAACAAAATTGAATTTTATAACAATGCATAGAATTTCTGTTGTTCGGGCTTTTCTTGTTTGATAGTTCTTAGAAGCAAACATTTTTTTGAAAATCTTTAAAAATGAGCAGTAACTGGAGATAATGGAGGGTTAGCAGATGCAGCGAACGATTGAACGGCGGTACGCCATCAAATTTTATGTTGGACTGGGAAAATCAGGTACGAAGACATTGGACATGATTCGCCAAGTGTTCAAGGATGAAAGCATGTCACAAATTGCAGTTTTTAAGTAGCACAAGCTCTTCAAAGATGCCGAGAGAGTGTGGAGGACGAGTCCCGCACTGGACGGTCGTCGACAACAACGTGCAAGGTGTGCGTGAAGTGCTGAATTCAAACCGTCGGTTTACCGGGTGAGGCCAGCCTTCACCAGAAATTGGAAATTGCATCATGACAATGCAACCAGCCTCACCTGCTCCAAGGTGACCGACTACCTGAAGCAAAACAGCGTCGCAAACGATTCCCCAACCCCCTTACCATCTCGACTTGGCCCCAGCAGACTTTTTCCTATTCCCAAAAGTGAAATCCTCCCTCAAAGGACACCATCATGGGATCTTGAGTGCCGTCAAAGAAGTTTGCATGCGCACCTTAAGGACCTTCCGGAATCCGCCTACCAGGGAGCCTTCGAGTCGTCGAAAAGCCGCTGGCAAAAGTATGTCGATGCTCAAGGGATGTACTTTGAAGAATTTTAAGGTTTTTGTAGCAATATCTGAAATAAATCTATTTTTCCGAAGCTTTCCCGATACTTTTTATACTCACCCTGTACTACCTACAACAACATAAGTCGATAATAACAACCAACAATCCACTCATTTAAGATTATGTATACCGAAAAGTGCTTTATGCTATTGCTGTCTATGCTGGAGAGAATCTATCTGTTTGTCTGTCCAAGTGTATTGGTTGTACAAAAAGAGTCTTTCAAGGAGCGTTTACTGCGCTTCGGAAGTCATGGACCAATGATAAGAAATCAGCCTTTTCCGATTACCTTATCAAAAGTAAGCACCAATTTGGCCCAATACATAGACTCATATCTATCGTGGGCGTGATAAAAGACCCGAAGTAGATTTTGACCTGGAAATCCGAAAACCTTTATAGATTGAAAAAGACTCAGTATGAGATGTTATTACCGAAATTGTAAATTGTCCAACCATGGGCTTTTATTTTTATTCTTCTTAGCTAATTGGTGGATGGGCACCGTTACTTGCTATGTATTCTAAAGTCCTGCTGTTTTCTACTTTGTAGTTACTCTGTGCCCGTGAAGATGGTGCCTGCAATTACCGAAACGCGTCGCTGTTATTAAAATTCCCATCATATTTCTATTTCTGGATCCTATATCTCTTTTTATTAAATAAAATGTTGGTGCTATCATTTACAGAAGTTAAATCGAGTCGCTTCCTTTGCATCAGATTCTAGCCCTGCACTGAAGTTTTCAAATGAAACAATAACTGCAACTGGGTTATTCAAAGGCACACACTTTGTTGTAGCGAATGTTTGTAGCGAATTTGGGTAGCAAAGCTTCAGCCTATGTTTCATATTCTATTCTAAATATAAACTTTGCTGTTTGCTTCCTGGTGCTGTGTAATTAGAGAGGCAATATATAAGATGAGACGGTAAAACTACATTTCACTGCAATCAAAGAAGTAACAAAAACTATGAATACTTTCTTAGGAGAAGAAATAAGGAACGACTCTCCACAATGAAGTTTATTCAACATTTATATACAGGTTGTTCCAAAATGATCTTTGCAACTTTGATCACGTATATCTCAGAAATGGGAATAGGTAGAAAGGTGCGGATTGCGTCATAAAGTTTTTTTTTTGTTTTTGCATCTGAAAAAGTGATGTTTACGAAAGTTTCATAAACCAACACAACGTGAAGATTTGGGGGCCTGAGAATCCCCACTTTAGCATGAAAATTGCGCGGCGACAGTCCAAAGGTAAACGTGTGGTCGGTTTCATGATCTGTGGGTGGGAACGTTTTTCTTTGCAGGCGTCAATGACCTCGACTGTTTATCTGGACATGTTGGGCATGGGAGGAACTGGAATATCACTTAGATATCCTGGCTGCTACAGATAGCGCACACATTGAACTCTGTTAAACGGCTCTATCTATCCCCATTTCTGAAATTACGTGATCAAAGTTGTAAAGATCATTTCGGAACACCCTGTATATTTCGGATGCTAAGCATCCTTCATTCAGTATGAGACCAGTCTCCTGCTTCATTTAATCTGAGACCTATCTGGTACAGAATGAAGGATGCTTAGCACAGATAGTAAACACAAACGTCTTTGTGAACAATTGGAAGGACATTCCTTATTTCTTCTCTTATGCACTTCACTATTTTAATAAGGCTGTGTAATAGTATTGGAGGTCATACAATTCCATTAGAGAAACCATTCGGAATCGACAAGATAAGGTATTTAATACCACCTTCATCAGGATGAACATACGCTGCGTGCCGTTTTTCTGTATATACTGAAGAAAGTGGGAATAAATGTCGAAACAAAGCTGAATTAAATTTCCAATTTCGATTGGTACATATTATTGAATTTACTTTGTAACAATGTCTAACAATTGAAATCGGAAATTTAACTGGACACGCCCAGTTCAACTTTCGTTTAATAATAATAATAAGTTCCTAATGATTTCTATAATGCTCTACTCTAAAGCCTCCATTAGTCTTTAAAAGTATATGATCTTTAGATATATATATAGTAACGCCAAAGGGCTATTGTTATGTAGCTCAACTAATGCCTCTTGTTTATATTAATATTACTGTTAGAAGAAGCATTATTTTAAATCAAAATTACAAGATTTGTTTACATTCACTGTATGTAATTAGGAATAAAGAACAAAAAAAAACATACCTCGACATGTAGATTGTTAGCATTCTTGTAAACAATACAGAATATGTAGAAATTCTCAAGTATAACTAGAGTAGGACCAACCATTCCCATCATGTGTGTTGTTAAAAATATATCAGACTTCAAGCGTCTGATTTGAATGGAGAGGGTCAATGCAAAATAAGCAATGAATAAGACTAGCAAAGATTGAAAGATTTCATTGACTTGATCCACGTAAGAAGAAAACGAGCGGAATTGCTTCCGTAAGTGTATGACTGTGCCTTCAAAACAATGAAGATTCATAAAGAGTTCAGATTTCACTTTCTTGTTGAAATTCTTGTAAGCCAGTGTTAAAAGCTGACAAAAAGTGGTTAAAGTAATGGCAAAGAGTAGAATATAAGAATGGTTGAGCATGTATGCCAAGGAGTCTATCAATGCTAGGATTTCTGGGTGCGCGTTCAGGAAAGATATATCACAAGTGAAAGCTTCAATTTCTCTGGGTTTTGCCAAATGAAATAAATATATAAAAATAAAAATGCACCTAGAGCTAATTAACACCAATGCTATGAGTACATTCTTGAGGAAAGCTTTCCTTAGAATACAATCACTTGTACCATATTTCTTCAGACAATCTGAATTAATAGTTTGAAAGAGAACATTAATCCGCTTCTGGTGCCAAAAACAAAATATGGAAAGAACGATGGCACAGATAGATTGACAAATAAAGGAGATATAAACCAAAATGGCTTTCAATGTCGGTTCCTTAATAAACATTCCCTGATGTCGTGCCAGTATTAAACATATATTAGAAACCTGCAAAATGAATTCGACGATGAACATTACCATCAACACCTTTTGTTTTGCAGAAGATACAGTGGCAAAAAAATTGAGGCCCAAAATTTGAGAAAAGAAGGAAAATGCTGCAGTGAAAGATGCCATGTCGATGTTTTTGATATGATGTCTCTCCTGTGTAATGGCGTAGCTTCTGTTCGAATTGTTTATTTTTTATTGCTTTAGTGATTGGGGAGTGAAGTAGTTGATCTGTGTCAATTCCTGCCTTTGTTATAGGCAAGCATTACTAAAATGAAACACTTTCCGTGAGACACTTCTGTCAAGAAGTTCAAACTTTAGAGTTGGATGGACAATGTGAAAATTTTAATGAAAGTCGTCACTTCGATCACCTCTTCAGCTTCAGACGAAGCAGCTTGTGCTCTGTAATATTGTCAGTGAATGATAATTGAATCGATTGATGAAAGAGGTCCTATTGTATAGAATGGTTACTTTAGTTTTTTTTTGAAATTGGAAAATTATTGATTTGCTTTGACAGCCCTAATTTAATCATCGAATGCGCCTCTTCTGTTACATAATTATACTGCTTTCTAAAAGTTAACTTTTCCTGCACTTAGCTACGTGCGAGACTTATTCGGTAATGGCGACACGCTCTGCTACCTTTTCATACCTTTTGTCGTTATGGCAACATCACTACATGTCAACCATGATTCTGCAGAAATCCATCCTCTCAAAGTGTGATTTCAGTTGAAAACACAATTATAGTATGTACAAGTCCTGATGGAGTCTGCCATGACCGATATTGGTCAGAAAAGAATTTGTTGGGTTGATAAAGCTCATTTACCTTCTCATTTCTAGCCAAAGTAATGGCAGATATGGTTAGCTAGGCCTTACATCATCTTCCAGAACATGTTCGCCGTCCAGAACCAGATCTTGTAGAAAATGCACTCATTCAGACAGTTCTCCTCATAAACAACTCATTATAGGGTTAATATAAATCGACTGCTTTTCTGCGGTAACCAACTGACTGTTCTATGTTTCTGCTTGGACGCTGCTATCTTGCACACACCGAACGTTCACTTCTGCCTATGCTGACAACAATAGCGATGTTGCTCTCGATTAGGGCTTGTCATTTTTTTATTTGACTAACCCTCGTATTTTATAATGAGAGTCCCTGAAAGCCCTATCTACTGAAGTTTAAAGAGCCTACGTGTTACTGTGGGGCGTATTGCAGGACGTACACGAACGGAGATATTTATATATTGAATAACTTTACATATATTTTATCCTCGCTTTGAATAGGAGAGACTTTATCAAATCGATATCTGGAAGGCCATTGATACCATCTCTCGATGGGAGCGAAGTATGCAATTTTTCAGATGTCGCTTGAATCACATAATAGATGTATGAATAAGCAGAGCAGTATAGTGCTGTCAATTCGGGTATTAGCAATTGTCGGAAAATCATGTAATGTAATTATGGCTAAACGACGAGAATTATCAAAGTGTGAACACGGGACGATATTTAGAGCTAGACGTATGGGACATTCCATTTCTGAAGTGGTGCGGGCATTCAGCATTCCTCGATCTAGTGTGTCAAGGGAGTACAGAGAATACCTCATTTCAGGCATTATCTCCCATCACAGCTGCTAAATGATTGTGACCAGCGATATGAGCAGAATGGCCCTTCGAAACAGCCATTAGCAGCCACATTCAGTGAGAGGCATACTAGAAACGTTATTAATATATTGCAGGCTAAAAAATTAACTAAGAATAAAAATTTTCGATATTCTCATACCTTCAACGTTATCCATAGCAGCATTCAATATACCGTGAACGTGGAGGTTTATAAGAAGATCAATTACTTTTATGTGACTACCGGTATCACTAGAAGCTTGCGGAACAGGTGCAGTCTGGTTTCATATTCTATTCTATAACATTTCTTGATGCTATAAGGGTCGTTTAAATAAATATAAAACGTGCTACGTGCTGCCTGATGCTGTGTACTTAAGAGAGACAACATACATGAGACCAGGAAAACTGCACTTCACTGTAATCAAAAATAGAACAAAAAGTGTGGATACTTACATAAGAGAATAAATGGGGAACAACCTTCCATTGTCCACATTGAAGTTTGACCACCACTACTCTGTGAGAATGCGCTCGTCAAAATGACGTAAATAGTACGTGAAAACGTGTGAACGTTATTTAACGGCTGCCGGGGAAGATGAGGCATCATTTTGTCAACTACATATGCGTGTAATGGGTAAGGTTGAGGATTTAAGCGACTATGATAAAAGTTAAATTGTGATGATCCAAAAGCTAAAGACATGTATCTCCGAAACGGCACAGCTCCTCGGATGTTAGTACCTACGAAAAGTGGAAGAAAGGCGGTAAAACCGGTAGTAGATATCGAGACGTCGGCCGTTCACGCCTAATGAGACGTCGGAAACTGTCCCGCTTGGTGGCTCAAATGACAGCTGAATGCATGTGAAGTTGAAGTTGAATGCATCCACTTGGTGGCTCAAGTTGAAGTACCAATGTATCTGAGCACACTGTTTATCCGACTCTTTTGGATATGGGACTTTGCAGCTAATGCCCTTCACGGTACAGATGATAACCCAGTATCATCGACGTTTCCGACTCAGTGACCCGTGACCATCTTTATTAGACCATGCAGCAATGAAGAAGAGTTGCCTGGTCCGATGAATCACGGTTTCTTTTGCATCTTGTCGATGGCCGTGCCATCTTCAAGGTGAACTGTTGATCAAAGGGATAGGTGGAGATATTATGCTTTGGGGGGCGTTATCATGAGCTTTCCAGGAGTGATATTATGTTTTGGGCGTTTTACAACCAAAGGTGATTGTTGGTTGCAAAACACAACATAAAAGCTGTGGACAAAGTGAACATCCTTTCTGACCATTACACCTTTTCATGGCTTCTGTTTTCTTGATCTTAGATGGAGTCTTCCAGTAGGACAACGCTTCTTGTTACAAGGCCATAATTGTCCTACAATGGTTTAAGGATCAATTCCAGTTGATTTCTTGGTCTCACAACTCGCCGATATTACACCAACCAGGTATCATAATCCACCAGAGCGTAACCTCTTCTTGCAAATCTAGCACAATCTTCCCTCGGACTCTTTCCAAGGACTTGTAGAATCATTGCTATGAAGTGTTGAAGTCTTTTGCATGTCAAGGTAGACCAACACGGTATTAGGAGGATGGTCATAATGGTATATTGTACATTTCGGATGCTCAGTATCCTTTATTCTCTATGAGACCAATCTCATACATGAATCAATATCAGACGTCTCATACTGAATGAAGGATGCTTAGCAACCGAAATACATATATATACACAGGGTGAGGAAAAAGTCTGGAAATAGAGCGTGTAACTCGAAAACTGTGTGTAGATTAAAGAAATTAAAAATATTGTTACTAAGCATGATAGGCGCTACTTGGTAGTGACATTTTGAAGTTCATGCAAACTTATCTTCGAAACTACGGCAGATGTAGGCATAGTATTAATTGCAAAGTTGTAGAGCACCCTTCAATTACTTTAAATCGAATGTTAAAATTGTTGCTTTATTTCGGGAAAATTAAACAAAAAAGCATTGCTTGAATTGCGAAAAATTGCTTGTTTGTCATTTCCAGAGATACAAAAAGATGTGCATGCATTAAAAATTCTTGATAAAAGGGATACTAACACAACATTAATTGCAATCATGAACAAGAGTTGCAATCTTCTGATGTGTATCTCTCCATGATCAAGTTTCACTCCGCCTATCCATAAAATGATGAAACCAAAATTTTGATTCAAATCCGGGGGATGTATTACAAAAAATAACGGGGCGCCGAATTAAAGAAAAGCACTGGGTTTGACAAAAAACAATAATAGGGTGACCCTATTAGGGTCTAAGAAAAAAAGATAGCGTGAGTTCCCTAATAGCGATTAGTAGAGGTGGACCAGTTGCATGGCCTCCCAGGTCGACGGATCTTACTCTCCTTGAATTGTTCTTGCGGAGTCACACGAAGGCACTCGTCTACCGGACACTTGTCACTATCCTTGCGCGAAGAAATCCGAGAAATGCCAGGACTCTTTGACAACATATGGAGGTCAATGTTGTGGCATCATGCATCATAAAGGCTGATGGACACTTCGAGCAGCTTTTGTAAGCGTTTTTAACGTGTCAATAAACAAATTGATATTAAGTTGTGATTTTTCATTTGCATGTTATTTCGCTACTCTCCTCCATAATATGACAATGGTAAGGTTCCAACCGCCCCCCCCCCCATATACTAAGATGAATCCTAGCTGTTTGTTTCGTTTGCAAACTACCTTTAGAATCTGTATACTGAAGATTGTAGGAATAATGCCGACCTAATTGATTCTATTAAGATTTCTATAATGATCTACTGTAAAGCTTCCGTTAATCTTTTTAAAAATATAAGATCTTTAGATCTGTATATGGTAAAGCCATTCCACTGTGAAGTAATCTTCCATTGGCGAAAGACGAAGAGCATTGTAGCACTGCTAATTGTAATGTCACCTGTTCACATTTTAACCACTACTTAAAGGACCATTATTTGAGAATATTTAATTAAGTACATAGAATAAAAAACATACCTCGTTATGCAGATTGTTAGCGTCCTTGTAAACAATACGAAATATATATAACTCCTCTAGAATAACAAGAGAAGGAGCAACCATTTCTAAGATCTTTCCAGTTCCAAATATATCAGACTTCAAGCGTCTGATTTGAATGCAGAGGATCAGCGCAAAATAAGCAATGTACATTGCCAGCAAAGATTGAAAGATTTCATTGACTTGATCCACGTAAGAAGAAATCGAGCAGAATTGTTTCCGTAAATGTATGACACTGCCTTCAAAACAATGAAGATTCATGGAAAGTCCGGATTTCACTTTCTTGTTGAAATTCTTGTAAGCCATTGTTAAAAGCTGACAAAACGTGCTTAAAGTAATGGCAAAGAGTATAATGTAAAAATAATTGAGTAAGTTTACCAAGGAGTCTATCAATGATAGAATCTCTGGGTGAGCGGTCAGGAACGGTATACCGAAAGCTTCAATTTCAATAGATTTTGCGAAGTGAAAGAGAAACACAAAAATGAAAATGCACTTGGAGCAAGTTATCACTGACGCAATGGCTACATTCTTGAGGAAAGCTTTCCGAAGACTACAATCACTTGCACTGTCTATCTTCAGTAGATCCGAATGAATTGTTTGGTAGAGGACATTAATCCGCTTCTGGTGCCAAAAACAACTTATGGAAAGAATCATAGCGTAAATAGATTGACAAATAAAGTAGATATAAATCAAAAAAGTTTTCAATTCCACTTCCTGTATTAACATTCCCTGTTTTCGTATGAAGAATAAACCCAGTTTAGAAACCTGCAAAAGGAATTCGACGATGAAAATTGCCATCAACACCTTTTGTTTTGCAGAAGATACAGTGGCAAAAAAATTGAGGCCCAAAATTTGAGAAAAGATGGAAAGTGTTTCAGTGAAAGATGACATAGCGATGATTTGATATTACCTCTCTGCTGCGTCGTAACCTTGTTTCTGGGCGAATTGTTTATTTCTTTGTTGCTTTAGTGATTGGAGAGTGTGTTTAAGACGCCATATTAGTGTTATTTCCTGTTTTTGTTATGGACAAACATTAATAAAATGAAATATCTCTATATCACATAGCATGCTTGAATTATGAATCTACTTTTCCGGTTTATTTAATTTCCTTTACTGCTGATGGGTTTACTTAAAGTTATGTTTCACTTTTTTGATAATTTGAGTGGTAGCTATGGTTATAAACTGCCTCTATTTGCCAAGTTTTTTATTCTGCGAAAATACATATATATTAATAAAAGCCAATGTTTGTGTTTCTTCTGTCTGTGTATATATAGAAGGTTGATTACGATCTATGGCAACGATTTGGAAGAGAAAGTTTACAAAGAAAATTTATGTTCTAGTTGGTGACCCTGGATATGGACTACAGCCAAACATAGGACATTTGCGCTTCATG
The DNA here is from genome assembly GCA_023313115.1 of Rhysida immarginata. NCBI lineage: Eukaryota > Metazoa > Arthropoda > Chilopoda > Scolopendromorpha > Scolopendridae > Rhysida > Rhysida immarginata. The sequence continues at coordinate 293,467 of JAHWFO010002816.1, forward strand.
ATTCGCGAATTCGCAATCCGCGAAAATTTTACTGGAACTGAACTTATTTGCATCAGCGATTTTTTCGCATATCCGCGAAATCCTCGAAAAACCCTACAGAAGTGATTTTGTTTAATTTTTGTAGTAATTTACAAGTTTTCACGCTTTAAAGTGTAAAAGTGGTAAAAATTTCTTTAATTAATGAAGACTCTACTTTGTTTTTGGGGCACATTTATGTCTTTTGGGAAACATTTAGTTTTTTGTATTAAGCTAAGTTTTAAATGAAATTAAAGTGTTTGGGTGTATGGCTGTGGTCATGTTTAGGGTTTCAACTATAGAAATAAGTATATATTACATTTTTAGTGACTCTACCAAACATCCGCGACGGGTTCTGGAACCTAACCTCGCGAATATCCGATGTCTGACTGTATTGCCCTGTACCTGTATATTGCACTGTAGAACAGATGTCTGCACAGTGGTGAGGCTGATGTTGTTTCATTCTTGTTTGCAGGCTTTCCAGAGACCTTTAATAGTTGTTGGACGGTTCTAGCAAGCGCTCGTTTCAATAATCCAAATCTACAGAAGTCCATCGGGGATGCACCAGAAGTGTGACTTGAATCATGTAAAGCATAACGTGAATTCCAGTTTCTTTTTTCAAATTCATCATAGAGCGATCGAGTTAGACATATGGCTAAAGATTTTTGTCTAGAGGCAGCCAAACTTTGCTTTTGTCCTCTCCTTACATTGTGAGGACTGAGAAATGCTGCTGTTAGTGAAGAAAGTTAACCTAAGCCTTCCTGTCCGTTCTTCTGATTGTGAGCTTGCCGTCGTACGAGTTTCCCGCAATCATCATAAATCTTTTTGAAAAACTTTCCTTACCCTCCTTGGACTACATTTGATGTGGCTTCTCTGCACTTGAACAGTAGAAAATCGCGCAGGTTTCTTGCAGTCGTTGACGTAGACGTAGACTTCATCCAAATGACAACGTACTTCCATCGCTCATCGAGCTTCCGATAGTTTCTCTTCCTTTCTGCGACGTGTCGTGGCTGCAGCTTACGAACACGACTTGTGACGCTTTTCCAATTGGAAATCTTTGTTTAGTATTTTATCTACGGTGGCCTGTGAAGTTCCTACAATTTTTGCGATCTCTTTGGATTTCTGGATTTTCGCACTAACAATCTACTTGACCTTTCGAATGACCTTTGGCGGTCGGCTGATTGGAACACGAGGATTTTCCTTTTCCATTCAGTACTGCCTATATGCATTTCTTCGAAAAAGAGAAATTTCGTGTTTTACAAACGCTAATTATAGCAGAATAGCTGGAATTAGCATCTGAAGGGCAGTAATGTACCCTTCCTTGTATAGTCCGATTTTCGGAGACATTTTTTCATGACGTTTACTGTTTTCGAATGAAACACAACAATGCGGAGGTAATAGCATCAATTCACGTTCATTCTGTCACAACTAGAAATAAGTCTTTCAAAAGCATAGAAATTAATAACCGTATTGGTTTATGTTTGTTTGCTTCCATGGCTGGTCGTGTTTGTATATTGCCTCAACAATGATTGATAAATTTAAACATTGCGATAGCCGACGAAAGCTACAGTCCCCGGCCCTCTGATAATCTTGGTTCAACAACAAAGAAGGTTACGACTTTTCCTGCCAGGGCCTGTCTGTTTCATTAGCTACGATGATTGTCAATGATTTACGTAATTATAAGAAGTAATAAATAAATAAATAAATATTATTATTCGTGAGTAATCACGCGAAAATGGACCTGAAGGGATTGGAAACTTTTTTTTTTGTGTTTTTTGTTTGATGATTAACAATCGTTAGACTTTTAAATTTTAGTCTAAACGGAACATCATTATATAAACAATTTTTTTATACTAATCATTGGTAGAACTCGTGTGAAAATATTTTCGCACAAAGAAGTCGTATTATTAACGACTGGATATTATTTTTCATCTGAGTCCTCCATATCGGTCTCGGTGGCTCAGTGACCGCCTCTGATGCCCGAGGACGACGAGGATTTTTTCAGGGGGAAAATCCTGAGATCCCGCACTTCCTTCGGAAGGGAAGTAAAGCCGTTGGTTCCGTGTAGGCCTTTGCCGGCTGCACGTTAAAGAACCCTTGAGAGGCAAAATTTGCGGCCCCTAAAACGCCGTCCTGAAATGACCACGGCAGTTGAAAAGGACGTTAATATCAAACAAACCAACCAACCAACTGAGTCCTCCGTTACTATGTTTGCTTTTACTGTTCAACGGTCTCTAATCATATTGGTATTTCCAATGGTATATTTGTATAAATGAATTGAAACTATACCTTATTAAATTCGTATATTTCGAAAGGCTTATATATTCAATTCTTGGTATTCAACAGTTATTAAGATTAATAATACGCAAACCGTTTCTCTCTGTCACCTCTCGTTTTTAGATATTTGATATGAATGGTTTATGTAAGACTACCATTGTATGAAGGCAATATACTGACAGACAGAATTTTAACTGGAAAATTTATTGTACCAATGAGTTCTAATGAATCTGACATATGACATACATGGTGTTAGAACAATATTAACTTAAGATGCATTTAAACATTTTTACAGCCTCTGGATGCCATATCTGTAAAAGAAAAAAGATTAATAAAATGGCGATATCTTCAAAACCTGAGGTGATAGAGACAAACGGTTTTCAGATTTGAAATCAGCATAACAAACTATAATAGAAAAAGTTAACACCATGTCAGATATCTACAGCTTGTTTATGAGTGTAATCTGGTTATCATAACTGTATGAAAATATTTTAGAAATCAGGTTTTTATGTTTTTACTTTTCAAATGTAAAAACTACGTTCTCAGTGATTGGACATTACATTTTAATGTCTATCTATTTATAGATTATGCAAAACAATTTTCATATATTCGGAACGGCCGTTCAGCAGCATGTAATAGAGCTATGCAAACAATTAAACATACAGCAAGCAATTTAAAATACAGCCAACGCCATCTCTCGGTATTAAAAATAAAATTTGTGATGTAAAAAGTAATTTTGTTACAATCATCTCTCAGCCGAAACCGCTAAAGCTAATTAGATTATCCCCTCAAGGGGTAAATTTCCAAAAATTATGAAACACGTCTTTCTTAATTTCTTACCAAAAGGCCAAATACCAATTTTTATGGATTTAATCATGGATTTAACATTAAAAAATTACGGAGTTTCATACAAAATTACATTCCCTATTTTACTCTCGTAGGGGTCGAATTTCGTAAAATCCTTTCTTAGTGAGTCTCTACATTATAAAATACAACTACAGACCAAACTTATTAATAGCTTCAGCGGTTTCGACTCGGCGATGATGAATCAGTCAGTACATGATATTTTTCATATATAGATTTTTCTCACGCACCTCAGTTTCAGTTGAGTGTTATACAGCGCACACGTTGAGTTAATATTTTTGTTTGCATAATTTTTTGTTCCGAGGCAGTGTGTTTAGAAGTTGACTTGTCCCTCTGCTGCGTCGAGTCACTGGTCGCATAGCAACGTCTGCAAACTTTTACTCGGAATCTATTATTTTTCCCTTTCAGGTTCCTTACCGCTTTAGCACTCACTTTTCTTTTTCATTAAAATCTTTGGAGAGATGTAAGAAATTATTCTAAAACAAATAAAAGAATACAACTTAATTGGGCCTTCAGCTGCTCATGCTTTTGCTGAAAAGGTGAAGGTACTTTCACTAATGAGCCAATAACTGGAGAAAATTTGTTTTGATATGGTTTTTGTAATGTAGTGACTTCCTTTAGAGAATTTATAGATAATTTTTATCAAACTTATTAGAATGTTATAAAGATCACTAGTTATAGTGTGAGAGGGCAATCCTTGCAGATAAAACGGATACTGCCAATATCAACACCCACATTGAGGATGTGATTCCACGCTCTGTGATTGACTACAACTCTATTGAAACAGTTACATGTTAAAAGGCTGTAAACAGAGTTTCTCAACTCACTCAATCGATACAGTCAGAAATAAATCAATACTCATAGCCTTTCTTTGATATTCTAAATTTGTTAAGGATACAATGTCGAATTTTCCTGACCAAACATAATTGGAGACAGTTCCGTTACGAGCATTTAAAATATTTTTTTTTTCTTTTTTCCAAACTGAATATTTATTGTATTAAGTCTGGGGATTTTTCATGTGTTCTTCTTATATTAAAGTTGAGATATTGCAAAGTTTCATCAAACAAACAGCCCGAGCAACGCCGGGGATATCAGTTCGTAGTTATGAATAATGAATAAAAAACTTACCTCGACATATAGATTACTAGCGTCCTTGTAAACAATACGGAATGTGTAGAACTTCTCAAGTATAGCTAGAGTAGAAGCAACAATTTCCATCTTCTTTGTTGTTCCAAATATGTCAGCTTTCAAGCGTCTAATTTGAATGGAGAGCACCAATGCAAAATATACAAAGAACAATGCCAGCAAAGATTGAAATATTTCATTGACTTGATCCACGTAAGAAGAAAGCGAGCAGAATTGTTTCCGTAAATATATGACTTTGTCTTCAAAACAATGATGGTTCATGGAGAGTTCGGATTTTACTTTTTTGTTAAAATTTTTGTAAGCCATTGTTAAAAGCTGACAAAACGTGCTTAAGGTAATGGCAAAGAGTAAAATGTAAGAATTGTTGATTAAGTATGCTAAAGATTGTATCGATGCTAGGATTTCTGGATGCGCAGTCAGGAAAGATATACCGAAATTAAAAGTTTCCATAGTTCTAGGTTTTGGGAAGTTAAAGAGAAATATAAATAATAAAATGCTCCTTGAAGCAATCAATACTGATGCAATGGCTACATTTTTGCGAAAATTTTTCTGGAGAATACCATCACCTGCACTGTCTGCTATCTGTATATCTGAATGAATAGTTTGATACAGTACATTGATCCGTTTCTGGTGCCAAAAACAAATTATGGAAAGAAACATGGCGTAAATATATTGAAATATAGCGGACATAAAAACCAAAATAGTTTTCAATTCCAGTTCCTCTATAAAAATTGCCTGTCTTTGTGCCGAGATTGAACACAGGATAAAAACCTGCACACCGAATTCGAAGATGAAGATTAGCATCAACACCGTTTGTTTTGTAGAAGATACAGTGGCAAAAAAATTGAGGCCCAAAATTTGAGAAAAGAGGGAAAACATTGCAGTGAAAGATGCCATTGCTATGTTTTTGATATGACCTCTCTCATGCTTAGTAACTTTGATTCTGGCCGAATTGTTTATTTTTGTTGATCTAGTGAATTAGTAGGACGCTTTATTTGTGCCATTTCCTGCCTTTGTTACGAACAAGCATTAACAAAATGAAATATCAATATCCATTAGCACGGTAATGACAAACATACTTAAGGAAATTATCTGCTGCTGATGGATTTATTTAATGTTCTGTTTCCCTTTTTGCTGATTTTAATGTTGATTATAAGTTGCTCCGATTTGTCAAGTATATTATTCTGCAGAAATACTATTATGGTAACGATTTGGAGGAGAAAGTTTACGAAGAAAACCCCATTTTTTTTTTATCAATGATCGTGATCTATTTGATCACCATGGTTGTGGACTATTGCTCTGCAGCATATTTACCACTGTAGAAGAGATGTCTGCAGAATGGCGAGGCTGATGTTGTTCCATTCTTGTTTGCAAGTTTTACAAAGACCCGTAATGGTTGTTGGACGCAGTCTAGCAAGGGCTCCTTTCAATAAACGAGATCAGGGATGCATCTTGAAATTGGAATGTCATGATAGTGTGTATTTACCGATAATTCCGGTCTCATCTTCCAAATCTTAATAAATGAAACGGTCGATTGAGACACATGGCTGAAGACTTTGTCTTGAAACAACCCAACTTTCTTTTGTCCTCTCCTTACAATGTAAGGATCGGACTGAGAACATGCTTCTGATAGTAAAGGTAGTTGACCTTAGCCTTACCGTCCACTCTTCTAATTGTGAGCTTTCCGTTGTATCCCTCAATCACTATAAATTCTTGTGATTTCCTTACATCCCTTGGAACACTTCTGATACGACTTCTCTCCACGGGGGTGGGCGGGGGGGGGGGTGAGAAAACATTGCAATTGTTGAGGTAGACGTAGGTTTCATTCAAAGTGACAACGTACATTCACAATACTGCTGCGAAGTAATCCTCATAGAGCCTCCGACTGTTCCTCGTCCTTTCTGCAACGTGTCGTGGCAGCAACTTATGAACACGTCTCTTGTGACGCTTTTGCAGATCACGGTAACCTGTGAAGTTCCTACAATGTTTGCGATCTCTCTTTGGGTTACTGGATTTAGACACGGAAGATGCTGCTTGACCTTTCGAATAACCTGTGCCGTACGGCTTGTGGGAACTCGGAGGATTTTGCACTTTCTGCCCAGTTGGAATTAACTCTTTCCAAGATTTTCCTTTTTTGTTCAGCACTGCCGATATGCCTTTCTTCGAAACAGAAATTTCGAGTTATACATGCGCTAATTATAGCAGATTAGCTGGAATTAGCATCGAAAGGCTTCTTTTTGGATGTACCATTTCTTGTACTGTCCGCTTTTTGGAGACATTTTTTTCATGACATTCACTACTTTCAAATGAAACAGAAAACGCGGATATAATACAATCATTTCACGTGCTTTCTGCACAACTGGAATAAAGTCTGTCAAGAACTTAGAAATTAATAATCGACTTGGTTTGGTTCAACAATCGGCTGATCACGTTTGTATATTGCTTCAAACTTAATGAAATTAAAGGAATGCCTGCCGTAGCCGAAGAAAAATGTTAGCCCCTGGACTTAAAATCACCTGAGCTTCTTAGTACAAATAAAATCTTGTAAACATTCCAAGGAGGAGCTTTAGCAGTGAAGCAGAAATACATTAATACGTTTATCAAAAAGAAATTAATCCCCCCCCCCTTCCGCCTCGCGAGTAGGATAAGGCAAGTCATCTATTTTTACCCCTTTATCTGCACTTTTTACCTCTCCCCAAGTTTTTTTGTAATCAATAAATTGGATTTTTCGAACGTAATATGTAGAAAATGTAAAAAAGCTCGCATTTTCTTTCCTTTCTCATCATTTCCGAACGTATGATATATTACATGCCATATGTTGCCATAGTTCTAAAAACCAAGTGACTGCCAGCCCCGCTAATCCGACCCCAATGGAACAACTGGGCCTAAATTTCATAGTAATGTAGATCTTACCTAGAGGAATCTGGATACTGAATTTCACGCCTTTACGTACCTAAATAGCACACAGATATATTGTTCTCTCTGAATTCCACCCCCGTAATTCCGACCCCCGTATACCAATCAAAACCAAACTAAATAGTGCAGATGGACATGCCCATAGGAAGCTACATTCCGAATTTCAACCTTCTACTTCAAAAAATGTAGAATGATGAAGGGTGATTTAAATCGTGTGTAAAATATAACCAATAAGTAGCTCCATTTTTCCGCTACTTAATAATAAGCTTGTAGATTATGAGCACTTGAGCATTCGTGCGTCAACAAAGCGATTTCACGTGCGCGCGCCGATGTCAATAATGCTTAAAAGATGAACAGAAAGTAACAATGTATTCCTTCTTGACAAATCGATTGTTATATGACATGCCAGTATCTTTGAATTCTTTACACTCACTGTTTTAGCACGTGAATTCGACTTGAAAGAGTCCACGAAAAATTCTGAAAAGTTGATACGGGCGAGCTAACACTTTGTTGGTTAAATTACTGAAAACAGAATTTGAATAAGTTAATCCGTTTTCAAGTTATCGTGCAAAGGGCGGCCGGACGGCCGGATAAACCTACAGACCAAGGGCGCATTCTTATAAGTAGCTTTTATACTAAAGCTCCTAATAACGATGTAAACTTCATTGTTTCCAACAAACGAAAAATTACTGATTGTTAATTCTATGATTGTTAATTGAGATATTGCAAAATTTCATCAAACAAATAGCCCGAGCAACGCCAGGGAAAACAGCTAATTATGAATAATGAAGAAAGAACTTACCTCGACATGTAGATTATTAGCGTCCTTGTAAAAAATACAGAATGTGTAGAACATCTCAAGTATAATAACAATAGTAGGAAATATTTGTATCATCTTTGTGGTTTCAAATATATTAGCCTTCATTCGTCTGATTTGAATGGAGAGGACCAATGCAAAATAAGCAAAGAACAATGCCAGCAAAGATTGAACGATTTCATTGACTTGATCCACGTAAGAAGAAATCAAGCAGAATCGTTTCCGTAAATGTATGATTCTGCCTTCAATATAATGAAGGTTCATAGAGAGTTCGGATTATACTTTATTGTTGAAATTCTTGTAAGCCATTGTTAATACCTGACAAAACGTGCTTAAATTAATGGCAAAGAGGAGAATGTAAGAATGGTTGAGTAGATATGCCAAGGAATCTATCAATGCTAGGATTTCTGGGTGCGCGGTCAGGAAAGATATACCAGAAGTGAAAGCTTCAATTTCACTAGGTTTTGTTAAGTGAAGGAGAAATATAAAAATAAAAATGGATCTTGAGCCAATTAACACTGATCAAATCGCCACATTCTTGAGGAAAGCTTTCTGATCCGAATGAATAGTTTGGTAGAGTACACTAAATCGCTTTTGCCGCCACTGACAAATTATGGCAAGAAATATGCCGTAAATAGATTGACATGTAAAGGCCATATAAAATAAAAAAGATTTCAACTCCAGCTTCTTGATAAATATTTTCTGTTCTCGTACTAAGATTAAACACAGATTAGAAACCTGGAAAGCGAATTCGACGATGAAGATTACCATCAACACCTTTTATTTTGCAAAAGAAATAGTGGCAAAAAAATTTAGACCCAAAATTTGAGAAAAGAAGGAAAATGCTGCAGTGAAAGATGCCATGGCTATGTTTCTGGTATGAACTCTCTCCTGTGTATTTATTTTGATTCTGGTCGAATTGTTTATTTTTTGTTGCTTTAGTGATTGAAAAGGGAATTAGTTAGGACCCTTTAATTGTGCCATTTCCTGCCTTTGTTACGAACAAGCATTAATATAATGAATATCAATCCAATTAGCACCGTAATGTTAAGGAAATTATCCGCTGCTGATGGTTTATTTAATGTTTTGTTTCACGTTTACCAGAGAAATTATTAATATGCTTATCGAAACATATTTAGTAAATTATGAAGATCTCAATTGATTGTGGAGAAGGCAATCCTTGCTGCTCAATAGGTACAATAATATTCAGGACATGATTCCACGCTCTGTGGCTGAATACAACTCTAGTGAAATAGCTACATGTTGATGAGACAGTAAACAAAGTTCCTCAACTCTCTCAATGCATTTATGAATATCTATACATATAAAGAAGGATGTTTGTTTGTGGGTTTGTGGGTATGTTTGTTTTTTATACAAATCTACAGTTTTATTCCGATCTTGATGAAATTTTGCATACTTGACCTTCAAAGCATGAGGAAGGTCACTGTGTACCTCAGATTTCGGAAAAATAATAAATATCGATAAAAAAATCGATATTCATGGTTATGGCAAGGCATATTAATGAGAAATATCTCATGACCAACAATGCAAGGCAAAGTTTGTGCAACAATAGGCCCATCGTGTTCGCATCAACAATGGTATCAACGCGCAATTTACCAATAACAATGAGCACAGAATGCTGATGCAACGTTAAAGCAATCTTTCCAAGAATAATAAAATGATGATGCGATATGGATAAGTTTCAATTCGTAACACTGCATAGAATTCCTGTTATTCAGGCTTTTCTTAGAAAAGAGAGTTCTTAGTACTTAACAATCTCTTGAAAATCTTTAAAAATGATCAGTAGCTGGAGATAATGGAGAGTTAGCAGACTTTTGAGAAAGAGTGGAAAGACGACAGAGGAAGCACTCCTTTAGCTCCGTGATGTATTGAGCAAATGGGAAGCAAGTAAATAGAAGAATCGGTGACCGCTAGACTGCACAAAGTGATGAATGGCCAAGTTTTACTTCAACACATCGAGAGAAGAGTGGAAATTGTAACAACATCAAGTGTACATCTGAGATAAGATAACGTGAGTAAGAAATTATTTAGACTAGTAGTGGCATCCTTGGAGAGGTCCAGCCATTGTGAGCCTTTAAAAAACTTTTTTTCGAATTTTCATTAAGAATTTTTACTGTATTAATTCTAAGCATTTTCATGTGTTTATTTTTAAGATATTGCAAAATTTAATTTAATTTTTTGAGATTGTTCTATTTACCTACAAGTGTAATTATCCCGGGCAACGCCGGGTACCTTTGCTAGTCTTCTATCTTCTATATATATAAAGAAGGATGTTTGTGGGTCTGTGCGTCTGTGGGTCTGTGGGTCTGTGTGTGGGTCTGTGGATCTGTGTGTACGTTTTTTATACAAATCTACAGTTTTATTCCGATCTTGATAAAATTTCGCATACATGACCTTTAAAGCATGAGGAAGGTCACTGTCTACCTCAGATTTCGGAAAAATAATAAATATCGATAAAAAATCGATATTCATGGTTATGGCAAGGCATATTAATGAGAAATATCTCATGACCAACAATGCAAGGCAAAGTTGGTACAACAATAGGTATCAACAATGGTATCAGCACGCAATTCACAAACACACTGCATGAACCAACAATATATATCTCATGACTAACAATGAAAGGAAAAGTTTGTGCAAGTGTAATTATCCCGGGCAACGCCGGGTACCTCTTCTAGTATATATATAAAGAAGGATGTTTGCTTGTTTGTTTGTTTGTGGGTTTGTGTGTTTTCTTTGTTTTTTTATACAAATCTACGGTTTTATTCCGATCTTGATAAAATTTCGCATACATGACCTTCAAAGCATAATAAAGGTCACTGTCTACCTCAGATTTCGAAAAAATAATAATTATTGATAAAAAAAATCGATATTCATGGTTATGGCAGGGCATATTAATGAGAAATATTTCATGACCAACAATGCAAGACAAAGTTTTTGCAACAATAAGTATCAACAATGGTATCAACACGCAATTCACCAACAATATATATCTCATGACCAACAATGCAAGGCAAAGTTTGTGCAATATAGAATTCAATGCATAGAATTTCCGTTATTCAGGATTTTCTTAGAAAAGAGAATTCTTAGTACTTAACAATTTCTTGAAAATTTTTAAAAATGATCAGTAACTGGAGATAATGAGTTAGCAGACTATTGAGAAAGAGTGTAGACTCCTTTAGCTCCGTGCTGTATTGAGCAAATGGTAAGCAAGTAAATAGAAGAATCGGCGACCGCTAGACTACACAAAATGATGAATGGCCAATTTTTGCTTCAAGATATGGAGAGAAGAGTAGGAATTGCAACAACATCAAGTGTACATCTAAAGTAAGATTACGTGAGTAAAAAATTATTTAGACTAGAAGGCATCCTTGGAGAGGTCCATCCATTGTGAGCCTTTAAAAATTTTTTTTGCGGTAAATCAAGTCCCGGTATATCACCTAGAATGGATTTTTTAAGTGAAGAGGTAAATTCCTGTCTTTCGGATTTTTCTTAGAATGGATAGTCCTTTCGCTCTATATTGTAGCGATTGAGTTATTATTTAACCAATTTGGAGGTTTAATTTAGCCTACTGAGGTTGTTCTGTTTACCTACAAGCATAATTATCCCGGGCAACGCCGGGTCCTCTGCTAGTTTTTTAATATAGACAGAAATAATTCAATATTTTTTGCTCTTCTTTGATATTCTAAAATGTTAAGGATGCAATGTCGAATTTTTCTGGGAAAACAATTAGACACACAATTCCAGTGCCATCATTTTCAAGAATTATTTTTGTTTTTTCTAATATTGAATATTTATTTATTAATTCTAACGATTTTTCAAGTATTCGTATTTACATTCAGATACAGATATTGCAAAATTTCATCAAACAAGCAGCTTGAGGAACGTCAGGCATATCATCTAGTTAAGAATAATGAATAAAAAAACATACCTCGACATGTAGATTGTTAGCGTCCTTGTAAACAATACGGATTGTGTAGAACTTCTCAAGTACCATAAGAGTAGGAGCAACCATTTCCATCTTGTTGGATCCAAATACATCAGCCTTCATGCGTCTGATTTGAATGGAGAGGATCAATGCAAAATAAGCAAAGAACAATGCCAGCAAAGATTGAAAGATTTCATTGACCTGATCCACGTAAGAAGAAAGCGAGCAGAATTGTTTCCGTAAATAAATGATCCTGTCTTCAAAACAATGATGATTCATGGAGAGTTCGGATTTCACTTTCTTATTGAAATTCTTATAAGCCATTGTTAAAAGCTGACAAAATGTGCTTAAAGTAATAGCAAAGAGGAAAATGTAAGAATTGAGGAGTAAATATGCCAATGACTCTATCAATAATAGGATTTCTGGATACGCGGTCAGGAAAGATGAGTGAGTGTAAGCTTCAAGTACTCTGGGGTTTGCGAAGTGAATGAGAAATACGTAAGCAAATATGAATCTTAAGCCAATTAACACCGAAGCAATGGCTACATTCTTGAGGAAGGTTTTCTGAAGAATGCAATCACTTGTACTGTCTATCTTCAGTAGATACGAATGAATAGTTTGATAGAGGACATGAATTCGCTTCTGGTGCCAAAAACAAATTAAGGAAAGAAATATGGCGTAAATAGATTGAGATGTGAAGGATATATAAACCAAAATAGTTTTCAAATCCAGTGCCTTGATAAACATTTTCTGTTGTCGTATCAAAATAAAACACAGGTTAAAAAGCTGAAAAATGAATTCGAGGATGAAGATTACCATCAATAGCTTTTGTTTAGCAGAAGATACAGTGGCAAAAAAATTGAGGCCCAAAATTTGACAAAAGAGGGAATATTCTGTACTGAAAGATGCCATATCGATGCTTATGATATTACCTCTCTCTCTCTTGTGAAGTTACATTGACTCTGGTCGACTTGTTTGTTTCTATGTTGCTTTAGTGATCGGAGAGTGAATAAGTTAAAACGCTTTATTTGTATCGTTTACTGCCGTTGATATGGACAAGTATTAATAAAAGGAAATATCAATATCACTTAGCACGCTATGCTTTATTATCTGCTGCTGCTGAATTTATTTAATATTCTGTTTCACGTTTTTGCTGACTTTTAATGTAGCTATGGCTTATAAATTCTTTTAATTGTCAAGTATATTATTCTGCGGAAATACATGTATACTAATAAAAGCACATGTGTTTGACTTTTGTGTTTGACGCGATAATCTATACAACGATGGAAGTAAAGGGCGTAAAACCATGCATAATGTTTTAACATAGTCCAGAAAATGCTTTTTATTACTTTGTCGTAGATTTCCGTTGATTGTACGTGTTTTATGAGTGAAAAACAAACTAATTTTCATGAAAAAATATATATTTAAATTTCTAAATTTAGCAATAGAACTATTGACAAGAACATGACAAGTCATTAATAAAAATTAACAATCCACTCTTACAATGAACATTACAAAATACACTGATTGGCCAGATTATGATAACCACCCATCAGTACTTCTTTGGGCCACCTTCTGCCTTCAGTACTGCAGCGATTATTCTTGGCATTCACTCAACGAGATATTGAAAGGTGATGAGAGGAATCTGACACCATGCCTGATGAATAGCACTGTCCAGTTGTGTGAGATTTTATGGTTGTAGAACGACCTGCCTAATGGCTCTTTCAACTCCATCCCACAAATTCTCATTTGGAATGAGGTCTGGTGATTGTAGTGAGCCACCTAAGCAAGGTAAAGCTTCTTTCGTTTTCTTGAAACCACTCCTGCACAATACAATCACCGTGGTATGGCGCCTTGTCTTCAAGGAAGAAACCATCTCCATTGATATACGTCATCAACAGGATAAGTTGAACTTGATTAGGAACGTTATGTTTTGTGCTATTCAGACGTTGTTCTCACTCTGCCATCTGCATGATGCAACTGGAAATGTGATTCATCGGCATGAATGCTTGATTGTCCAATCCTTGAGTTCCTGTGCGAATTGGAGAAGTTTTTTGTTCTTAACTGCAGACAGCAAAGGGGTTCTAACAGGCCTTCGGCTTCCATATCTCATACGATGCAGTGTACGGCGAACAGAGCGTTCAGAGATCATTTTTAGAGGATCCCTGATTAAGATCTGCAGTAATTCCATGCACTGTTGCTCTTCTCTTGCCTTGTACCAGTCTTGCCGCTCTCCGTTCTGCCCGAATGTTGACTAGTCGATGATGGCCACAATACGTACGTTCAGATTCAGTTTTTCGGCTGACAGTCTTTAAACACTTTAACAAACAGCTGCTCTTGAACATTTAACGAATGCAGCTGTTTTGCTGATACTCGCTCCATGGCTCTGAGCTCCAACAATCATCCCACGTTCAAAGGCTGTTAAATCGCGTCGTTTACCCACAACTTCAGAAACAAATCAATTCTACTGTCGAGGTAAATAACCTGCTTCGCTATTTATGATGGTCTGGCCCTCTAGCAACTTCAGCGCAAATTGACAGCTAATTTGCCTACATACGTCAAGTGCTATAATAATCTGGCCACTCAGTGTAGACAGGAAGGTGGTTTTCACTATTAATATCTATGCTGGGGGATATCTCTCTGTCTGTGTGTAATATGATCTTCTCGAAGCGTAAGAAATATTTTCAAAATCTTTTTTCTCCAGACCATAAATACGGACCATCGTACGGATCAGTTTGAAGAAGGTCAAAATCGGTACAATGGTACGTGCTCTAATAGTTCCATTATGACATATACACACGTAGTTACTTTCTTTTCAAACACGCTTATCCTTTCGGGTCGCAGAGGCATCAGCATCTTTTCAAACGCAATCTTCCGCCAGCAGCGCTTGTCCTCAATGGTAATACTCAAGCGACTCCAAACAAGATTTTTCATGTAGTTTAGCCGCCTCGTTCTAGGTGGAATCCTTGGTCTCTTGACCACCAGCTTGGAAAATAGCAATTGCCTATGAAGAAACGTTTGTAGCATCAGTACCATGTAGCCATATCAACGCAACGGAGATCTCTCAATGCGTAGAAGTAGCAGCTCAACACCTGAAGATTCCTTATGACGCTACTGTACACTATATCTAGAGGAGTAACACTCGCCACACTTCTCAGGAATCTCATTTCGGCTGCTTGAATCCGCAATCGCACTCTATGTGTCATTACCCAAGACTTATAACTATACATGGGGACAAAGATTTGAAAATAGAGCTTGGCTTTATGATACCCAATAACCTCAGTTTTAATTTTAACAGCGCACACGTTGAGTTAATTTTTGTTTGCATAGTCTTTCTTCTGAGTTTTCGTGTCTAGAAGGTGTTTATTTGTCCCTCCCTTGCAGTCTTGCCCGTCCCCTGCAGTCTTGCCCCTCCCTTATTTTCTCTTCAGGTCCCTTTTCGCGTGACCACTCACATTTCTTTTTTAATAAACACTTTGGAGAGAAGTAAGAAATTTTTCTAGAATAAATAAGAGAAAAACATGTAGGGCGTGCAACTGCTCAAGCTTTTGCTGAAAACGTAAAGATAAATTCCCTAATGAGCCAATAACTGGAGGAAATTTTTATTTTCATATGATGTTTCTAATGTAGAGAAGTTTTGTTTATCTAAACATATTAAAAATATCAATTGATTGTGTGAGAGGGCAATTCATTTTGCTAAAACTGATACTACTGTCAATGTGAACAACCACAATCAGTACATGATTCCACGCTCTGTTCGGAATATAACTCTACACTACATGATCAAAGGAGTTGGGACACCCCTATGAACACCTGGACTGAACTGGGCCCGCTCATCAAGGTGGACGGAAACCTCAATGCTGATGGCTACAGGACCATTCTGGATAACGGGGCACCACCAGCGCTATGGGAACACTTCGGTGACGGGCCATTCCTCTTCCAGCACGACAATGCGCCTTACCACAAAGCAAGATCCATATCCGACTGGTTTTACGAGATGCGGGTTGAAGAACTGGATTGGCCCGTCCAGAGTCCTGATCTCAACCCCATCGAACATCTTTGGGACGAATTGGAAAGACGTGTGAGATCCAGGATGGTTCGCCCTACATCTATCCAGGAACTGACCACGACACTCCTCGAGGAATGGAGGTCAATACCTGTGGACACATACTGTAAACTTGTGGACAGTATGCCTTTTAGGGTGAAGGCAGTGATAGCAGCTCGGGGTGGTCCTACACACTACTGATTGAAGCTTTTTGCGGCTTTACGGTGTCCCAACTCCTTTGATCATGTAGTGTATTTAAACAGTTACTCACTCAATCCATTTATGAAGTATTTTTTAATATAGACAGAAATAAATCAATATCCACAGCATTTCTTCGATATTCTAAAATTTAAAGCATGCAATGTCGAATTTTCATGGGCAAACACAATTGGACACAAAATTCCAGTGCGAGCATTTAAAAAAATTATTTTCGTTTTTCCGAAGTGAATATTAATTCTAAGGATTTTCAAATTCAGATACTGCAAAATTTTATTAAACAAACAGCCCTTATTTTATTAAACAAACATTCCTTATTTTATGAAAAAGGAATAAAATACATACCTCGTCATGTAGATTGTTAGCGTCCTTGTAAACAATACGGAATGTATAGAACATCTGAAGTATAATAAGAGTAGGCATAGCCATTTCCATCATCTTTGTATTTCCAAATATATCAGCCTTCAAGCGTCTGATTTGAATGGAGAGGATGAATGCAAAATAACCAAAGAACAATGCCAGCAAAGATTGAAAGATTTCATTGACTTGATCCACGTAAGTAGAAATCGAGCAAAATTGTTTCCGTAAATGTATGACTCTGTCTACAAAACAATTCCGGTTTATAAGGAGTTCGGATTTCACTTTGTTGTTGAAATTCTTGTAAGCCATTTTTAAAAGCTGACAAAACGTGCTTAAGGTAACGGCAAACAAGAGTATGTAAGAATTGCTGAGTATTAATGGCAAGGACTCTATCAATGCTAGGATTTCTGGGCGCGCGGTCAGGAAAGATATACCGCAACTGAAAGCTTCAATTGCACTGGGTTTTGCGA
Organism: Rhysida immarginata; assembly: GCA_023313115.1. Classification (NCBI taxonomy): domain Eukaryota; kingdom Metazoa; phylum Arthropoda; class Chilopoda; order Scolopendromorpha; family Scolopendridae; genus Rhysida; species Rhysida immarginata. The sequence continues at coordinate 310,542 of JAHWFO010002816.1, forward strand.
AGTGAAGGAGAAATATAAGAAATAAAATGCATCTTGAGCCAATTAGCACTGACCCAATGGCTACATTCTTGAAGAAAGTTGCCTGAAGAACACGATCACTTCTCCTGTCTATTTTCAGTAAATCCGAATGAATAGTTTGGTAGAGTACAGTAATTCGTTTCTGGTGCCAAAAACAAATTATGGAAAGAAATATGGCGTAAATAGATTGACAAGTAAAGTACATATTAACCAAAATAGTTTTCAAATCTAGTTCCCTAATAAACGTTTCCTTTTGTCTTACCAGGATTAAACATAGTTTAGAAACCTGCAAAGTGAATTCGACTATGAAGATTGCCATCAATACTTTTCGTTTTGCAGAAGATACAGTGGCAAAAAAATTGAGGCCCAAAATTTGAGAAAAGAGGGAAAGTGCTGAAGTTAAAGATGCCATGGCGATATTTTTGATATTACTTCTCTCCTCTGTAGTAACCTTGATTCTAGTCGACTTGTTTATTTCTTTTATTGCTTTTGTAATAGGAGAGCGAATTAGTTAGGACGCTTTATATGTGCCATTTCCTGACTTTGTTACGAAAAAGCATTAATAAAATGAAATATCATTATCAATTTGCACGGTAATGACAAGCATGCTTAAGGAAATTATCCGCTGATGATGGATTTATTTAATGTTCTGTTTCAGGTTTTTGCTGATTTTAATGTTTGCTATAGTTATAAATTGTTCCGATTTGCCAAGTATATTATTCTGCGGAAATACATGTATATTATTAAAAGCCAATGATTGTGTATCTTCTGTCTTTGTTTATACAGAAGGTTGTTTACGATCTATGGTAACGATTTGGAGGAGAAAGTTTACGAAGTAAACCAACGATCGTGATCTATTTGGTTACCATGGTTGGGGTTCTATATGCGCTAATTATAGCAGAATAGCTGGAATTAGCATCGGAAAGGGCAGTAATGTACCTTTTCTTGTAGTGTCCGCTTTTAGGAGACATTGGAGCCCTTTTTTCATGAGATTTAAACATTCCAAGGAGGAGCTTTTACAGTGAAGCAGAATTACATTTATACATTTATTAACAAGAAATTACTCCCCCGTATAGGGTAAGGCATGTATTAGGCCCTGCGGTCATCTATTTTTACCCCTTTATCTGAACTTTTTACCTCCCTCCAAGTTTTTTAATCAAAAAATTGATTTTCTCGAACGTAATGTGTAGAAAATGTGAAATAGCTCGTATCTTCTTTCCTTTTTCATCATTTCCGAGAGAATGACATAACATGCCATATATCACGTATAAATGATTAATTCTTTTTAAAGAAGTGATTAGAGTGGGAACAAATCAGGCAGAGTAGTCAAATAATGAATTTCAATTTCTTTAGTAGAGTAAATTGAAGATAACAAAGGGGTTAAACAAATGTCTGAGTACAATTGCGTGGAACAATGCAGGTCACAAAATAATATTAACGAACAGATTCCACCTAATATTTTCAATGCAATTTATACATTCTTAAATACTTTTAAATTTGAAATATGCTATTCTTCATTGTTGAAGAACTCGCAACACTTGGAGGGCACATCAGAATATCATGTATTGGAGAAGATGCTTCAAACTCTTTCCACAAGTAGGTGAGTGAAGTCAAAGGGGGAGTGGCTAACTTATCTACGAAAAGCAAGGCTTGAGGAGCCCCATGGCTACGTTTGAGGAGCTCCAAGGCTTGGGCCGGCCAGGTGGCCGAGAGGGCTAGGGCGTAGGCTTTCTAGTTCTCGAGTCCGCCTGGTCGTGGGTTCGAATCCCACCGTGGGCATGGATGTTTGTGTTTGTCCCGGGCTGCGTACAGATATAACTTGTGTAAAAGGCCCAAAATGACCTTAGTAGTCGACGCCTTAATTTCTAGAACCCCCCCCCCCCAAGGCTTGGGGACTTAGGAGATCCCCCCTTTATCTGCTGTTTCCTGAGGCAGAAAGTTTGCTCCGGCATCTAATGCTGCTTTGTCGTCCTCATGAAAATTGTTACGATGCGTGGGCGAGGAATTTCGAACGATTCGTGTATGACCAGATAGGTATCGTCGAACTTTCCTGTCGAGCGATGGAATCCTACTGGCTTGCCTTTTCCGAACGTCGCGCATTAATCCTACGCCTTCTTCCTTCTTCTTGTGTCTCTGCGAAAGACATTTCAAATTTGCATAACGCCTTGAAGAAGAGTTGCATCCGTCTTTAATTCCCCTATATTGCCGGCTCCTATTCCAACTTCGTTGATCCACCGGGATGACCGAAGTCTGGCACGGACGGGGCTTCTCCCTTCCAATCTCTTCGTTTCTTTAATTCTTAACTGGGTCCCTCTTATGTCTTCTCGTCACAAACTCATATTCTCTTCTATCCTTCTTTTTTCTCCTTAACGGCGACGCCTCGCGTTTATCTTGCCTTCTATCTTTCTCTTTTTCATTGGTCCTGTTTTCTTATTTTCTTCCAATGATCTTCCGATCGGCTTATTCTTTGCGACGGGAGAGGACGATTGCGAAGAAGACACACGATCTTTTGTTTCATTCTTTATTAAATCATCTCACTTCTTCTGTCTTCTCCCTGTTGCCTCCAATTGATTTGGCACCATATTTTGCCATAGTTCTAACGACAAAGTGACTGCCACCCTCGCAATTCCGACCCACTGGAACAATTCTGCCTAAATTTCATAGTAAAGTAGATCTTCCGTCCCCAGTGCACAATCAAAAACAAACTAAACAGTGAAGGTGGACATGACCATTGTAAGGTAATTCCGAATTTCAACCTTCTACCTCAAAAAATATAGAAATTATGAAGGGGACGAACGGACAACATAAAACTAATAACTAGCACTTGAGCAATCGTGTGTCGACAAAGCGATTTCACGTGCTCGTGCCGATGTCCATAATGCCTAAACGATGAACAGAAAGTAACAATATATACATTCTTGACAAATTGATTGTTATATGCCAATCCATTACCTTGGTATTCTTTACAGTCACTGTTTTAACACGTGAATTCGACTTGAAGGATTCCACGAAAAATTCTGAAAAGTTGATACGGCTGAGCTAAGACTTTGGTGGTCATATTTCTGAAAACAGAATTTGAAAAAGTTAATCCCTTATCAAGTTTACGTGCAAACGGCGGACGGCCGGATAAGCTACAGCTCCTAATAATCGATTTGGTTTATGTTTATTATATAAACGTAGGAGTTGTGATAAATTATATATTAATTAAGATAAATAAAACTCCTTTAATTAAAGAAAACAAATAAAATAAATAATAGAATCAATGAAAAAAAGTCACCCAATTGATAAAGTAGATGTTGATGGACGAAAACACAAATGAAACAAAGGTCTTGTGGAGAAACTCAGATGAAATACAGAAGAAACACTGAAGAAACGAACATCTAGTGGAGGAATGTTACACGAACACAGGGAGGCACACAGTTACAGATGAAGAAGGTCTATGATGAAAGTTTGATGATTCGTAACACGTAGATGACAAAACTTGAAATATATTAATTATAACGTTTTCGGGATTTTTTTCCCATCTTCAGTAGTAAATTTTTAGGAATGAATGGAAGATATAATAATAAAAAGCAAAAACAATGTAATTTAATGCAATGTGTGATATTATGATTAGTTTGATAGCAAAAACAATCATTTAGTGAACCACTGCATTAACCAAAATCATAATCCGGATTGGAACAAAATCAAAATCATTGGTAAAGAAATAAATTACAAAAAAAGACTAATAAAAGAAACCATCAACATTATTTCGAATGAAAAAAATTTAGCCAAACCATCTATAGAAATTAATAATAAATGGAAATTACTACTAAAAATATAATATCACTTCCCTTACACACAACAATCAAACTAATCATAAATGAAGACGATTGAAAAAACCTCATTTCCTATAAAAGTTGTTTCTATTTCCATGACCTATCCACTGAACCCTACTCGACCCTATTCCCATTAAAAGATTTTGGGCGGAACCCGTGTGCACCCATTTCCAGCCATTTCCTGAAAATGTAATAACCACCCTTAAATTCATTACATAGTCTTCAGTTTGTAATCTGATACACCTGTACCCTATATGGCCAAAAGTGACCGGACATCCCTCCGAAGAAGTAGATCTGACGGTTCACGTGGTCTGATACATCATCGAACCATATAAATCTAGAGCTCAGTGACTTTAAACTTGGCAATATCATTTAATGATACATGTTCAACAAGTCTGTCCGAGCAATTTATACTGTATGTGCCTTGATCCATGTCTGTGCTGTAATCATAAAGTGGAACAACAACAGCCCAAGAACGGACAGGTACACCAAAGATAGTGACAGACAGGAACCACCGAACACTGAAACGCGTTGTGCGCACATATCGGTTGCTCTCCACTTAATCACTGGCTAACGAATTCCAACATGCACCAGGAAGCAAGGCCAGCGCTAGAATTGTCCACAGAGAATTACATGCTATGGGTTACCATGGTCGCGCAGCATCACATAAATCCGACTTCAGTAACATCATCCAAGGTCGGTTGGGGTGGTGCAAAACTCGATACAACTAGACTCTGGACTAGCGGAAACGCGTTCTTTGGAGTGACCAGTCACGTTACATCATCTGGTAATATAATGGAAGAGTATTTGGGGAACGCTTCCTGCGGGAATACTTGAAGTTTGGTAGTGGAGGCTATATGGTCTGAGGATGCTACTCATGACTTGGGCTGGATCCTTGGCTTCCAGTGAAGGAAACCTGAAAAGTGGACGGTATAAAGACATTCTGGACAATTCAGTACTTCCAATACCGTGGGAACAATTCGGGGGAGGCTCTTTCTTGTTTAAACAAGATAATGTCACAGCTCACAAAGCGAGGTGCATACAAGAATGGTTCCATGACATAGATGTTGAAGAAATGGCCTGGCCTACTCAGAACTCGGACCTAAATTCAATCGAAGCTCTTTGGGATGATTTGATACGCCGATTGCGGGCCAGATCGATCTCGCTAACGCACTTAGGGAAGTGTGACACACAATTCCTCGAGAAACTTATCAAAAACTAGTCGAAAGCATCCCCAGCAGAGTGCACGCTGTTATTGCAGCGAAAGGAGGCCCAACGCATACTAGTCATGTCATAATAAAACGTTGTTTCTTTATGTGCATGTGTCCGGGTACTTTTGGCCATATAAGGTATAGCTATCGTTAAGGATCAGGTAAACCAATACATGTTGACTCTCTTACCTGGGGACAATAGGATATTTCAGTAGAAATTGCGACATGTCACGTGACTAGCATTGGCTTAGATTTGGTGGAGGAGCATGACAAAGACTTCCAAAGTGTCGAGGACTTTTAGGATCATCTCAGCTACCATGTTCTCTCCATGGATCTTACACCACGCACCCTTAAGCAGCTGTCGAAAGTATTTACTCCAGTCTGTTTGGCTTGATATTAATAGATACCTTCCAGAAACTTATTCACAATAATGCAACTCGACTGTGTGTGTTTATCTTATCTGCTACGTAAAAGAATTTGGTACCTACCTCGATGTGTAAAAGGAGGGCTTCCTTGTAGAGTATACGAAATACATATAAATCTTTGAGCATGCCCATCAGAATGTAAGCAGGATGAAGAGAGACGAGAGCATTGTCAAATCCAAAGAAGTCAGGTTTGAAGGCTCTTATATAAATGCACGTGTTACACACGAAGTAGGATATCCACATAGCCAAGAAAAAATTAAAAATTCCATTCACTTGTTCGACATAAGAGGATATCAATGAGAATCTGCGTCTGTATGCAGTTAGCTGTTCTGTGAAGTACCTAGAGTTCTTGAGGGATTCGGACTTCAATTGAAGGTTGAATTGCTTGTAACTCATTGAAAGGAGCTTACAGAAGAGATCGATAATCATAGCGAATAGGAACGTGTATGTATGGCCTGATACTAGGTCTAAGACTTTAATAATCGTGTAGAACTTCGGGTAAAGCAAAATGAAGTCTATTTCAAAGAGCGGTGGATTCATATTGGTTTTTACGAATCTCAGTTGCTGCATGACGGCTAGTGAGCCTGTAATGAGTATTGCAGGTACAGCCTTGGTGAGGAAGCGCTTAAAGAGAAGGTGGTCGTGTTCGCTTTTCTTTAGAATTGTACGACCAAGTGAGCTGTAAAGGGTTTTGATCTTGTCCTGGTTCCAAAAGCAAGCGATCGAAAGGGAAAGTGAGACGCTTCCTGCAATCAGAGGGTGAAAGAACATGACAACGTTTTTCACTTGGTTTTCGTAGTTAAGGACGCATAAGGCGAGTATGGCGTTTGCACAGAGATTACTAATCCGGATAAAGAGCCAGGCGAGAAAGACGAACCTTAGCAGTCGGCGCTTTCCGTGAGACACTTCTATTAAGAAGTTCAAACCTAATAGCTGGGTTGACAATGTGAAAATTTTTGTGAAAGTCGTCATCTTGGGTGCCTTCTTCAGCTTCAGGAGAAGAGGCTGTTGTTCTCTGATGTTGTCAGTGAATAATACTTGAATCGATTGATGGAAGAGGTCCCATTATATGGAATGTTTACCTTAGCTTTTTCAGAAATTGGAAAATTATTGATTTTCTTTGATAGCCTTAATGTAATCATCAGACGTTCCTCGTCTATTAGGTAAACAGACTCCCCTCCTAAAGTTTACTTTTTCTTGCACTTAGCTGCGTGCGAAACTTCTTCGGCGACGGCGACGCGCTATGCTACTATTAGATACCCTTCGTCGTTATTAAGGCACTGCAGTTAAAAACTCTTTATAACGAACCTCTTTATAACGAAATTTTCTGTAGAAAGATTTTTTTTTTTAAAGTTTGGTTTTCCCACACGTAGATTCAATGTTAAATGACAACCCTTACAACGAAATTCCATAGCTTCTCTTCTTACCGGGTGGCGCAAAAAAGGTGTTAGAAAGTTTTTGTCTACTACGACATAATATGAGGTTATAGATTCTTGTTATCATATTTATGCTATAACAGGTTGTCAATGTGATTTCCTGAAATTTTATGCATAAGGTTATCAAAGTGATTTCCATCTGCTGCATTCTGTGTGTAGAGCCTTGAAATGCATTCCGTGGTGACTCTCTGAAGAATATCATTGGCCGTCCTGAGTGGTCTTTCTCGGAATCATGTACTGATTCGGTCGTTTCAAAACGTTTCACCAACCTGTAAAAACCATGGAACAAAATTACGGTGCGGTACAAAAACCGGCATCAAAGGATGCTTCAATTTTGTCATCACAATTTGGCTTCAGTTCTGTGCTGTAATCTCACCGTGCATTATTAATGAGAGACATCAGTGAGTGAGGTATAGAATGTTCAGAACTGCAATAGAACAGTATAACGAGGAAAATCATTTACGGCGTACGATTAAAACACAGTAGACAAAAAACTCCGAAAACCTTTTTGCGCCATCCGGTATTTTCTAACACATTCATATAGCGAAGTTGTTGCTGTTGAAATTGAAGATAATGATTTAAAAAAAAGGTACGGTATTCTATAGCTCTACATAAATTTTCAGTTTTTTGTACACCTGAAGTCTGGTTTTCGTACATGAATTTGGCGCGACTTTACATTTCGTCAAATCAAATGTAACCAAATACTGTACAGTAATTCATAGTTATTATCAAATTCCCTGAAATTATCATACCTATTAATAATGGCGATTTACTAAACAAAGAAGTTTAGTTTTGTTGAATGCGATCAATAATCAGCATCTCCATATCCCACGTTGTACATGTCACAGAAATAAAAACGGAAAAAATATCACCAGAACACATTCCTGATGACGTGTTTTCAGATTTTGTAAAAATTGACAACATATGTGCAGAAGCAATCCATTAATCTCTTACGCGTCCGCCATAAGGGAGAGGTTTTTACGTCTTTTATGGGGCGAGGTAGATCCTAGGTCTGTGTCAGAGTTAAGAATAGGCAAACATTGCGTGACACAAATTATATATTAAGAGGGGGTCTCGACCATTTAAGGTTATTAACAGTTTTCCTCTATTCGTGTTAAACTTCTCCAACAGTCTCTGTTCTTAAGTTAGTATTTACGGATCATTCTAATCATGAGATTTTCGGGGCTCAAGCAGCCAATACCCAACCGCAAAGAATAAGGAAAACTACACTTGTGGCGAAAATAAAATATGCCACAAATTTAACATAACCGATTTTTTTAATTAGATTTTTTTGTTGTTTTTAATTATGTATTTTCTTTAAAATTCTCTTTATAACGAACTAACTCTTGGTCCCTAGAATTCGTTAAAAGGAGTTTTTACCGCTATATAGAGAGTGTTCGTTATAAGGAGTTTTTACCTGTATGCTCCGCTATCTTGGTCAATTGTACATTATGGTCGTCGGAAGTTTCATTTTCATGTTTGTAAAAGCTATAGACGTTTTCCAAAATAATGAATAAAGGAGTAGTATTTGGCTTACAAAATTGTCGTCATGACAAGAAGAAGCCAACAGCTAATTCTAAACTTTGTGAGGTAAGCTCTACTTCTTATATCTGGGGCTTTTTGGAAGGTCGTCGTCCATGAAGACGCACATGACAGCGGCGTTTCAAAGTGTTACTGCTGACATTACCGTTGTGGTGGTATGTCCGCATTTCTTCATTGAGTTCAGTGGCAGATAACTAAGGGTTCAAGGTAAACAGTAGCTTTTCGTAGCTCGGACAACAATTCCTCTCGCCTTGAAATGCTGACAAGTTCGGTCACAGTTTTTGTTCACTGCCTCGATGAGTTCCTGCTTTTAGTACAGCATCGACTATTTACTTACAGGAGATGACCGATAACAGCGATTCATCTTTTTCTATTGTAAATTATATAAACCTTTCACAATTGAATGAACTTTATTCGTTCTTACTGAGCAGTAAAAGAACAATCATAAAAGAAAACTACTTTAAATATGCAAATGTCTACTATTCTAAACCATTCATGATGTTTTTCATTTGTCAATGAGAATTATTCTATTTGCTCATAAATTTACTTACTTACTTATCAGTTAGGGTAGCAGGGGCAACAGCCATATGGAGGATCTCCAGCGCTCGCCGTCAGGCGCATGTCCTCAATAATAATGTCCAAGCGATTCGAACTCAGAATCTCCATATAGTCTAGCCACCTGGTTATAGCCGACCTCTTGGTCTCTTATCCAACGGCTTTGCAAACAGCAACTGCCTAGGAAGACCAGCTTGCGGCATTCGTTTCACGTTGCCATACCAACGCAACTGAGATCTTTCAATGGATAAGCAGGGGCTCAATACCTAAAAACTCCCTTAATGTGGTGCTGCACACTCTATCTAGTAGAGTAACACCTGACACTTTTCTCAGGAATCTCACTTCGGATGCTTGTACCTGCGATTGTACCCTTTCGGACTCATAATCATAGGTGAGAAGGGGGGGAGAGCTTGGCTTTGTTTCCCAGCTCACATTTCGTTACCACAGATCGCCAGGGTGGACGTCTGACATAGCTTGTTGTAGCAAGCACAGAAATTAAAAAATATAAAGGAAAATACCTTTGGTCGTTTATTTTTGAGCATTACTGTCTTTTCATTTTGTAATCAGAAAGAGATGAAAACTTAGTCTATCTGCCATTCGATGAAAACTTTATAAATTGAATTATAAAATATAATTTATTATTACGACATGAAAATAAAGAATCACATTTCCACTAACCATCATCCAAACAATATAAACTCTCCGACTTAACCAAACCTAATACCACGAAAGTACATAACTCAGTTTAAAAAAAAATAACTATGAAAACTACCCGTCGAATATAAATTACAATGGAAAAACTATTGTAGTCCGCTTAGAGACCCCGCCCATAGACTTTCTCACTTTAACTTGACACTATTGTTTGTTACGTGCAAACGAGGATAACCGCATCGCATGAATTCCCTTTGCTTATAGGATACCAAGAACAGGAATTCACGAAAAACTACTCCTCTAACGGCGTAAAAGAGAATGCAGGAATGTTGCCGTTGATTGGTTACTTATGTCACGTGAAGTCTAAAGCCAATCAGAAACCGAATGATAGTATATGACAATGAACACCAAAACCGATTTACTGAAATTCGTAAGTTAAATTGACTGGTATTCGTATCATAAAGGTTAATTATGCCATAGTGAAAGTACATTACAATGATACATACCTCTGTAGCCAATGCTTGAGCTTCCTTATAGAAAATGTAGAAGAAGTACACATCTTTCACGATGATGACCCCATTGTTAACAAAGACGGTGGCATGTCCAAACGCAACCAGATCAGCTTTCAGACTTCTCAGGCATACACACATGGAAACTATGAAGTAAGCTATCCAAATTGCTATGAAAATCTTGAAAGCGGCGTTCATTCGGTCCACGTAGGAGCAAAGGAGAGCGAACTGGCCGCGCAAGAATATGATTTTGTGTTCTCGGCAGTTGGAGTTTATAAGAAACTCGGATTTCAGGCGAGTATTGTACCGCCGATAACACTGTGATAAGATCTTGCAGAGAATGCCTATAGTCATGGTGAACAGGGCAATGTAAGAATCACTTAGAAGAATGGATAGAACAAAGAAAATTTCCGCGAGTTCTGGATGAGCTGTGAGGTAGTCCGAGTACAGAAACGATGTTCTCTCTTTATGTACGGACATTATGTTGTAATAGAGCACAGCGTTAACACATAGATAGCCTGTAAGGATTCCTAAAACTGTTAAGTTGGCAAGGAAGTATTTGAGCAGGACTTGGTGTAATTTTTTTTGTTGATGTGCATACCTGATTAAATGGTAGAGCTCATTGAACTTTCTTTGGTTTCGTAAGCAAGCGATAGAGAGGATCAAGGCGACCAGTGTTCTCAACGTTCCTTGAAAGTATCCTAGAAAGGTTTTCAGGAAGCTTTTCTTGGTCAATACAATAATTGATGCTGAAAATCTTATGCCAAAAGCAATAATATGGAGTGAGAACTCAACGAAGAACACAATTCTTAGTAGGAGGTGTTTCTCTCGTGATAGATCCTTGAGGAAGTTGAGTCCTAATATTTGCGAGAAACAAGTGAAAGCTTCAGTAAATCCTGTCATGTCTGGTTTTATTGGAACCCTGTCTCTAATAACAGCGTAATATCTCTTGCTATTCTCTAAATAAGTGTTGTATTTCTAATTAGAGAAAATGTTTGCTCTTCCTTCCTTATCCTCCTACTCTGAGATCCATTAATATTGATTTGTATAACATTAGGCAACATTAACCGATTACAATTAGTGGTAATGGGACATTTTAATTAGCGAGAGTGGAACACAGAAACAATAGCAGGTCATCATCAGGTCAGAGGGGCGGTCATAAAGTCATTATAGCCAACATGAAAGAACGATCGCTTTTGAAAATGTATGGTGCCACTTGGATGCGATGTCCCTCGAGTACTGGAGGATACAAAACGGCGTTTGGTGCAGTACCGCTAAACGCCGTCAGAGCGTCGAAAGCAACTTTGCTCATTCCGGACTGAAAATTGAGGTGCGAGCCGTGAAAACATTCCTGCATTTGATGAACAGCGCCAAACAAACCCATGAAAGGTTTGTGGCCGTATAACCGTGGAACAGATCATGGGCAGACTTCTGCACGACATCGCAAGTTCGAAATACTGCCCCATCTGCCTTATTCACTCGACCTGGCCCCAAGTGACTTTTTTCTCTTCCCTCGCCTGATGAACCCGCTTCGTGGATGGCATTTTCAAGACGACGACGACGTCATTTCTATAAAAGTGGTATCCTGCAAGTGATCCATCGTTGGGAAAAGCGTATTGCCCTGGGAGGTGCATATGTGGAGAAGGACTCATGCTACTACTGTGCAGCGTCACTCCATCTGTCTTCCAACTGACTGTAATGACTTTGACCGTTCCTCGTTTACTTCCTATAAATACACATGCACGCTTGCCAATGAATTAGATAAAAAGTATGAAACCTATCTAAATCTGTTTTTATGCAAAACAATTGAGTTCATGTGACTGAAGCCTGTAACTTCAGGTGAAAACTTGATCATGGGGATTTAAAGAAGGACCTAATAGATTCAACATTTAACTTTTCATGATCAACCATCAAATTACTTAATTGACCTTGCTACCACTTAAAACACAAGAATCAGCTTTATTTAATAATCCTTGCTACCACTTAAAAAGAAAATGATTTATTTAATAATCCTTAACTAATGTTCAGAGTGGGTATAAATTTTTGGTACCGTAAGAAATGTTCATAATCTTATAACTGGAAAAGCTTTCTCTAAGCGGTTTGCAACATAATCGAAACAGCCACTCCCGAGAGGAAAGCAATGTGTGTGCTATGGTTATGGGAATTAAAATTTCCGATTCAAGTTTGACGACGTTCTCCTTTGGAATTGGGCAAGACCCACTTTATAGAAGATTATTAAAACGCTGGCTCAAACAATTATAAGCAACAGGAAGTGTGTTGTACCAGAAGGGAACGGGAAGGCCATCGACATCGAGTGAAAGTGTTACAAAAATTACAGAAGCGTCCATCCACTGCAGCCTAGTGACATCAACGCGTCGTGCAAGTTGGAATTGAACATCCCAAGGATCATTATCCGGAAGATTTTGCACACTCTTTCCCAGATGTACCCTATAAAATTCATATTATACACGAACAGGAAAGGACGACAACATTATGGTCGTCTGATGTATCACTTTCATGTTTGTAAACGCTATAGATTTTTTAATTTCAAAAAAATTGAATAAAGGACAAATATTTGGCTACAAAATTGTCGTCGTGACAAGTGGAAACCAAGAGCTAATTCTAAACTTTGTGAGGTAAGCTTAACTTCGTAAATCAGGGGCTTTTTGAAAGGTTGTCGTCCATGACATACCGGCCTTTCATAGTGCTAACGCTCACTTTATCGTTGTTGTAATACATCCGCATGGATTTAGTTCAGTAGTAGATAACTAAGGATTTGAGGTGGACAGTAGCTCTGACCAATGCCAACAATGCCTCTCGCCTTACTGCCTCAATGAGTTCCTGCTTTGAATACAGCATCAACAACATTTTTTTTTGACAGGAGATAGCAGATAACTACGATTTATCTTTTTTCACTATAAATTACAGAAAATTTTCACAGTTGAATGAATATTATTCGTTCTTACTTAGCAGTGAATGAACGATCATGCATATGAACATTTCAATACCAATCATCAATACCAATACCTGACCTAATCTAACCTCTCCGACCTAATCTAACCTACCGAACCTAACCTAAAACCACGAAAGTATATAACTCAATTGGAAATAAATAATTAACTATGAAAAACTGAGCATCGAATATAAATTAGTAGGGGGAACCTATTGGGGCCCCCTTTAGAGACCCTGCTCATAGACTTTCTCACTTTAACTTGACGCTATCGTTTGTTAACGAGGTTACGACATGAGTTTCCATTCCTTATAGGATACAAGTAACACAAAAATTGATTTACACGCGAACTGATTTAGTAGTAAAGTTAAATTGACAAAGTATATACAGGGTGTCTCAAATAACTAGTAACGGCCAAAATATCTGGAGAAATATATAACGGATCGAAAAACTAAAAAAAAACACGTATTTAATATTTTTAATAAGCTATCCAAAAATACCAAACTCGACTCCCCACCTCACCCTCTGAGAATGGGAGAGGAGACAACTTTGAAATATTACATAGGAACCCTTAGTTTTAAAGTTGTTTTCAGATTGTACACAACATTGAGAAATGTTTTGTTCCTATTGTTTTTTCAATTGATCCAACAGTTTAGGAGATAGAGTCACTTAATGTGTGGAACTTTAAAGTCTTGAACCCAGTTTTATCGATGAAAACAAAGAGATAGAGGATGGGTCTTACAGACATCCCTATTCTGCTTTTTAGTGGTCTTTAAGAACCCGAAGTCAGAATTACAAAAATCCAAAAATTTTTTTGGTAGGCCTACACACAAACTTGTGTACAAATAATTTTGGATATTTGAAATAAAACTGGTTCATAGCTTCAAAAGTTCTATACTTTCAGTGCCTCTATCTCCTAAACGGTTGGATGAATTGAAAAAACGTCAAGAATAAAACATTTCTCAAATATTGCGTACAATCTGAATATATCATTGAAAATAGGCTTCTCATTTGAAATTTTAAATTTACCCTCCCGCCCCACCCCACAGGGAATGGAGTTGGGGGATCCAATTCCGTATCATTGGATAGCGTTTTTAATACGATGTGTATTTCTCTAGATATTGAAAACGCCATATATAGAATAAGGAACGTTGTTCCACTGCTATTAGTATGATAAGGGTTAATTATGCCATAGTGACAGTAGCAGGAGAGTAACACTACATTAATACATACCTCAGTGGCCAGTGCTTGAGCTTCTTTATAGAAAATGTAGAAGAAATACAGATCTTTCATGATAACGGCCCCATTGTAAAGAAAGACGGTGATGTGTCCAAATGCAACCGTATCAGCTTTCAGACTTCTCAGGCATACACACATGGAAACCATGAAGTAAGCTGTCCAGATTGCTACGAAAGCCTTGAAGGCGGCGTTGACTCGGTCCACGTTGGAGCAAAGGAAAGCGAACTGGCTGCGGAAGAAAACGATTTTGTGTTCTCGGCAGCTGGAGTTTATAAGAAACTCGGACTTGAAGCGAGTGTTAAACTGTTGATAACACTGTGACAGAATCTTGCAGAAGATGCCTGTAGTCGTGATGAACAGGGCAATGTAAGAATCGCTTAGTATTATGGATAGAATACAGAAAATTTCCATGATCTCCGGATGTGCTATGAGGAAGTCCGAGTTCAGGAACGGTATTCTCTCTTTATGTATGGACATTATGTTGTAAAAGAGCGCAGTGTCAACACATAGATAGCCAGTTGAGATTCCTAGAACTGTTATGTTGGTGAGGAAATACTTGAGCAGGTCATGGTCTAATTTTTTTTGTTGGAGAAGTGAATACCTTATTAAATGGTACAGATCATTTAACTTTCTTTGGTTTCGTAAGAAAGCGGCAGAAAGGATTAAGGCGACTAGTGATCTCAAAGTTCCTTGAAAGTATCCTAAAACGATTTTCAGCAATTTTTTATTGGCCAATACAAGAATCGATCCTGAAAATATTATACCAAAAGCGAGGATTTGGAGTGAGAACTCCACGAAGAACACAATTCTTAGTAGAAGATGTTTCTCTTGAGATAGATCCTTGAGGAAGTTGAGTCCTAATATTTGAGAGAAACAAGTGAAGGCTTCAGTAAATGCTGTCATGTCTGGCTTTATTGAGACTAAGGCTCCAATAACAGCGTAATATCTTTTGCTCTTCTCTAAATAAATGTTGTACTTCTAATTAGAGGAAATGTTTGCTCTTCCTTCCTCCTACTCTGAGATCCATTAGTATTGATTTCTTTAACATCAGTCAAAATAAACCAATTACAATTAATGGGACATTTTAATTAGCGAGAGTGGAACACAGAAGCAATAGCAGGGCATCAGCAGGTCAGATGGCGGTCATAAAGTCATTATAAGCAACATGAAAAAACGATCGCTTTTGAAAATGTATGGTGTCACTTGGAAGCGACGTCCCCCGAGTACTGGACGATACAAAGCGGCGTTTGGTGCAGTATCGCTAAACGCCGTCAGAGTATCGAAAGCAGCATGGCTCATCCCAGACGAAAAATTGGAGGTGCGAACCGTGATAAGAACAACGCCAAACAAACCCATGAGGAGTTTCTGGACGTTTATGGTGACAATGCCCCATCGTACGAGACAGTCGGTATGTGACGTCGACGTTTCCGGTGGGGGGCAGACAACCGTGGAAGACGAACCTGGAAGCAAACCCCTCTCCATCTGGACGAGCCACAAATTGCGAAACAAGTAGAGACAAATTGCGATAGTCCTCTCAGACGGCCATATCACCGTGGAACAGATCACGGGCAGACTTTGCTGACAACGACAACGCAAAATGAGAACATGCGCTTTGCTGCGGAGCTGGGGTTCGAAATACTGCCCCGTCTGTCGTGTTCACACGACCTGGCCCCAAGCTTCTTTATCTTCTCTCGATTCATGAACCCATTTCGTAGACGGTATTTCCAAGACGACGACGAGGTCATCTTCGGCCAACCAGATGGCCGAGAGGGCTAGGGCGTAGGCTTTCTAGTTATCGAGTCCGCCTGGTCGTGGGTTCGAATCCCACCATGGGCATGAATGTTTGTGTTTGTCCTGGGCTGTGTACAGATATAACTTGTGGAAAAGTCGCAAAATGACGTTAGTAGTCGACGCCAAAATTTCTAATCAACCAGGTCATCTTCGAGGTGGAGCAGTTCCCCAATAGCCAAAAGGAGGACTTCTATAAAAGTGGCAACCTGCAAGTCGTCCATCATTGGAAAAAAAGTATGACCCTGGGAGTTGCATATGTGGAGTTGCATATGACGTCCAAATGATTGTAATGACTTTATGACCGCCCCACGTATACTTCCTAAAAATAGACATGCACACTGGCCAATGAATTAAAAACGTAGAACTTGATCATGGGGACCTAAAGAAGGACTTAACGGATTCAACATTTAACTCTTCATGATCACTCATCCAATTACTTAATAGACCTGGCTACCACTTAAAACAGAAGAATGAATTCCTTATTAATCCTTAACTAATGTACAGAGTAGGCATTAATTTTCGCAATGGCCACTCTCGAGCGGAAAGCAACGTGTATGCTATGGTTGTGGAAATTAAAATCTCGGATTCAAGTTTGATGGCTTCCCCGTTGGAATATGTGGCGAAGACCCACTTTATACTGTAGAAGATCATTAAAACGCTGGCTCAGACAATATCAAGCGAAAGGAAGTGTATTGTACCAGAAGGGAAAGCGAAGGCCATCGATATCGACTGAAAGTATTGCAAAAATTACAAATGAGTTCATCCATTGTAGCCCAGTGAAATCAAAACATTGTGTAAGTTTGGAACTGAACATTTCAAGGATCACTATCCGGAAGGTTTTGCACACTCTTTCGAAGTTGTTCCCCTATATAATTCACATTATTCACGAACAAGAAAAGGACGATAAGTCGGGATTTTTTCCATTTCCAGTAGCAATACTCTACAGTATCGACAAGGACAGTTCTTTCCTTTCCAAGATGATCAGGCAACATTTCGCGAGTCTGGACACTCTTAATGGACATAAATTCAGGACATAGAGAACGGAAACTGCACGTTTTACACGCAAAAATCTCTTTTTTGTTAAAATCAGTGTTTTGAGCTCTACCACTGTACAATTGGAAATCTTTCTGTACCTGTAACGGTTATAAAGTTTCAAATTCCAAGGTGCAAAATTTCAGGTTCAAAGGTCAAATTAGACACAACCATTGTTTAGCCTCTACCTAACTTCCTGCACTCTTTTTGAAATTGTATGAAGGGCAACAGTCTTTTGAAACAATGCAAGGCAGAGTTTGTGCAACAATAGACCCGTCGTGTTTGTATCAATAATGGTGATAGTAACACACAATTCACCAATGATATGCAACAATATACACTCACTCACTAAAAGTCATGGCACATCTGCCTAATAACGTATTGTGCCCCCTCTGACTCGGATAACGGCGGCGAACACATCCAGAGGCACTCCAAGCCATGCCGCCTCCTCTGCACTCCATAACGATGCTGCATTTACCAGTTGTGTTGGTGACGACCTAACAGATCGTTCGATGACGTCCCACAAATGTTCAATGGGATTGCAATCTGGGGAATGTGGAGGCCAAATAATTGGCGTAAAGTCGGTAGCATGTTCCTCCAGCCGCTGCTGTGTCACAAGAGACGTATGTGGTGGCTCATTATCTTGCTGGAAGATGCCGTCTCCAGCGGGATAAAAACAGTTCACGAAGGGGTACAGGTGGTCCCCAAGCAGACCACGTAGGAAGTAGCACGCAGAGTGGATGTCAGATGCACCAGTGGACCCACTGCATGCCACGAGAAAACACCTCAGACAAGTGGTCCCCATTGGCAGCCTCCGCCATACACGGACACGACCATCGGCACGATAAAGCTGAAACCGTGACTCTGCGGACCAGGCAACAGTTCGCCAGTCCTCAGCGGTCCAATGTCGATGTTGGTTGGCCCAAGCTAGGCGTTGCCGACGATGCGCAGTGTCGAGAGTGGCACCCGTCGTGGCCTCCTGCTCCCAAAGCCTGCAGCTGCCAAGGTTCACCGAATTGTCGTCACGGACACAGTTGTGGGACGTCCCTGGTTGTACCACATGGTGATTTGGCCCGCTGTCGCCCTTCGGTCAGCAGTTGCAAGCCGGGTGACCCGGCGAACACCTCTGGCATCAATTAGGCCTGGGGGACCGGTCCGCTGTCCGATATTGGTTATAACCCCTTGTTGTGAATTCTCGATAGACCCTTGCAACGATTGTGCGGGAAAATTGCAGGGTGTTGGCTACATCTGATATTGAGGCACCTATCCGTCTGGCACCAACAATCATCCCCTGTTCAAATGCGGATAGCTCTCGGCGTGCTGCCATTTCTGCTGCTAGTTTTGCTTACCATGATTGTGTGATATCAAGGAGTTCTGTGCACCTGCATTCCGAGAATGGAAGCAGCGGGATCTGTCTCATTACGGACAGAAAACCTGATTGGAGGGGTGTGCCATGACTTTTGGTGAGTGAGTGCATATCTAATGACCAACAATGCACAGCAACGATTGTGCGAAATAAATAAGTGTCATCAAGACTTTTAATGAAGATACATGTCAAAACAAAATGGAATTTGCAAAATAACATAGAATACATCGTGACAGGGGACAAAATCTGATGCTATCAATATGATCTCGAAACAAAACGACAAAGCATAGAATAACGGTCCCCAATATCCCCTCGAAGAGAGAATGTCAAGAAGATAGCAATGGCATTATCCACAAGGAGTTTGTTCCGTCTGGAAAAACAGTCAACAAGGAGTACCACAGGGAGATTTTGCAGCGTCTGATTAAGAGAATCCATCGAGTACGGCCACAGATTCAAGCAAAAGGGAGTTGGTTCTTATGGACATTAAAGCCAGGCTGCACGCAGCAATGCTGTCAAGAAGTTCCTAGCTGGTAACGGAATTGTGGAGTTATATCAACCTCCCTATTCCTCAGATTTGTCTCCACCAGACTTGTTCCTCTTCCCAAAGGGTTAAGACAGAGGATTTTAAAGCATATTTCCAAAACTTATATGGACGCTGCAATAACCGTGTAGGCTTCAGAAGGAACTGCTTTGAAATATATTAAAGAGTTATTACCAGAAATATGACTTGTATTTGTTAAATCAATAGCCATCATATTAGTAACAGGAGAGTAACACTACAATGATACATACCTCAATAGCCAGTGCGTGAGCTT
This sequence comes from Rhysida immarginata, assembly GCA_023313115.1. NCBI lineage: Eukaryota > Metazoa > Arthropoda > Chilopoda > Scolopendromorpha > Scolopendridae > Rhysida > Rhysida immarginata. Next base: position 329,900 of record JAHWFO010002816.1, read on the forward strand.
CCTTATAGAAAATGTAGGAGAAGTACAGGTCTTTCACGATAATGACCCCATTGTAAAGAAAGATGCTGGTGTGCCCAAATTCAAATATATCAGCTTTCAGAAATATTCAAAACACAGGCTCCATCTATTGCCATTAGCGATAATTGCAATATCAATAGGTTCAATGCGCGGGATCGTGGCAATAGATGGCAGAGCAATATTCCGAAACACGGAAGTGATGGCGAAATGCGCAAAGGCGCGATATACGCACAGTGTAAAGATATAACAAAATTATGATTTCTTTACTCTGTGGATGTACGAGACCTGGGAGGTGAAAAGAGGGAAGAGGGACAGAAATCATGAGCCAGCGCGAGGATAGGATCAAGGAAGAGATCTCGGCAAGAGGACATTCACAGGAACTATCGAAGCACACATTGCTTCGAACATTCTGAAACTATCGTATTCATGAATTCCAGTGCTTCGTCCTGTGCCTCAAACGTCCACGCTCTATCTGTGCTCTCGACCAGGAACTCTGAAACGAGCAATAACAGCTAACCGCATGTGCTGCGTTATAAACTTTCCTTCTCTGTTTTTAATGCAGCTTTCAACGAGCAACCAGGAGACCAGCCGGCGCGAGCAGAAGCTCTTGCTCAACGAGTCGTCTTCAACGCGGCATCGAGCCCAGTCAGCCCGCCAGTCGAGTCTACCGAGTCGCCCCTCCGTATTCCACAAGAGGACATAATGAACGTCGCCTTCATCAGCAGCCAAGCAATTCAGCGGGATTTGTGGTTCCTGGCGAACTTTCCGCAGCGTCCAGTGTCCCAGAATTTAGTGTTGATTCAAGGTCCGCTGAGCCCGATAGTACCACCATTACGTCCGAGAGTCTACAAAGTTCCCGAATCTTACTCCCCGTCGTGGTTGATGGTTATGCCCTGGGGATTCGAGGCCTACATCCAAGAGGACCTAGGTGCCACTTATAAGTCACAGAGGTAAGCTGGCTCCCTTGTGTATTCGCTTTCTGTACTCTTAAAATAATTAATGTCTCTTTTACTCCCGCGCCGAGTCTTGTGCGCGCTTGAGTTAGTTAATGGCTATTTATGTCTTTCCATTGTTCGTTGCAGGAACTGTTAATGCATTCTCTGTCATTAAAAGCTCTGCGTCGCTGGTTTTTGGGGAAAGTGTTCCGCATGCAGCAATTCTTCTTCCCTTTTCAATTGCATCCAAGCCAGGGCTTTGACTGAGCGTATGGTCGTGGACGGAGCTCACCGGCCATTGCAGTGTATTTGTTGAGAACTTTTGAAGAGTAGCTGTTAACGTCCGAAGTTCGGTTCTTGTTAACGTTTTTCCTCTTTATCCGTTTATTATTTACTTACCTTAAGGAAAGCGGACCTGATTGTACAGTTTTCGCATCTTGACATTAATTGTATTAAACATATAAGTTTTATATCGGTGGAAGGATGGATCATAATACTGTTCCTATTAACTAAACAGGTGGTGGCCTTACACTAAAATGGTACATACCTCAGTAGCCAGTGCCTGAGCTTCCTTATAGAAAATGTAGACTAAGTACACATCTCTCACGATAATGACCCCATTGTAAAGTAAGACGATGGCGTGTCCAAATGCAAACGAATCAGCTTTCAGACATCTCAGGCACACACACATGGAAACGACGAAGTAAGCTGTCCAGATTAATATGAAAGCCTTGAAGACGGCGTTAACTCGGTCCACGTAGGAGCAAAGGAAAGCGAAGTGGGTGCGGAAGAAAACGATTTTGTGGTCTCGGCAGCTGGAGTTTATAAGAAACTCGGACTTGAAGCGAGTGTTAAATTGCTGATAACACTGTGATAGAATTTTGCAGAAGCTGCCTATAGTGATGATGAACAAGGCAATGTAAGAATCGCTTAATACGATGGCTAAAACAGAGAAAGTTTCCATGAGTTCTGGATGTTCTTTGAGGTAGTCTGAGTTCAAGAACCAGGTTTTCTCTTTATGTATGAACATTATGTTGTAAAACATCACAGTGTTAACGCATAGACAGCCAGTTGAGATTCCTAGAACTGTTACGTTGGTGAGGAAGTACTTGAGCAGGTCATGGTCTAATTTTTTTTGTTGGAGAAGTGCATACCTGATTAAATGGTACAGATCATTGAACTTTCTTTGGTTTCGTAAGCAAGCGACAGAGAGGATCAAAGCGACCAGTGTTCTCAAAGTTTCTTGAACATGTCCTAAAATGATTTTAAGGTAGCTTTCCTTGGCCAATGCAAGAATTGATCCTGAAAATTTTATGCCAAAAGCGATGATATGGAGTGAGAACTCGACGAAGAACACAATTCTTAGTAGAATATGTTTCTCTCGAGGTTGATTTTTGAGGAAGTTGAGTCCTAATATTTGAGAAAAACAAGTGAAGGCTTCAGTAAATGCTGTCATGTCTGATTGTATTGAGACTCTGTCACTAATAACAGCTTAATATCTTTTGCGCTTGTCTAAATAAATAATTAGTGGAAATGTTTACTCCTCCTTCCTTACCCTCCTATCTCTGATCCGTTAATGTTGATTGTTTAACGTCAGGCAATATTAACCGATTACAATTGGTGGTAATGGGACATTTTAATTAGCGAGAGTGGAACAACAGTAGAAGGGGATCTATACTTTTTATAAGTACTGAAGCACACTGGCCAATGAATTAGAAACGTTCGATACCTATGTAAATCTTTTCTTATGCCAAATAGGTTGAGTTCAAGCCATTGAACGTTGTAAACTTAGAAATTGATCAACATGTGGACCTAAAGAAGGACCTGACGCATTCAACATTTAACTTTTCAAGATCACCTTTCCATGTACCTAATATACCTGCCTACCAAATTAAACACAATTCTGTTAAGAGTACAAGTTAAGAGTTCTAATCCTTTAGTTTACTACCGCCGCATCTACCAGTTTGATGGGCCACCTCCACATTTTGCAGCCGTTGCACTTCAAGGACTGAATGACATGTTTTCACATCAATGGAATGGCCAAGGAGATTCAGTGCATTGGCCACCACGTTCGCCTGATTTAGCCATTTGATTTTTTTCTTTGGGGATACATCAAGCACAAGGTGAATGCCACTGTACCAGCATCAGTAAAAGATTTAAAACAACGAATTCAGCAGGCTTGTAAAGACATCACCCATCATGATGTTAAATGTGATGGATTCTGTGAAATAACGTGCACAGTTATGCATTGCTGCAGAAAGACACAAGATTGAGCAGTTCATTCATTGACAAAACTTAATGTAGCTTTTCCTGTAGTGGGTTTATTTTTAATCCATTTTTGTTAAAATCAGGGTTTTGAGCTCTACATCTGTACAATTGGAAATTTTTTTCTACCTGTAATGGTTAAAAACGTAAAAATTGCAAGGTGTAAAAGTAGATGTCAAAGGTCAAATTTGACACCACTATTGTTTAACCCTTACCTAAGTTCCCATATGTTGCCTGTAACGAGATTTATTGTATCTCCACTCGTTTTGAAATTGTATGAAGGGGGTACCAGACTTTTGACCCCCCCCCCCCCCGTGTATATAGAAACATTGCAAGGCAGAGCTTGTGAAACAATAGGCCCGTCGTGTTTCTATCAATAATGGTGATAGCAACACACAATTCACCAACGATATGCACGGACCAATAATATATATCTAATGACCAACAATGCAAGTCAACGTTTGTACAATATAAATAAGGGTCATCAAGACATGTAATGCAGATTCCATCCCACCTCTGCGACTTACAATACAAAATGGAGTTTGAAAAATACATAGAATTCCTGTTGCTCGGGCATTACTTAGAATTGATAGTTCTTATAACTTAACATTTTCTTGAGAATCTTTAAAAATGAGTAGTAACTGGAGATAATGAAAGATTAGCTTACTTTTGAAAAACAGTGGAAAGGCGGCAGAGGAAGCAGTCCCTTCGCTCGGCGCTGTATCGGTTTCTTGTGCTTCAACCGCACGCAGTCATTAGTTGGAAAAAGGGTAATGTTCAATTTCTGTGTTAAATTGTAAAAACTGCTACGGAAACTTACAATTGAAAAAAGAAAGTGTATGGTGATGATGCACTATCTCGCGCACGTGTTTTTAAATGGTTCGCTAGATTTCGTGATGGCCGGGAAGAGTTGATAGACGACGAACACACGGGACGTCCGAAAAATGTTCAAACACAGGAAATAACGAGAGAACTTTTGTTAAGTGATCGGCGACTGAACATGAAAATGATGGAAGAAGTTTTAAACATTAACCGAGAAACAATTCGCTCTAATATTGACATAAAATTTGGCCAAAAGGAAACTATGTGATCGGTTTTAACCACATTTTTTTACAGATGACCAAGTGGATTCATCGCGGCTGCCGAACTTTTTGTATTCAATAGTGACAAGGGACAAAACCTGTTGCTATCAATAGAATCCCGAAACAAAACGACAGAACACGGAATGGCGGTTCTCCAACATCCCCGGGAAAACAGAAATCCCTGTTTGAAAAGCCAAGAAGATAAATAATGCTGATCACTTTCTTTAATAGCACTGCAATTAGTCAACAAGGAGTACCATAGGGAGATTTTGCAATGTCCGATTAAGAGAATCCATCGAGTACTGCCACAATTTCATGTAAAAGGGAGTTGGTTCTTATGGCACGATAATGTCAGGCTGCAAACAGCAGTGCTTTTCAAAGAATTCTTAGCTAGTAACGGAATTGTGGAGCTTTATCACCCTCCTTATTCCTCAGATTTGTCTCCCCCATACAGTTTCCTCCTCCCAAAGGTGAAAAGAAGTCTGCAGGCACATAGACTTAATTGAGAATATAGAGGATATGAAAAAGAACATTACAGCCGAACTTGGATAAGTTAAGACACAGGACTTTAAAGCATGTTTCCAAAACTTGTAAGGACGCTGCAATATGTGTGTAGCCTTCAGAAGGTATCAATTTGAAAAATAATTATTTGCTACAGTCTCCTTTATTAATTGTCTCACCTTGTAATAAACTTGAGAATCATCCAACCATTGTCTGTTTCTTAATCAGGAGGAAATATCCCAGTTTATAATTACTGAACAAACCTTACTTAATATAACCTAAGGAATGTCAAATCAGGAGACAAAAACTACAATGATACATACCTCAGTAGCCAGTGCTTGAGCTTCCTTATAGAAAATGTAAAAGAAGTACAGATCTCTCACGATAATGACCCCATTGAAAAGAAAGACTGTGGCGTATCCAAATGCAACCATATCAGGTTTCAGACTTCTCAGGAATACGCACATAGAAACGATGAAGTAAGCTGTCCAGATTGCTACGAAAGCCTTGAAGGCGGCGTTGACTCGATCCACGTAGGAGCAAAGAAAAGCGAACTGGTAGCGCAGGCAAACAATATTGTGGTCTCGGCAGTTGGAATTTATAAGAAAATCGGATTTGAGGCGTGTGTTAAACTGTTGATAACACCGTGATAGAATCTTGCAGAAGCTACCGATAGTCATGATAAACAAGGCAATGTAAGAATCGCTTAGTACGATGGCTAAAACTGAGAAAATTTCCATGAGTTCTGGATGTTCTGTGAGGAAGTCTGAGTTGAAGAATAATGTTTTCTCTTTATGTGTGAACATTATGTTGTAAAAGAGCACAGCGTTAACGCATAGATAGCCAGTTGAGATTCCTAGAACTATTACGTTGGTGAGGAAGTACTTGAGCAGGTCATGGTCTAATTTTTTTTGTTGGAGAAGTGCATACCTGATTACATGGTACAGATCATTGAACTTTCTTTGGTTTCGTAAGCAAGCGACAGAGAGGATCAGAGCGACCAGTGTTCTCAAACTTTCTTGAGCATATACTAGAAAGATTTTCAGGTAGATTTCCTTGATCAATGCAAGAATTGATCCTGAAAATTTTATGCCAAAAGCGAGGATATGGAGTGAGAACTCGACGAAGAAGACAATGCTTAGTAGAAGATGTTTCTCTCGAGATTGATTTTTAAGAAAGTTGAGTCCTAATATTTGAGAGAAACAAGTGAAGGCTTCAGTGAATGTTGTCATGTCTGGCTTTCTTTGGACTTTGTCTCTAATAACAGCTTAATATCTTATAAATAAATGCTGTAATTATAATTAGAGGAAATGTTTACTCCTCCTTCCTTTCCCTCCTACTCTGACATCCATCAATGTTGATTTGTTTAACACCAGGCAACATTAACCGATTGCAATTAGAGGTAATGGAACATTTTAATTAGCGAGAGTGAAACACAGAAACAATAAAAGGGCATCTATGCTTCTTATAGGTGCATAAGTACATTGGCCAATGGATTAGAAACGTTTGAAAGTTATGTAAATCTCTTCTTATGCCTTAATAGTTTGAGGTCAAGTGATTGAACTCTGTAAACTAAGAACTTGATCAGCATGGGGACCCAAAGAAGGACCTAACGCATTCAACTTTTAACTTTTCATGATCACCCAACCAAGTACTTAATAGACCTGCCTACCACATCAAACATAATAATTCTGTTAAGATAATGAATTAAGAGTCCTAATCCTTGTTTACTACGCCGCAACCAAAGAGCGTTAAGGTACCTTTGACCTCGAAGTTTGCTCCTTGCAATTTGTAACTTTAAACCGTTACAGGTAGACAAAATCTGTTAAAAATCAGCATTTTGAACTCTACAAACTGTACAATTGGAAAATTTTCTCTACTTGTAACGGTTACAAGGTTACTAATTGCAACGTTCAAAATTCCAAGTAAAAGGTCAAATTAGACACAACCATTGTTTATCCCCTACATAACTTCCTATATGTTGTCTGCAACAGATTTGTTGTATTACCACTCGTTTTGAAATTGTATGGGGGTAACAGACTTTTAACTCCCCATGTATATAGAAACAATGCAAAGCAGAGTTTGTGCATCAACAGAACCGTCGTGTTGGTATCAATAATGGTGATAACAACACACAATTCACCAATAATATGCACGGACCATCAATATGTATTAATCAATATATATCTAGTGTCCAACAATGCAAGGTAACGTTTCTGCTGTATAAATAAGGGTCATCAAGATATGTAATGAGGATCTTATGAAACATCTCTGCGACTTATGAAACCAAATAGATTTTCGAAAAATAGATAGAATTCCTGTTGCTCGGGGTTTACTAAGAATTGATAATTACTATATCTTAACATTTTCTTGAAAATCTTTAAAAATGAACAGTAACTGGAGATCATGGAGAATTAGCAGACTTTTGAAAAAGGCGGCAGAAGAAGTAGTCCTTTCGCTCGACGCTGTATCGGTTTCTTGTGCTTCAACCGCACGCAGTCATTACTTGACTCTTCCAATATTAAACATAAAACAAAGGGCAATGTTTAATTTCTGTGTTAAATTGGAAAAACTGCAACGAAAACTTACAATTGAAAAAGAGAGTGCATAGTGATGATGGTTCTATAGATTTCGTGATGGCCTGTAAGAGCTGACATACGACAAGCACAGGGGACGTCCGAAAACTGTTCAAACACAGGAAACTATCGAGAGGGCGAGAGAAACTTAGTTTAGTGACCGAGAAGGAATTCGCCTAATATTGACACAAAATTTGGGGAAAAGGAAACTGTGTGCTCGGTTTGTGTCACATTTCTGAACAGAAGAGCAAAAAGAAAACTGAATGGATTCACCGCCGCCTCAGATGCCAACCCGAAAATTCTGGATTCAATCGTGACAGGGAACCATATCTGATGCAATTAATATGATCCCGAAACAAACGACGGAGTATGGAATGGCGGTCCCCAACTCCCGCAAAAACAGAAATTTCTGTTTGAGAAGTCAAGCAGATAAATAATGCTTATCAATTTCTTCATCAAGGAGTTTGTTCCGCCCGGACAAACAGTCAACAGTGAATACCACAGGGAGACTTTGCAGCGTCTGGTTAAAAGAATCCATCGAGTATGGCCACAATTTCATGCAAAAGAGAGTTGGTTCTTATTGCACGATAAGGCCAGACCGCACACAGCAGTGCTTGTCAAGGAGGTTTTAGCTAGTAACGGAAATGTGGAGCTTTTTCACGCTCCCTATTATTCAGATTTGCCTCCACCAGACTTTTTCATCTTCCCAAAGGTCGAAAGAAGTCTGAAGGGACACAGATTGACTTGAGAATATAGAGGACATGAAAAATAACGTTACAGCCGAACTTGGAAGGGTTAAGACAAGAGGAATTTATAGCATGTTTCCAAAACTTGTTTGAACGCTGCAATAAGAATGTAGCCTTCAGAAGGCAACTATTTTGAAAAATATTAAACATTTTTGCCAGAAATATGTCTTATGTTTGTTAAATTGTTCCAGTCTTCTTTATTAATTGATTCACCTTGTATTACATTTGAGAGTCATCCCACCATTATCTGATTCTTAATTATTGGACGAACCTTACTTAATCTAACCTAAGGAATGTCAAATCACTAGCCATAATGATAGTAAGAGGTGAGTAACAATACAATGATACATACCTCAGTAGCCAGTGCTTGAGCTTCCTTATAGAAAATGTAGAAGAAGTACAAATCTTTCAGGATAATGACCCCATTGTAAAGAAAGACGGTTGCGTGTCCAAAAGTAACCATATCAGCTTTCAGACTTCTCAGGCATACACACATAGAAACGACGAAATAAGCTGTCCAGATTGCTAGGAAAGGCTTGAAGACTTCGTTCACTCGGTCCACGAATGAACAAAGGAAAGCGAACTGGCTGCGTAGGCAAATAATTTTGTGGTCTTGGCAGTTGGAATTTATAAGAAAGTCGGATTTGAGGCGAGTGTTAAACTGTTGATAACACTGTGACAGAATCTTGCAGAAGCTGCCTATAATCATGATGAACAGGGCAATGTAAGAATCGCTTAGGACGATGGATAGAACAAAGAAAATTTCCATGAGTTCTGGATGTTCTGTGAGGTAGTCTGAGTTCAGGAATGGTGTTCTGTCCTTATGTATGGACATTATGTTGTAAAAGAGCACAGCGTTAACGCATAGATAGCCACTTGAGATTCCTAGAACTGTTAAGTTGGCGAGGAAATACTTGAGCAGGTCATGGTCTAATTTTTTGTGTCGGATAAGTGCATACCTGAATAAATGGTACAGCTCATTGAACTTGCTTTGGTTTCGTAAGCAAGCGACAGAGAGAATCAAGGCGACCAGTATTCTCAAAGTTCCATGAAAGTATCCCAAAAAGGTTTTCAGTAAGCTTTTCGAGATCAATAAAAAAATTGCTCCCGAAAATTTCAGACCAAAAGCAAGGATATGGAGCGAGAATTCGACGAAGAACACAGTTCGTAGTAGAATACGCTTTCCTCCAGATAGATCATCGAGAAAATTAAGCCCGAATACTTGAGAGAAACAAGTGAAAGCTTCAGTAAATGCTGTCATGCTGGCTTTAATGAGAATCTGTCTCCAATAAGAACATAATATCTTTTTGCGCATCTCCAAATAAATGTTGTACTTCTAATTAGAGGAAATGGTTACTCTTTCTACCTTACCCTCTTACCCTGAGAACTATTAATATTGATTTGTTTGACATCTGACAACATTAAACGATTAAATGTAATGGTAATGGGACATTTAATTAGCGAGAGTGGAACACATAAACAATAGAAGGACATGTATGCTTCTTATAAGTACAAAAGCGCACTGGCTAATAAATTAGAATCATGTGAAACTTATGTAAATCTGTTTTTAAGAAAAATAGTTTGACCTCATGTGATTGAACCTTGTAAACTTAGAATTTGATCAGCATGGCGAACTAAGGATGGATATAACGGATTAAAACATTAAACTTTTCATGATCATCCATCCAAGAACTTTATAGACCTGGCTACCCCAAATACACAAGAATGAATTCTTTATTAATGCTTAAATGAAGTACAAGGTGGGCATAAATTTTGGTACCGAAAGAAACGTTCATACTGTTATAACTAGTATTGAAATTGCCACTCCCGAAGAGAAAATAATATGTGTGCTATGGTTACGGGAATTACAATCTCCGATTCAAGTTTGACGACATTACCGTTTGAAATATGCGGAAGACCCATTTGTTCAACGATCATTAAAACGGTGGCTCAAACAATTTCAAGCATCAGGAAGTAAATGGCACAAATAGGAACGTTGCGATACTCTTTACGATAGGATATTTAACACCAATATCATGCATAGAGCCAAGTATCGATACCCCGATACAATCGAAAAAAATGTATTATACCGGTATTTGTGTTTCAAAAAATATTGAACTGTTTATAAGGTGTTTCTGAAAGATCTGTACAGACTTTCAGGATATGTTCCGGGGACCAAAACAAGCAGAAAATGTCTTATGAACAGTGAGTCGAAAACGCTTCTGTCGAGAGTTATAATGGTTTGAAGGTGTCCTGCAGTAGACGAAATTAACGTTAAAGCGTATAGGAGGAGTTTCAAACTCTGTGATTTATAAAGTAGCGGAAGGATGGAGCATTGATTGGTTTCAGTGTCCGTCCGTCTGTCGCTTTGATATTTTCTACATTTTTTTCACGTAGAAAATTCAAATTCCGAACATATGTCTGAACCATGTGTATGTCCTCCTTCACTATTTAATTTGGTTTTGATTAGCCCGCTGGAGTCGGAGTTACGGGGATGGGAGTTAGAGGGGACCAAAAGCTCTACGTGGTATTTAGGATGTAAAGGAGTGAAATGTGGTATGCAGATTCCTCTAGGCAAGATCTACCTTACTATGAATTTGAGAGAAATGGCCCCAGTGGGGTCAGAGTTGTGGAGGTGGAGTCACTTGGTCTTTAGAAGTATGACAATATATGTCATGTGATAGTGTTATTCGATCAGAAATGATAATGGAAAAAAATTGGGGGGGGGGGTTAAAAAGTTAAGATAAAGGGATGAAATAGCGAACTCAGGGCTTCTGCTACTTTCCTACACCCTCCTCGGGGGAATTAATTTTTTGTTTCTGGGGTACAATAAATTTTCAAGGAAGCCTGTACAGTTCGCCGCCTGTTCAAAATACCAGTTGTGTGACAGATGCTGTCGCAATCATCCAGGATGCTCTCTGACGAGGTGTTGCAACATCTGGTAATGGGGCAAAATAAATAAGAGTTTTCAAATATCCCTCAGAAGAAGAAGTCCAATGTATTCAAGTCATGAGAACACAATTTTCTTCAGACGTTTCTTCGAATTATCGTAATTCTTCTTCTACTACATGCCCCCTCCAAACCATTATACTCTAGGAAAAAGCGTTTCGACCCAAGTTCATATGAAATTTCCTCCTTGGTTTGGTCCCTGGAGCGCATCCTGAAAGTTTGTACACATCATTCAGAAACACCCTATATATTCTACAAGCGATAGCTTACAACAAAGAAAAATGTTGTTTATTATTATTGTTGCAAAGAATATAATGTTTAATTTTTAAGTGGGTGAAAAACCATACAAGGATTAAACCCCTTAATACATTTGGCTTTGGAGATGGTAAATAAAATACGCAAAATAGAATGTACAACGATATTAAAGCCGCGTTGTGGTGGCATCGTCATTGAGCTCGGTAGATGGTAAAGGTGTTGGTAAAAGAAATATTACCGACACTATTTATCGATACACAAATTTTATTGCGATACCACGATATCGAGAACGATACTGCCAATATCGAAAGAAAAGTATCGATATTTACTCATATCAGTAGTATCGCAACGTCCCTAAACACAAATGGTAGCAGGAAGACCATTGACATCGAGTAAAAGTGTTGCAAAAATTACAGAAGCCTTCATCCATTGCAGCCCAGTGAAATCAACTCGTCGTGCCGGTTTGGAAATGAACATTCTAAGGACCACTATCCGGAAGGTTTTGCATACTCTTTCAAAGCTGTGCCCTTATAAAACTTAGGTTATTCATGAACTGGAAAAGGACGTCAAAACGCGACGTTCTCCGTATGCAATAACAATACTCCACAGAATCATCAAGGACAGTGCTGTCCTTTCCAAGATGATGAGGCAACATTCCCTGGGTCTGGACGCAGTTAATAGATAGAAATGCAGGGTATATGGATCGTAAGCTTCACGTGTTACACGCGAGCATACGAGGGGCGTTTAAATCAAACAGGGACTTTTGCGTTTATACAATAGAATAACAAATTTCAAGGAGTGGACACGGCATATCCACTTTTATCCTAACGTTTAACTAATGCATGGAAAGCGTTCACATAGAAAGATTTGTCAGTACGTCTGAACCATCCTAGGACATCCTAAAGTGCACGTAGTGCGATGAACTGTATGAGCTCGTGCGTTGTCTTGGAAAAACAGGCCGCCCTTAATGATCAAACCAGGCTATTTTTCCGCAAGCGCATATGCACATCACTCAGAAGACAACAGTATGAGGGGCGGTCAAATCGAATCATGCACTTTACAGCAATTAGGCTCGGTTAAATCATTCTTAGAGCCTGGATCTCGTTTCGAGTGATTTCACCTCTTTGGACCTATAAAACATTTTCTTGGCGTCAACATTTCAGCACATTTCATGACGAATTGAAGCCGGACCTTTCTTACCAATTATGGAGGAGCATCAGCCTACTTGTTTTTCCATTGGGACTTTTCGTTCGGGAGATAGGACGTGATGTCCCGACCTCTTGGCCGTCAAATTTGTTTTTACTAATTATAGTTTAATTTATTTATATCTTAATCCAATGCGTCCATCCAGAGCCTGTATGGCCTGAGGCCGACGAGTTGGGTCTCTGGATGGACCTGGATTAACAACTGCTGTATGATGGTCACAGCAGCCGGGGGAGGGGGGGGGGTGAAGATCTTGAATCACTGATGGGTCGCCCATCCAATGACTAGCCTTGCCTGATGTTGCTTAACTTCAGAGAGGTTGTGTTTCAGTGAAAGCCCACCAGGCCACGGCCTCCCCAACATTTATCCGACATAATCCCGCCTCGATATTACCGTGGGAGAAGGTTAAGGACAAGCTGTGTACCAAGAAAGTACATAACTTGCCTGAACTGCGGTGGCCAATCATCCAAGCCATTCTCTCAAGAGATGCTCAATTACACATGGAGATAGAGTTTGAGTACCGCCTATACATTTTAAGAGCCGAATCATACCGAGATGATTTGATTCATGGTGACATGACTATGACTAGTGTAAACCTTTAAGAGTTTTCTTTCATTGTTGCAAACCGCACAGAGCTTTTCTAGTTATAACGTTATGAACGTTTCTTATGGTACCAAAAATTTATGCCTTTTTGTGACATGTTTGAATACAGAAGGCTAATTTTCCTTTGATTTCGTCCAATTGTAATAACAGTTTTTGGAGATAACTTTTAAGGGGCTACATGTTCTTCAGGGACATATTCAGGACATAAATTGAATAATATAATAACATTTTTATTACATGAAAACGGAGAAGTCCATTACCACTCCCATTTTCCTAACCGGAGCTGAGCTGATCTCTCCTAGATCTATCTTTTATCTGACCTATCCTAAAACCAGGAAAACCAACATATATTTGTGAAATCTACGACCATCGAAAATACTGTGAGAAAAAAAAACCCACGGGATCCTCTGGACACCCCGCTTAATAAGGAACGTGGAACCATTTGCATTTGTATGATAAGGGTTAATTAGAGTGACAGGCTATGATACATACCTCCGTAGCCAATGCTTGAGCTTCCTTATAGAATATGTAGAAGAAGTACACATCTTTCATGATATTGATTCCATGGTTAAAAGAGATGGCGGCATTCCAAAATTCAAGCGCATCAGCTTTCAGACTTCTCAGGCTTAGACACATAGAAACGACGAAGTAAGCTGTCCAGATTGCTACGAAAGGCTTGAAGACGGCGTTCACTCGGTCCACGTAGGAGCAAAGGAAAGCGAACTGACTGCGCAGACAAACGACTTTGTGTTCTGGGCAGTTGGAGTTTGTGAGGAAATCAGATTTCAGGCGAGTGTTATACTGTTGATAACACAATGTGAGGATCTTGCAGAAGATACCTATAGTCATGGCGAACAGGCCAATGTAAGAGTCGGTTAGTATGAGACATAAAACGCACAGAGTTTGCAAAATTTCTGGATGTGCCATGAGGTAGTCCGAGTTCAGGAATGATGTTTTCTGTTCATGTCTCGACATTATGGTGTAATAAAACACAGAGTTAACACAAAGGCAGCCAGTTAGGATTCCTAGAACTGTAACGTTTGCGAGGAAGTATTTGAATAGGTCTTTGTCTATGGTTTTTTGTTGGAGAAGTGTATACCTGATTGAATGGTACAGTTCATTGAACTTTCTTTGGTTTCGTAAGCAAGCGACAGAGAGGATCAGGGCGAGAATCGTTTTCAAAGTTCCCTGAAAGAAGGCAAAAAAGCTTTTCAGGATGATTGTCAAGGTGAGTAGAAAAACTTCTTCTGAATATATCATACCGAAAGCGAGGATATGGAGCAGGAACTCTACGAAGAACACAGTTCGTAGTATAATGCGTTTCTCTCGAGATGGGTCCTTGAGGAAGCTGAGTCCGAATATTTGTGAGAAACAAGTGAAGGCTTCAGTAAATGCTGTCATGTTTGGCTTTATTGAGATCCTGTCTCCAGTAACAGCGTGATCTCGTTTGCTCTGCTCTAAATATATGTTCTACGGCTGATTAAAATAATGTTTACTCTTCTTTCCTTACCCTCCTGTTGAGAGCTCCATTAATATTGATTATTTTAGTATCAGTCAAGGTTAAGCGATTGCAGTGAAGAGTAATAGAGAATTTTAATTAGTGAGAGTTAAACAAAATCAATAATCGGACATCTATAATTCCTGCGAGGGATGTTCTTTCGTTAGTGTCAACATTGTAACTTATCGATATACACACATAATGATGGTACCTAATCTATTCCCACTAAAGAGACTGATCTATCCAATCCTCCACGCTTGTACTGCGCCGATTCTGTTTTACCTCTTTAGCTCCGTAATGTATTGAGCAAATGGGAAGCAAGTAAATAGAAGAATCGGCGACCGCTAGACTGCACAAAGTGATGAATGGCCAAGTTTTGCTTCAAGACATCGAAAGAAGAAAGGAAATTGCAACAACATCAAGTGTACATCTAAAGTCAGATTACGTGAGTAAAAAATTATTTAGACTAGAAGGCATCCTTGGAGAGGTCAATCCATTGTGAGCCTTTAAAAAATTTTTTTTCGGTAAATCAAGTCCCGGTATATCATCTAGAATGGATTTTTTCAGTGAATAGGTAAATTCCTGTTTTTCGGATTTTTCTTAGAATGGATAGTCCCTTCGCTCTATATTGTAGGGATTGAGTTATTTTTTAACCAATTTGGAGGTAATTGGTAATTTTTTTTAACCAATTTCCTCCAAGCGTAATTATCACGGGCAAGCGGTGTCCTCTGCTAGTAATAAATAAGTACGATGAGATATCAGAAACTAAAGTCATTTATTTTTTCAAAGAAAATTACAAAACATA
Organism: Rhysida immarginata; assembly: GCA_023313115.1. NCBI lineage: Eukaryota > Metazoa > Arthropoda > Chilopoda > Scolopendromorpha > Scolopendridae > Rhysida > Rhysida immarginata. The sequence continues at coordinate 345,336 of JAHWFO010002816.1, forward strand.
CAGGTAAACAAGTAAGTGCAGCTGAAACTTCACGTCTTTGTCTACTTTTCCACAAAGGCATTTAGGCACTTATCCCAACGCTGCACTAGTTTCAGAATATTTTTAGAACTCCATTGGTTGGGAATGCAGTCAATGGTGCACGGCAGATTTGATTTCCTCGTCAGTCTGAAACTTCTGACCACCCAGGAATCTCTTCATGGGACCAAAGATTTGATAGTCTGAGACCGCTAAGTTCGGACTGTAGGCTGGGTGGTCCAGAACTTTCTTACCGAAACAGATCAGCTTTGCTTTGAAGACGTTGGGCGTGCGTTATCAAGAAGAAGTCGAACATCGTTTCTTCTTTCTGTCACTTATCCCGAGTAGCACACCGCAGCTTAGTCAACATTTCACAATAAGTATCGGCGTTGATGGCTGATTCACGAGGTAAGAAACTACAAGTAGGATGCCTTGCACATCTCAAAAAACTGTAAGCATAATCTTCCGAGATGAAGGAGAAACTTTGAACTATTTGCGAACCGGAGAATATGTATGTTCCCACAACATGCTTGCAACTACTTTAGGCTCAGATGTGAAGTGCAAGACCCAAGATATCTCCGGTGACAATGCCATTCAGAAACGCATTTTCTTCCTGGTAATACTGTTGCAGAGTTCCAGACTCCACGCCATTTTGCTGCCGGTCTGTTCTGGTGTCTGACTTTTGGAAATCTAATGCGAACAGCCTTTGCGGTATCCAAGCTTCTCATACACCATATCCTCGGTGCGGAACTGGTTTACAACGTAGCCCCAGGAATTTTACAAGACAGCAATTCACCGCTTTGTGTCGCACTGGGACAAGCGCCTCAACAACCAGGCCCAAATCTTCTGACATACAGGTACTGGTTTCTGTTCCTAGGCCTCTGGCTCGTTTCTTTTTGAACGGTTTCGCAAAGGGACTTGTTTTTATGCTCGTCTAGCTGGAGTCACGATTGAAAATACAAAAAAACTCGCTGGATTCTTGGTGTCCTGAGTGTAATCCGTGGTCTTTGTATTCTAAAAGGGGTAATTGTGGCTCAAAGACAATCTAACATGAGCGAGACTGCTGTCGTTTAAAACTGTGCAACAATTGAATTTTTACCAAGGCTGTTCCGATCCATACATGATAGAATATTGTGCCGACAATTGAAGCGGAAATACATCAGAAGATACGCTCTTTCAGACAAAGCTCTTCATAAAAAGCACTGATTCGACAGTAAATTTCGGCTGCCAACTAATTTTCCAACTGAATGTTCCCTGTTCCTGCTTGGTGAACGCTGCAATTTTAGGTACTTCGAGCGATCACTGCTGCCCAGGCCGACTACCATGGTGCTAGTACTCTTGATTAGGGCTTCTGATCGTTTTCATTTAACTGACCATCTTAGTTTATGATGAGAATCCTACAACTAATGACTTTTAAGTTGTTACTTGTTGTTATATTATACAGGAGTAATTTAAGTTTAGGGTATTTCCAGTTTGTAGTCATAAAAAGATGAAAAACTAAGCTGCAGGACGTCAATTGAATAATAAAACATAATAAAACGTTTTTACCCCATCATCCAATCATAACCTGAGCTGAGCTGTCTGGACTTATCTAACGTAATCTAACCTAACCTAATCTAACCTAACCTAATCTAACCCAACCCCCCTTAATCACTCCTTTCCTTCTGGAGTATCTTTGAGTTTAAACTAAAGAAAGTTGGCCATTGCCTCAGGTCAGCTGCTGCTTATTTGGCCATGAAACCGACTTTAGCCGAACCTATCCAAATTAACCTAACCTAATCTGCTCTACCAAATACTACTTGGCTAAACTAATCTAATCTAAATGACTTAACAGAACCAGAAATACATAACCTAACTTAATCTAATCAAACTTAACCAACTTAACCTGATTTGACCTGACTATGAGCGAAAAGCAACTGTGGATACTTAAGAGAAGAAATTAGAGACGACTTCCACTTGCTCACCTCTTTAGACAAGTGGAAGGTCGTCTCTAATTCCTTCTTGATCTTCCTATCTAACTAAACTAACGAAACTTGATGATTTTTTTACCTTACCTGCCATACATACAAGGTAGTCCACTTAAGTATAGACATGGAAATATCTCGAAAACAAAGTATTGCACGGAAAACTTAATAGTGTGTCAGCTGGAATTTGAGCACACGCATTCCTTATTCGTTCTTTCATGTCTCAAACAGACCATCTCCGTAGAATCCGAATCTGTAATAAAAAGAGGGTTCCTATTTAAGATATCAAAGTTGCTACCCGCCCTAACCAATGGAGGCAGGGGGGAGGGCTTATTTTGAACAGAGATTTCCCCTTAAAAATAATGTTTTTGTCTCGGCAAATTTTTCCGTACAATGCTTTGTTTTCGAGATATTTCTATGTCTACACTTAAATGGACCACCCTAACCTAGCCTAACCTATGCAAACTAACTTAAGATAATCTGACCTGACCTGATCTACTTGACCTAACGCAACCTGACCTAATCTACCTAATTTAACTAATCTAAGCTGACGGAACTTGATATACTTAACCTAATCTGAACTATACAATCTGACCTAATCTAAGCTAGCCTAATCTCAATCCGGATCTTAATCCTATGAAAAACGTTTGACGTGCACTTGCAAGAGAAGTGTATGCTAATGGACAAGTGTACAACAACATTGAAAACTTAAAAGCAGCTATTACTGGACGAATCTCAATTAAACTAACCTATTCTCGCCTAATCTAGCTCCATCTGACCTGATCTACGAGGGAAGATCAAAAAGTAAGTTGAACTTCCACGGTATGGCCATTTATTACACCACCTATACAAAAGCAACACGGCTATAGCAGCATACAATGTAGGTTCACTTTTCCCCAAGAGACCCTAAACATTTATCCAACTTTTCGATTCCGGATGCATAGAAATCTCCTCCAGCGTTATGTAACTACGGTGACAGCCGCTTTCATCTCCTCATCGTTTCGAAATCGTTATCCACCGAGTTCCATTTTGAGCGTATCGAAAAGATGAAAGTCGCATGGCGCTAAGTCGGGACTGTATGGAGGATGTTGCCAAACCTCCCATTTGAATCGCTGCAGCAGTTCGGACGTTTGGCGGGCCTTGTGAGGTGTTGCGTTATCGTGCAACAAAATCACACCAGCGCTCAATTTCCATATACAGCAGTGATTTCACGAAGAATGTCCGTGCAATTCACCCGTTTGGCCCATAGAAATTGGATTGCTGCTCGCACCTCAAGTTTGGAGTGGACATGCAGTTGACGCGCCATTGCTTTTAGCCCGCTAGTCACACAAAACACGACGGGAAACCACAGCAACCGTCTGCGCAGTTAATGTCCCTTTCTCCGCTTTGCCCAAGATTGCGACACACAATTTACTCCTGCGGCGAGTTAGTACAATTTACTTTTTGATCTCCCCTCGTACGTAACTTAATTTAATCTAACCTAATCTAATCTAACATAATCTGACGTACCTGAAAAATATGACATCGAAAGTAAAGATACTGTGAGAAAAACTATGGGGTCCTCTTAGAGATCCCGCCTAGTAAGGAATGTTGATCCACTGGCATTTCGGTGATTAGGGTTTATTATGCCATAGTAGCAGTAGAGTGACAGTACTGTGATACATACCTCAGTAGCCAATGCTTGAGCTTCTTTATAGAAAATGAAGAATAAATATAAATTTTTCACGATATTGGTCCCATGGTGAAAAAAGATGGCGGCGTTCCAAAATTCAACCGAATCGGCTTTCAGAGTTCTCAGGTTCAGACACATAGAAACAACGAAGTAGGCTGTCCAGATTGCTAGATAAGGCTTGAAGACGGCGTTTACCCGGTCCACGTAAGAGTAATGGGAAGCAAACTGGCTGCGCAGGCAAACGACTTTGTGTTCTGGGTATTTGTAGTTAGTAAGGAAATCGAATTTCAGGTGAGTGTTGTACTGTTGATAACACCGTGACAGAATCCTGCAGAGGATGCCTATACTCATGACGAACAGTGCCATGTAAGATTCGCTTAGTACGATGCATAGAACGCCAGAAGTTTGCAAGAGTTCTGGATGTGCCATGAGATAGTCTGAGTTGAGAAACGGGATTCTCTCTTTTCGTGTGGACATCACGGTATAATAGAGCACACCGTTAACACATAGGCAGCCAGTTAGTATTCCTAGAACTATTACGTTGGCGAGGAAATACTTGAATAGGTCCTGGTCTATGTTTTTTTGTTTGAGAAGTGCATTCCTGATTGAAGAGTACAGCTCACAGAACTTTTTTTGGTTTCGTAAGCAAGCGACAGAAAGGATCAGGGCGACCAAGTTTTTCAAAATTCCATCAAGGTATCCTAGATAGGTTTTCAGTAAAGTTTTTGAGATCAATACAAAAATTGCTCCTGAAAATGTCATTCCAAAAGCGAGGATATGGACCGAGAACTCGACGATGAACACAGTTCGTAGTAGAATGCGCTTTCCTCGAGATGGATCCTCGAGAAAGTTAAGTCCAAATATTTGAGAGAAATAAATGAAAGCTTCAGTAAATGCTGTCATGTCTGGCTTTATTGAGATACTGTTTTCATTACAGCGTAATCTCCTTTATTATTCTCTAAATAAATGATCTATTTCTAATATCGGGAAATGTTTATTCTTCCGTCATTACTCTCCTAATGAGACCCATTAATATTGATTAATATTTCACGTACCAACGTTAACTGATTACACTGCGTGAAGAAAACATTAGTGATAATGAAAGTATTAAGTGGATAGCATGGTAACGACCGTATCATAGTGACAACGTTCACAGTCCACACAAGTCTGTGGAATCATATCGTAGTCAAATGGTATGGAACGGAATTAACATACTTTGAACGAAATGTCATAACGGGGTACCATGTTGAGGTCTATCTATGCGTATATTTATTGAGAAAATGGGCCAGCCATATCAAAACTTTTAGTGATACCATACTGAAGGGGTCAACTGGAAGTTCTCCACGAATTGGTCTACCCACCAAACTCTATTCTATTGTGTGATACGAAGAGTATTAGGCAAAAACTTCTTATATCAAGCAGTTGCATCTTGGTCGATTTTGCTGTAAGTGAACAATGGTCCTGGATTAGCAAAATGGTAGCGTTTTATTGATAAGCCAGTTAATAAAACGCTACCATTTTGTATATCCAGGACCAGTTCTTTACCATTGTTCAAAAGCTGCTTTTTATCATCGGTAACACAGAGCCCCAGGAATCGACTGGAACTAGATTTGTACTAAAACATTCAGTACCGAGGCTAACAACTTAGCTTTTATGGTAGGACTGCCTTATGCAAGCCTTTACTCGAACCAGCATGATGTGTCGACTTTAGTAGTATAACGAGCAGGCATTGTGGTCTGGAGGTAGGAAAACTGTTTTCTGGAGTGATGAATCACTCTAGACCCTTCTTCAGTCAAGTCGACAGGTGTTGGTCTGCAGATGCTGGAAGACTTTATTTTTCCGATTTGATTTCGGACTACTTTGCACGCCGAAAGGTTCTGAATATTCTGGACAATGATATGCTCCCTACTCGTGGAGTTTTTATAGAATGGACCATATCTCTTTCAGCAGGACAATGCACTCTGTTTAAATCTGCCACTGTAATTGCCTGGTCTGTGGATAATAAGATCATGACTATTATCGTAGGCCACATTATCGACCCTTATTTCTTCCAGGGTAACATGAACGGGATAGTTTATGTCTATTTTCTGAAAAATGTTCTACCTGAACTCCTTGTAAGTTTGTTCTTAGCAACGAGGATTGGTATATGGTTTCAACAAGCTGCACATTACTAGCGAATCGCACGAGATCTTGTCGATCGCATTTTACCCCTGCGATGGATTGCTAGAGTTTGACCCGTAGTACGATCCTCTGGGTATCCAGATGTCACTACCCTCAATTTTTTTTGGAGAAGGCTAAAAGAAATTGTGTACCAAGAACAGCTCACAACGAGGGAAGGTATGCAGGAGCGAATAAAGAGGAAGAGTTCCTCTTGGACTGCAATGAGGTGAGGAGGAGACTTTGCAAATGCCAGAAGGAAGCAGATTGGAAAAAAAATTCTTAAAAAAGTTGTTCCTTTTTCAAGACCTATCCAACGACACCTTACTCTACCCAGTTCCCATTTAATGTTTTAGGCGGGGTCCCGGGTACGCCCATTCCCAGTTCTTTACTTTTTCCGGAAAAATGGGATACCCACCATTAAGTTTCTATTATAATCTTGTGTCATATAAACTTTTCCCCAAAGCTCTAGAAATTTCCGAGAAAAAAGCCAGGGATAGCTTTGGCCAGCAAACATTGCATTCAGCATAGTCTCGTCTGTACCACTTATTCTGGCACTTAAATATACGAGAAGTTGTATAAGACATATATTATGGTACCAATACATCCATTATAAATTAACTTCAAACCAAGGGTCACTAGTGCATGACTTGGGTTAATTAGGCCTAAGTAAGATATAGTTTAAAGTGAATGAAAAAAAACAACAACAGGGAGACGTACCTCTGTAGCCAGAGCTTGAGCTTCCTTATATAAGACGAAGAAGTAGTACATATATCTTTCACGATATGGACCAAGAGGTTAATGGAGGAGTTGATGTTACCCAGTATATACGAATTCGCTTTCACATTGCTCACATAGACACAAATAGAAATGACGAAACGGGCGATCCAGATTGCTAAGAGAAGTTTGAAGATGGCGTTCAGTTGATCCACGTAAAAAGAAAGGAGAGTATAGTAGCGACTTTGTCTTCTGAGCATTGCCGATTCCAGAGGAATTCTGACTTCAGACGGGTATTGTACTGTTGGTAACACTGTGACTGAACTTTGCAGAAAATGCCAGTAATCATTATGAAGAGCGCAATGTAAGATTCGCGTAAGAGGTTCCATAAAAAGCTGAGAACGCTAATTAATACTAAATGATCCATTAGAAAGTCTGAGTTCAGGAGAACTTCTCTTATTTGTTTCCGTGATGACGTCGTGGTGAGAAACAGCACGCCGTTAACACATATGGAGCCAGATAATACGACTAGAACTGTTGTGTTGGTGAGAATGTATTTCAGGAGCTCTTTGTCTAGATTTTTACTGAAAACTGTACTTCGGATCGAGTGATAGAGCTTGTTCAACTTGAACTCGTTTCGTAAGGAAACGATTGATAGGATGATAGGAACGACTGCTTCTGAAGTTCCGATAAAGTAGCCCATGAAGCCTTTTAAGATGTTTTCTATGCTGAACGCACGCAGGGCTCCTAAAGAAAAGAAACCCAGAGCCATGAGTTGAATTGAGAACTCCAAAATGAATACTGTTCGCAGTAGACGGCGTTTTCGTTGGGATCTACCCGCAAAAAAGTTGAGCCCGAGAAGTTGAGAGAAACAAGTTAAAGCTTTGATAAATGCTACCATTTCTGATTGATAATGGTTCCACCTAATTGCAGGAAATGTCTCCCTCTTCTTCCTTATCCTCATTCTCAGAGTCACAGTTATTATTGATTAGATTGATCATTAATAGACATTAACGTAGCGGCGTAAATTATTAGATCCGCAGGGGTTCGACAGAATAAAAGAAACACCTAGAAAAGGGTGTTGGTTCGCCTTTTGCTTATGAAACAGCCAACATTCGTCATGGGACGTGTTGAGCCATTCTTCATGCTGACACAGCTGAAGGAGGTTGATATCTGCTTACTCTGAATTGCACTCTTCCGCTGGTGTTTTCTAGAATGTAGATTAATATGGCCACAGTGACAAGTGGTTGACAATTGCAGCAGCTGATCCATGAATGTTTTGTTTGTCTAGTCCCCTCCACAGTATTGTCTTGTGGAAATGGAGTGCTATTTCAAATACAAATTAAGCTCTTTCGTCGCTGTGGTCTTCTTGCTGCTGGTCTTCAAATTCCTCTTCAATGCCCTTCTGTCTCTGTGAGTCAACATCGGTTTCCTCCTATTCTTGTGTTTTCTTGGTGATACTGTATGAAATTATGGCCTTTGATACAGGCCGGCCAGGTGGCCGAGAGGGCTAGGGCGTTCTAGTTCTCGAGTCCGCCTGGCCGCGAGTTCGAATTTCGCCGTGGACATGGATGTTTGTGTTTGTCCTGGGCTACGTACTGTTATAACTTGTGTAAAAAGGCGCAAAATGACCTTTGTAGTCAACGCCAAAATTTCTAGACCCCCCCCCCTTTGATACAGTAAATCAAAATACTCTAAGTAACAGTATACCCTGTTGGAAATCTGTGAGATCTGACACAATGGCCACTCAACTAAACTTTAGGATATTAACATGCATGATATGAAAGCAATTCGGAAAGAAAATTCCACTTGGTTATCCATGACAGCAGGGCCGGCTCAAAATGGAAGAAGCGTCCGAAGACGGAGCACTGGAGTCTAGTCTTAGAATCTTGCGACTTTTTTTTATTCTCTTCAATCAAAGAGGAAGCTCAGGGAGTCACATTTCGACAGCGTCGATGACTTCCTAGCAACGTACAACGACTACATTTTAAAGCTCACTGCTCAGGACTAGAAAAACTGCATGTCAGACTGGTTCAGGAGGATGAAACTTCTTTTAAAAGCCGAGGGCAAGTTCTTCGAAAAATGTCAAAAGAACGATCTTCCTAAGATGCGAGCAGCGTTTCTGGCTAAAAAAACTTTTAGAGTACCCCTGGTAAAAGTATGTCATATAACAATCGATTCTTCAATAATGAATAAACTGTTCTTCTTGTTTTATTCTGGTACAGAGGATAGATCATCGCTAACTGAGCCCCCCCCCCCCGCAGCGATGATCTGGGCGCCTATTCCTACTAAAAAATTTTGAGCCATCCCAGTTTAGAATAACGGCTGCTATAAGATAACAGTAGCAGCGGATCCGACGGCTTTACGTGCCCTCCGAAGCACGGAGGGAACAAGATTGATGTCCACTGGCTGTCACCTGACCGCGGCTGAATTTGCTTAACTCCACTGATCAGGGAGACAGCCAGGCCACGACCACCCTCTAACACTATTACTTTTGTTTAACTTTTAAGCATTGTTAACATGGGCATACACACCTGGCGTTCGCTTTTTCGCAACTACTGCTGCAAGGTTATTCGAATGTTTGCAAGATTTTATTATTAGTGAATATTATTGTTGTAAGACAAAAATTTTTATGATGGATGACAAATTCCAAATATTTATCGAATTAGAAAGAGAATAACAGAAATTTTCGTTCGGGGCGTTAAAATCTCTAGAGCCCTCTGTTAAACACATTAGAAAACTACAGCATTGGAATTCTCACACTGGAAAGTGAAATGGAAGAGTTCACTTTATCGGCTAAATAGGTAGGGGGCTCATAGAGATAGTATGCTTTATACCCTCAAGTGTGATCTGTGAGCTGCTTTTTTCACTCAAGCCTGCTCGCAACCGTTCATTGCAGCCTATTATTGAAATGCCAGGATTTAAGAAAACTAGAGCATTTAAAAAAGTATTTTCCTACCTATCCCACCTATTGAGCGCGATAAAGTGAAAGATCAAGTGCGTTCAACCGCCACAAGTCCGACCCTACTGAGACATTTTGGCCCAAACCTCATAGTAATATAGATCTTGCATAAAGGAATCTGAATACAGAATTTCACTCCTTTACATACGTAAATACAGGCAGATCTTTTGATCCCCTCTAACCCCCATCCCCGTAATTTCGACCCCAGTGGGCCAATAAATACAAAATTAATTAGTCAAGGAGGATATGTCCACGGTAAGCTACATTCTGAATTTCAGCTTTCTACGTGAAAAATGTATAAAATATGAAGGGGAAAGAACGGTCATTCTTCCGCTACATAACAAGAATACCGTCCGAGGAAAGTATAGGAAAGTAGCGGAATACCTGCGGTCATCTATTTTTACCCCTTTATCTTCCGCCCCAAGTTTTCCTCGAGAATTTATTTTCTCGAACACAATATGTAGAAAAGGTTAAAGAGCATTCCGATCGAATGACATATTACATGCCATATGTTGCCATAATTCGAAAAACCAAGTGATTGGCATCCCCACAACTCCGACCCCTCTGGAACAATTTGGCCTAAACTTTATAGTAATGTAGACCTTGCCTAAAGGACTCTTCATACTGAATCTCACTCTTTTACGTACCAAAATGCCACATAGACCTTTTGTCCCCTCTGGCTCCCACCCCCGTAATTCCGACCACAGTGCACCAATCAAAACCAAACTATATAGTGAGTGAATTTCCGAAATTCAATCTTCTATCAGAAAAAATGCAGAATTTATGATGGGAACACACGGACGGACGGATAGACAGACGACAGGTGGACATTGTAAAACAATAAGTAGCTCCATTCTTCCACTACAATCATGATATGCGTGTACCGTACAAACATCTTTACGCGCTTATGTCAGCAAAGTAGATGATGGTCATAATAATGCGCTTCCAATGTTTAAAGCTATGAGCAATCAGATTTAAGCCAGGCTGCACTTGATTGCAGAAAAATATTGTTTAATTAAGCCTAAGTAGGAGGTTTTTAATTTACAATTCAAAACATCGATCAGCGGTACTTACCTGTGCAGCCAAAACTTCAGATTTTCTATATAATGTGTATAATAAATAAACATTTTTCAGGATATGGATCGCAAGGAATATGTAGGGACAAAGGGCTGTAAATCCTGCAGGGTTGTATCTTAGGTTGCTGATATACACACACGTGGAGAGGACGAAACTGGCTATCCAGATTGCTAAGAAAGGCTTAAAGATGCTGTTCAGTTGGGCCACGTAGGAAGAAATGAAAGCAAAGTAGCTGCGCATGCGCACGACTTTGTCTTCAGGGCAATGGCGATCCCAGATGACTTCAGATTTTAGACGGGCGTTGAACTGTTGATAACAGCACGAAAGGATTTTGCAGAATATGCCAATTGTCATTATGAAGAGTGCAATGTGAGATTCTCCCACAATGAGCCATAGGGTGATGAAAATGAGCCTGAGTGAATGCGTTGAAACGTCTTCAGGCGTTGAATGCGTCGTAAAAAACATCAGCGTATTGATAATACACACAGAGAGGCATAGAATTCCTAGAACTGTTATGTTGATGAAGAAGTATCTCAGCAGTTCCTTGTCGAGGCTTTGCTTGAAAACTATCCCTCGGATTGAGTGGTAGAGCTCTTTTATCTTGATCTGATTTCGGAAGCAACAGACGTACAGAATGAGAACAACGATTGTTTCTAAACTTGCTATAATGTTAGCAAGAAAAGTTTTTAATAGGTTCTCTAAGCTGTAAGTATTAAAGGCTGTTAGAGAAAAGAGCATGCTCATCAGGACATGAATCGAGAGCTCGATAAAGAACGCAATTCTCAGTAGACGTTTTTTTCTTCGAGACGTATCCGTCAAGAAGTTCAGTCCGAGAGGTTGCGAGAAACAAGTGAAAGCTTCAGTAAATGCAGTCATGTCAGGCTAGATTCAGGTCTATTCACCAGGATGTCGTCATTTGCTTTGCTGCTTCCACTAATAGTGTTGATGTCCTAATTGCGTGAAATGTTTGCGAATCTTCCTTACCCTCGTTCTCTAAATGAAAATGGTATTGATTAGAGGGATATCAATATAGATTAATTTATTAGTATTTGACAGCACTGCATCGTCTAGGAAATTATTTGCTCTGCTCTTAAGTCTAATTAGTATCAACAATAACAGGAAACAACAATATTATTAGGGCCACCCGATTGTAAGCAGAATAATCGCCGTTTGCAGTACAAAAGTAGCTAGCTGGTGTGGGTGAGAGTCAGTCATATGCTCTTAATAGAAACACGGATTGCAACCAAATGAAAAATGTTATAACTATTAGCCATCTGTAAGCAGCTGGATGCGTGCAACTCTTTCCATACAACAGCCGGCGGGTTTGTTCACACTTGGTTACAGCGCGGGAGGTTTTCTTGAATTCAGACATGTATGAGTAGCCTATAAACCAAGGAAGTACATAGGGGTCTTGGTTATGCTCTTTCAATTATTTCCGAAAAAGTTTAGTCATATGCACATGTCGCATTATCCTATGGGAATATTCTTTCCGCCCCAAGAAATTGGGAAAACCCTGCCCATCTAGTCCAGGGGGCCAAGGATTCTGACAAATAACCCAGAGAAGACATGGTTGATTTGGGGGGTAACCCTAATTTTTAATTCAGCGGACTAGAAGCTAAACTCAGAAAATACAGTGAAATGTATGGACATACAAGGGAAACTTCGGTGAATGATTCGGAAAAACAAAATGGAACTCAAGAAATAAGAAGGTCCGGAAATAGCAATACCATAGATATTTAATGGTGCCAACGCGTTTCGAAAAAAGTTCATCACCGGGGCAAATAGAGATCTACAAATTGAGCCGATGCTCCCGAATTTGTGGTTTTTGTCCGCCAATCAGAGAAGAGCTAGAATTGGCGGGAAGTAGCCACCTTACAGCAAATTAACATAATATATGAAAAATAAATATACAAAAAAATCAGAGCAGAAAAATAATTAAAAAATAAAATTCAGTCTTGATCTGGTTCGTTGATGTTTCTTCTGTGTTGCTGGCCTATAATGTTGTTGACGGCGTCTCAAAGTTGGTCTGGCCATTTAGGATCTTATTCGGGAATTCCTTTGTAAATCTAATCTTCTGATCATCAGGGATTCACGAGTCAATATTCTCCTGTGTCAGATTCTACCTTGAGTATCGTCATTACATCGTTAATGATTCCGAATTGGTATTGTTGCTTAATCAGGTGGCCAGCAAAAGCCGACTTACCTCCAGCGTTCAGCCAGCATCTTCTATGCTCGCTGAATCTCTCCTTGAAGGATCTTTTTGGTCAGCCGACGTAAAAGAACTCCCAATTGGGGCGGTTTAGTATTTATACACGGATTTTGGGGAAATCAGAGATGTCGGTATGATTTGTTCTTGGATTCAGAGCGCGCCTGCAGTTATTGGCTGTCCTGAAAGCTATGCCGAGACCCCTTTCCCTACAAATGTTCGATATCCTGGTGATTTCAGAGCCGGTGTAGGTGAAGGCGACGTAGTCCTTGGGGTTGATCTTATTAGGGCTTGAATGAAATCTTTTTTTAAGGTTGCGTTTTGTCTTATTGAGCCACCTGATCAGGAAAGGAGCTGTTCCTGGCAACATCGAAGGTCAGTTGCATTTCATCCGCTCTAACTCTTTTGGTTATTGGATACGTTAGCGCCCGGCGAAAATAGTATCCTAGAGCCGCTGTTTTGTGCTGGGGGGATGGTTGGAAGAAAAACCGATAATGTTGTTGTTGGTGGTGGTGGGCTTACAGAAAATGCTGAATTCCAGGATCTTCTTCTGGATGTTCTTATGGATGGTCAGGTCTCAGTAGTTTATGCGGTTGTCTGCTTCTTTCTCCATAGTGTAAGTTAAACTGTTGTGAGATCCGTTGAACGATTTTGTTGAAGTATCTGGAGTAGTGCACTAAGGTTTTGCTATCCATCAAGGGAGCGATACAAAGGTTTTCCAAGTGCTGGAGGAAGATTTCGGACAAAAAGGCACTAATAGGGGAGCCCATCATCACTCCATTGGGCATAGAATAGAATTCGTCTTTAAATCTGAAGTAGTTCTGATTGCATATACTACTTAGTGAGCACAGGATATCGATCATGGTGTTCACTTTTGCTGATTTTCTTTAAACCGTCAATTACGAATATGGTCTCCCGGAAGGGAACTGTTATTACAGAGATGATGCTCTTATTGTAGATGATACTTTTACTGTCTTTCAAAATAAGCCCACATGATCACAGTGCACTTTGAAATCGTTTTTACGACTGTTCCATGGCATGTGAAAAATCCCTTTTCTATTGTGCATGAATTCCCTCGTCCCAGCCGTTTGAATATCCCGAACGTCTTTTCATTGTTGACTTCAATATGCAGCTATCTCTAGGTAAGATCTACATTACTATAAATTGTCCAAATTGTCCAGTGGGATCGGAGTTGTAAGGGAGGCAGTCACTTGCTCTTTAGAACTATGAAACTATGACAATATATGGCATGTGATATATAATTCGTTCGGAACCGCCATAAGAAAGGAAAGAAGATAGAGCTCTTTTAGATTTTCCAAATACCACGTTCGAGAAAATCAATTTTTTGAAAATAAAACTAAAGAGGGGTAAAAATTTAGGTAAAGGGGTAAACATAGATGAACCCAAATCTTCCGCTTCTTTAGTATATATCCTCCTGGGGTGATTAATTTCCTTTAAATGGATGTTATTTTAGTAAGGCAGAAAGTTTGTGCGATGAGTACACTGGGCGACGGTGACCGCACGGCATAATGCATAATTCCAAACATTTTTCGACTTAGGAGAGGCGCTGCAGAAATTTTCGCTCGAGGTACTAAAAGCTTTACAACCGGCACTGCATGACAGACACTCGCAGATACTATCACATATTAGAAAAACAACAACATTAACACTCCAAAGATGGCGCGCGGTCTCAGGGACCGCATCACTACATTTTCATGAATATCTTCTCATGAATTTAAAAAAAACAACTGACCACTTCTGTTTTCTTCCATTTTGGACTCTTCTACAAGCCAGTGTGCCTGAATCCGTGATTGCATGCATATTGTTTTACCGAGTGGGGGCGATCATCTGTCTTGTTGACCAATACTGGAGTATTCTCTCTAGCATTTGTTTTGTACGAGGCCTGTTCGAAAAGTATCAGGATTGAGAATATTAAGAATAAAATAATCTTAAATATATAGAAACATTATTTTTAGTTATTTTGTAATAAAAAATAGCATTTTTTTATCCTCCGAGAAATGACTGCTATCTTCCATTTTTATAATAGTTTTCTGTATAAAGAAAACGTATATGGAAATGTATACATGTATGAGGGTTAAAAATAGCACATGCAAATTTTAAACTATAAATGCCTTTCCTGATTTAATTATGTCTAATTTTGAGGGAAAAGAAAGGTTTTTAAATTTCTTCGAAAGTTGCATTTTTTAGCTAATATTGAAAGGTTTTTTTTTGAGGTTTCATTACGTTAACAACGATGTAAATTAAGTTACAGATATAAAAATTTCAATTATTTTATTTATGAAAAAGTAGTTGCAAAATGCGGTCTCACAGACCGCGCTACCATCCGTGTTACAAACACCCGCGCCACCTCTGGAGTTTTAAATTACTCTTCGACAAAATCGGCATTGAAATTGAGGCAATTTTCCTAACATCTCATACGGATTAAAATGCCTTCTAAAAATATCTCTCCTGGGGTTGAAGTCCTTTACTGCTTTTTGCAATGCAATTTACCTACCCAACAGTTATTGATAGAATAAATCTTAAAGAGACTAAAGAATGTGGCGCAGGCTGCGCCTGGAACCTGCAAGAAGAATATTTTAGAATGAATTTTATATCGTCGATTTTGAACAATTTTCCCCCTCTTAGGGTTGCGAAATTCTAATATTTATAATAATTATGCGTGTACAGCATGGATATCTTTTGCGGGCTGGTGTGAGCAAAGTAGATGGGGGGCCATAATAATGTGTCTGTACTGTTTAAAACTATGAGAAACCAGTTTTAAACCAGACAGCATTTGATTGCAGAAATATGTTGGTTAATTAGGCCTAAATCAGAACTAGTTAATTCAAAATTCAAAAGATTGATGAGTGGTACCTACCTGTGCAGCCAAAGCTTCAGATTCTCTATATAATATGTCAAACAATAGTCAAAGAATGTGTGTTCAAATTTAGATTCTCCCCTGGCCGCATCCATGTTAGATTCAAGTTACCTTCTAGAGGTATTTTCTGAGGCAGAGTCGACTCCACTTATAAGAGCCTACTCGGGGAATTGAAAAAAGGCTCATATAAGTGGAATGCAAAAGACAAGACAGTTATTTTGGGAAAGGAAAAGTAGCTCTTATATGCGGAGGTCAAAGAATTTCTCAATTGGTCACATGATTACTTGGGAAATTCAGTGAATTGCCTGAAAAGAAAGGGCCGTGATATTTGGCCCATGATATTAGTCATGCATGCTGGAGCTACATTCATGTCTCACCTATTCAAGTTCAACCAGTTTCTTAAAACTTATAGAAACGTTTTTTTTTTCAGTAAATTTTTTAAAATACAACTTTTATAGAAATTTATGAAATAGATAAGATGAACTATGATAAGATAAAGATAAAGGATGACATAATTGAAAGTTTATCTAGATAAGATAAAAACTTTTCATCTAAGATAATTAACTAGATAAATTTATCTAGATAAGTCCCAACACAGCTATTTGGGATTGCAAATACTGTACTTAATAGATGTTAATTTTTTTCACTGCTTCAACCAGTGAGTTGTAGCTATTTGTATTAAATTCAAAGCTTCAGTTATTAAATACTTAGCTGCTTTTTTCTGCTGGGTTTATTAACGCCTCTATTCTGCTTATAATTATTTATTTCCCTGACCCAAGGTCTACATTAGTATAAAGTTCGGGCCAAATTGTCCCAATGAGGTCGGAGTTTGAGTGTGGCAGTCACTTAGTCTTTAGAACTATGACAATATAAGGCATGTGATATATCATTCGATCGGAAATGACGAGAAAGAAAAGAAGATCAAACTCTTTTATATTTTCTAAAGACTACATTCGAGAAAATTAATTTTTTGGTAACAAAAAATTGGGTAATAATTGCAGATTTTCCGCTACTTTCCTATATTCTTCTGTGGTGATTAATTTCTTAAAAATGACTATTATTGTTGTAAGACAGAAATTTTTTACGATGAACGCACTGGCCGACCGGACGGCATAATTCTAAATGTTTTTCGACTTAGGAGAGGCGCAGCAGAAATTTTCGCTCGGTGCTCTAAAAGCTGTAGGGCCTGCTCTGTATAACAGAAACTCGCAGATACAGAATTTATTATTATACACATTAAAAAAACAACAACATAATCGGCTCTTACATAATCGCTTTTACATAATCGCTATTGAAATTGAGGCACTTTTTCTAATATCTTACGAGGATTAAAATACCTTCTAAAAATATCTCGCCTGGGTATGAAGCCCTTTAATTAAAGAAATACATTGCCTAGACAAAAAAAATCGCTTACTCTAATACCTTGGATCCACTTTAGCTTTTATTACAGTGCGCATTCTTCGATGCATTGTTTCCACAAGGTTATGCAGTCTTTCACTCTCGATTTTCGTCCAATACTGCAGTATTTTTTCCCTGAGATCTCCTGTGGATGAATGAAGATTGCTCTATCTCATAGATTCTTCTCCAGTACATCCCAAAGATTTTCAATATGGTTAAGATCTGGAGTCTGTGGTGGCCAATCCATGTGGAAAAATGATCCTCCTGCACCAACATTCCATGTGTCTCCGTTGCAGTCTTCCCCAATTTTAGCAGAACTTGATGTTTACATGTTGCTCCATTGCGCTGTGACACTTCTTCTCACACTGACTACGTTCAACTGGTCGCAGTCTATTTACACTGCCAGTCGCATGCATTGCATGCTGTGTATCGATTCTCCCCAAGTCTCTGAAGAACTATGCGCATGCGCAAGCACATACGTCACGTTGCCGTCCAGATATGATACCATTCACCGAACTTTTTAGACACATCTCGTACTAAATATAACAGTTAAATTACTAACCTTGAAAATCCTGGCATAAATAACGTGAAACTGAGGAGCATTAAAAGTTTCGATATTACAAAAAACAATATGTCGTCATTGAAAAAAAAAACGTATTCAGTAAACAGTTTGATTACTTTCCCACAATAATAATAATAATAATAATAATAATAATAATAATAATAATAATAAGTATATGGGAGAACAGTACAGACATCTTTACGCGATGATGTCAGCAAAGTAGATGGTAGTCATAATAATGTGTCTGTACTGTTTAAAGCTATGAGAAACTAGCTAAAGCTTTAAACAGAAATGAGACTGCATTTGGTTGCTGAAAAATGTTGGTCATTTAGGCCTAAATCAAAGCTAGTTAATTTAAAATTCAAAAGATTGGTCAGTGGTACCTACCTGTGCAGCCAAAGCTTCAGATTCTCTATATAACGTGTACAATAAATACAAATTTTTCAAGATATTGATCACAAGGTATATATAGGGAGAAATGGCTGTAAATTCAGCAGCGTTATATTTTAGGCTGTTGACGTGCACGCACATAGAGATGACAAAGTTGGCTATCCAGATTGCTACGAAATGCTTGAAGATGCTGTTCAGTTGGTCCACGTAGGAAAAAATAAAAGCAAAGTAGCTGCGCATGCGCATGACTTTGTCCTCAGCGCAATGACGATCACAGATGACCTCAGATTTCAGATGGGCGTTGAACTGTTGATAACGGCACGATAAGATTTTGGAGAAGATGCTGAGTGTCATTATGAAGAGCGCAATGTGAGATTCTTTTACGATGATCCATAAGGTGAGGAAAATCAGGCGGACTGCCGGATGTACTGGGAACAAGCTTACATTTCGCGCTACGTCTTTATTCGTTACGTGAATCGTAAACATTAGCGCATTGATAACACATACAGGGGCGCAAAGAACTCCTAGAACTGCTATATTGGTGAAGAAGTATCTCAGCAGTTCGTTGTCGATATTTTGCTTGACAGCTGTCCCTCGAATTGAGTGGTACAGCTCTTTCAACTTGTGCTGGTTTTGGAAGCAACAGGCGTACAGGATTAGAACAACGATTGTTTCCAAAGTTACAGTAATGTTATTAAGGAAAGCTTTCAACAGGCTCTCTAAACTATAAGTATTAATGGCTGTTAGAGAAAACATGCTGATCATCAGGACATGAAGAGAGAACTCCAGAATAAAAACAATTCTCAATAGACGGCGTTTTCCTCTAGCTGTATCCGTCAAGAAATTGAGTCCGAGAAGTTGAGAGAAGCAAGTGAAAGCTATTATAAACGTTGCCATGTCGGGCTGGATTCAGGTCTTTTCACTGGGATGTCGTCATTCGCTTTGCTGCTTCTACCGGTAGTGTTGATCTTTTAATTGCGTGAAATGTTTACTGATCCCTCGTTCTCTAAATGAAAATGATATTGATTCGAGGAATCATCAATCTAGATTGATGTATTACTATTAGACAGCACTGCATCATCCAGGAAATTATTTTCTCTGCTCCTAAGTCTAATTATTATCACGAATGACAGGAAATAACTATTGGGACCATCCGCTTGTAAGCAGAATAATCGCCATATAGAGCACGGAAATTAGCTAGCTGGGGTGGGAGAGAGTCAGTAAGATGCTATATGATGTCCACGGGTGTCTATGCCAGGCACACTGAAATGCGTTTGAGAGCTATTGAAAAGTTCATGGTGAAGAAACCATAGACCGAACAGTCCGATTCCCTGCACTAAGTTTTATCCACTCCACATGCATATCAAAAATCAATAAAGCCGGATTCTAACCGAATTAGAAAAAGTAGTAACTATTAGCCACCTGTAATCAGCCCGGTTCGGGGCAATTTTGCATGCAACAGCTGGTTGATATGTTTCATTTGGTTACAACGATGGAGATTTTTTTGGTTTCTGACCAAGGAAGTACTTGAAAGTCTTGGTTCTGCTCTTTTAATTTCCGAACAGTTCTAGCCATATAATATGTTGCATTATCCTGGTGAAATATCCTGCCAGCTCCAAAGAAGTTGAATAGAAATTAAAAAAAAAAACCCTGCCAACCTATTCCAAGGGACCATATAGCAAAATACACTAAAATACACTTTTAACATCCTTGTAAATCTGTTGCATGGTTATTTAAAATAGAAGGATCTATTTTTTTGGTCGGCCCAAAAGTTTTTTGTTTTCAGCTAACGGATAATAAAGACTGACGTAAAACGAACCTCTCATTAATAAGCACTAAATATTCAGTCCGCTGAGCCTCAGAACAGCCTGGTTAAAACGGACTACCGGATGAGTTGCATTCACCCTTCTTGATTGACTGAATCTGCTCTCTATTTTTTCGCACTTTTAATTAACTCACTTACAAGTACGTATCTGTAAGGTATAAATCTTGCATTCAATATTAAGTCAACTTCCCGAGAAGCTAGAGAGCTGGAACTTGATTCATATAGAGGACACTAGGGCGCAAATTCTTTTCAATCGTTCCTCCACAAGTTGGCAGGGACTTTGCTATTTAATTATTTTGCAGTATTTCCGTCAAATTTTTCATATTTCAATCATTCAATTTTCAAATTACATTTACTGTGGTTTCAAATATTACAGGTCCTCCAGAGGTAGCGCGGGTGTTTGTAACACGGATGGTAGCGCGCGGTCTGTGAGACCGCATTTTGAAATTACTTTTTTTAATGTTCAAAAATGAAATTCATGAATCCTTTTTATTTATCTCTTAATTTACTTCACGATTAATGGAAAACCTCAAAAAAATTTTCAATAATATCTAAAAAAAAGCGCAACTTTTAGAACGAAATTTAAAAATCTTCTTTCCCTTTTAAAATGAGAAAAGCCATTTATAAAACTAAAATAGTTGAAAATTAATATTTTGCGCTATTTTTTACCTTTCATTCATATATAATTTCCTATATAAAAGAAAACATATATAAAAGTGAATAATAACAATCTTTTCTCACAGGATAAAACATGCCTATTTTTTATTACAAAAAAAAAACTAAACAATAACGTTTCTGGATATTTAAAATTATTTTATTCAAAAATAGTATAAACTGAAGTTAAGTATACGTGAAATTATATTTATAGAAGAGTTTATTGCTCTTGAAATACAGAAACAGCATTAGTATTTTTGCATTATTGGCATATTGCAATTTCTTCAAAAATTTATTCTAAAATAAAAGTTTCTAAGTAGAAAAAATATTAATAAAAAAAATATATTGGGAATTAACCGGAGAATATGTTTGAGTAATTAAAAATTAAAAAGAATAAAATAAATGACTTTTACATCAAACTTTTTTTAGTAACAAAGTTGGTGGTGCGCGGTCCCTGGGACCGCACGTCCTATTAAATGGAATCTATGCAAGCAATTGCGGATTGTGACATACTGACTTCTAGAAGGGTCCAAAATGGAAGAATACAGAAGTGGCCATTTGTTTCTTTTAAATTAATAATAAGATATTCACGAAAATGTAGTATGCGGTCTTTGAGACCGCGCACTACGTCTGGAATGTTAATAATGTACATATTCCTTTGTAGACATCTGCGTTTTATAGTGCACAATCTTATGGTACAAATTTGCCTATTTTCGGATAATACGGACCTCGGTTAAAACAGATTTTTTCCGATGGTCCGCTGAAATCCTTACTAACGAAGTTCTACTGTAATTTGTACTGCAACTATTGAACATTAAAATAAATTCTTAAGGAACGTAAGCTCTTAATAATAGGGGGGGGGGGGAGAGTTCAGGAATCAATTTATTACTGAAATGAAGTATGCCATAATAATAATATTGATGATAAGAGTGCATAGTATAAACATCTTTACGCCCCGATGTCAGCAGAGTAGATGATGGTCATAATAATGTGTCTGGATCGCGTATAGCTATCAGAAACCAGCTTTAAACCAGACGGCATTTGATTGCAAAAAATGTTGGTTAAATGAGTCTACATCAGAGCTAATTAATTTAAAATTCAAGAGATTGATCGGTGGTACCTGCTTGTGCAGCCAAAGCTTCAGCTTCTGTATATAATATGTACAATAAATACAATTTTTTCAGAATACGGAACGCAAGGTATATGAAGGAATAAATGGCTACATATACTGCAGAGTTAGATTTCAAGTTGCTTACGTACACACACAGAGAGATAACGTAGCTGGCTATCCAGATTGGTAAGAAAGGCTTGAAGATTCTGTTCAATTGGTCCACGTAAGAAGAAATGAAAGAAAAGTAACTGCGCATGCGCATGACTTTGTCTTCAGTGCAGTGAAGATCCCAGATGACTTCAGATTTCAGAAGGGCGTTGAACTGTTTATAACAGCACGTCAAGATTTTGCAGAAGATGCCGGTAGTCATTATGAAGAGTGCAATGTGAGATTCTTCTACAATGACCCACAGGGTGACGAAAATGAGGCGGAGTGCTGGATATACTGATAACGAGCTTATATTTCGTGCTACGTCTTCATTCGTTGATAATACATACAGGGACGCAAAGAAATTCTAGAACTGTTATGTTGGTGAGGAGGTATCTCGGCATCTCGTTGTTGAGGTTCTGCTTGAAAACTATCCATCGGATTGAGAGCTACAGCTCTTTCAACTTGTGCTGGTATCGGAAGCAACAGGCGTACATGATGAGAACAAAGATTGTTTCTAAACTTACAATAATGTCTGCAAGGAAAGCTTAAACCAGGTTATCTAAACTGTTAAAATTAAAGACAGTTAGAGAAAACATGCTGATCATCAGAACATGAAGGGAGGACTCCACAAAAAATAATTTTCAGCAGACACGTTTTCCTCGAGACATATCCGTTAGAAATTGGGTCCGAGAAGTAGCGAGAAAGAAGTGAAAGCCTTTGTAAATGCTGCCATGTCAGGCTGGATTCATATCTGTTTACCAGGATGTCGTTATTTGCTTTGCTAATGCTTCTAATAATGGTGATCTCTTCATTGCGTGAGGTGTTTGTTCTCCTTTCGTAATTTCGCTCTCCAGATGGAACTGATATTGATTCGAGTTATCATCTGTATAGATTAATTTATTTGTATTAGATAGAAACGCTTCATCCAGAAAATAAGTCTGCTTTTAAGTTTTATTATTATCACCGGTGGCAGGAAATAATTAGTAGAGCCATCCGCTTGTAAGCAAAATAACCGCCATATACAGCACGGAAAGTAGCTAGCTGGCGTAGGAGAGAGTCAATAAGGTGCTGTAAGATATCTGACATGGTTGCGTCTGACAGCTTTTGCTTCAACATAGCGTCTGACATGTTTCATTTGGTTACAGCACCGGAGGTTTTCTGGGTTTCTCACGTGCATGCGTATCTATAAACAAGGGAAGTATTTGGAAGTGTTGGCCTTTTCTACATGTGACATATCATATTGGTCTAGAATATCCCTTCCGCTCCAGCGAAGCTGAATAGGTATTATGAAAACAAATTTAAAACCCTGCCCATCTAGTCCAGCGCACTATAAATCAAATCCAGAGAAAATAGTGAAATGTTTAGATATTATAATTAAATTCATAATTGCGTGGGGTTTTCGTCCCATTTGGTTCTTAATTCCTTTGTGTTTTCTTGTGCTTCTTCATGATGTTGTTAAAGGCTTCCAGCACTGGGTTTCTTTCGAAATTCGTCTGGTTGTTGAGGATCTTCCACATCCACATTTAAGGCATGCCAGTTTGTAAACTCCTTCAAGCACTGGATTCAAAACATATAAAACCCCTAATAGAAAAAAAAATGTGATATTTTACGCTCGCTATGTGGATGACACATTCATTATATTGGATGGAACCAAAATAGACGACAACAAAATCCTCAATTCATTTATTGGATTCCACCCAAGCATAGCCTACACAATGATAGAGGAGATACAATAACTTCTTGGACCTCAAAATTCAGCGAAATGAAGACAAGAAAGGAATGGACTTCAGCATAAACCGTAAGCCGACAACCACCGACAATATCATTAACTTCGATTATAATCACCGACCACAACACAAAGCAGCGGCCCATAGGTATTATTTTAACCGGGCAATATCATACCAGTGTCCATCATAAATAAAAAGGAAGAAATCCACATCACTTATGAGTTTGCCAGGCGAAATAATTTCCAGATGCGGTTATTAACTCAATAAACAACCGGACAAAACGATCTTCCAACATGCGACAGAAAAAAACGGCAGGCCAGAAGAACGTTGCTTTCACTTATACTGGCCTCGACATGGCAAGGATTTTTTAACAAAGGAGTTAATAAGTGCAGATAAACATTAAATTCAACCAGGCAGCATCATACCCGGACGAAACCTTCTCCGCATGCGGAGTTTACAAACTGGCATGCCTTGAATGTGGATACTTTTACGTCGGATCGACGAAGATGTCCTTTAAAGAACGATATAGTGAACATCGAAGATCCTGGATCAATAGCGACGGTAGATCGGCTTTTTCGGACCCCCTTATAGAGAAGAAGAACCCATTCGGATCCATATACGAGGTCATGTCCGTTTTGAAATTCGAACGAGACCACAAGGGGATACTGATGCACGAGGCAGTACAGATCAGGAAGTACTTAAAGACTGACAGTGACAAGATCCTCAACAACCAGACGAACGGCGAAAGAAACCCCGTGCTATTAAGCCGTTAACAACATCATGAAAAAGCACAAGAAAATGCCAAGGAATTAAGAACCAAAAACGGACGAAAACCCCACGCAATTATGAATTAAATTTCGAAGCTTTAGACTCTCCGCTTAAAAGAGCCTTCAACTATATGAGCCATTTAATAAAACTTTCTCACTCTGTATTTTTTTCTCGTTTTTTAGTCATGTAAGCCTCTCTGTAAACCACCAATCACCCTGAACCAGTTCTCGGCTTAACAATAAATTCGATGGTGGGGACTGACTTGGTTGTAGTCGTTCCCTACCCTAATGATAAAATTTATATTTCGAAACGCTTATTAAACGTGACTACTTTGCTACTCTAAGACCCTTTCTAGTTATTTCAATTTCAGCAAAATAGACCACGATGCAACTATTAAATTACTCTTCGACAAAATCGCCATTGAAATTGAGACACTTGTCCTAACGTCTTACAAGGATTAAAGTGCCTTCTAAAAATACCTCTCCTGGGAATGAAGCTCTTTACTGGTGTTTGTATTACAATTCATCTGAAAAAATAATAACTAACGGTTTGCTAGCTGCGCAAAGTAGATGGTGGTCATAATAATTGGGATGGGAGAATGTGTCAGTTCAAAATGAAAATTAGGAAATAATTTATTACCCACAATATCAATATTTTGATGTACATAATCAAAATGAATACATGAAGAATTGAGGAAACAAGGGAGTGTGTCTGTTCTATTTAAAGCTATGAAAAACCAGCTTTACATCTCACTGCATTTGATTACAAAAAATGTTGGTTAATTAGTCGTAAATCAGGGCTAGTTAAGTTAAAATTCATAAGATTGATTGGGGGTACCTACCTGTGCAGCCAAAGCTTCAGATTCTGTATATAATATGTACAATAAATACCAATTTTTCGTTATTCGAAACGCAATGTTTATGAAAAAATACATGGCTACATCTCCTGCTAAGTAAGATTTGAGGTTGCCAACGTATACACACATAGAGATGACGAAGTTGGCTATCCAGATTGCTAAGAAAGGCTTGAAGATGCTGTTCAGTTGGTCTAGGTAGGAAGAAATGAAAGCAAAGTAGCTGCGCATGCGCACGACTTTATCTACACTACAATGACGATCCCAGATGACATCAGAAGTCAGATGGGCGTTGAATTGTTGATAATAGCACGACAAAATTTTGCAGAAGATGCCGATAGTCATTATGAAGAGGGCAATGTGAGATTCTTTTACGATGACCCATAGGTTGATGAAAATGAGGCGGATTGCTGGATGTAATGGGAACAAGTTTGTATTTCGCGCTACGTCTTCATGCGTTGAGTGCACCGTAAACATTAGTATATTGATAATACATACAGGGAGGCATAAAATTCCTTGAACTGTTATGTTGGTGAGGAAGTATCTCAGCAGTTTTTTATTGAGGTTTTGCTTGAAAATTATACCTCGGATTGCGTAGTACAGCTCTTTCAACTTGTGCTGGTTTCTGAAGCAACAGACGTAAAGGATGAGAACAACGATTGTTTCTAAACTTCCAGTAATGATACCAAGAAAAGTTTTCAGCAGGTTCTCTAAACTGTAAGAATTAAAGGCTATTAGAGTAGACATACTGATCATCAGGACATGAAATGAGAACTCTAGATAGAAGACAATTCTTAATAGACGGCGTTTTCCTCGAGAAATGTCCGTGAAGAAATCGAGTCCGAGAAGCCGCGTAAAGCAAGTGATAACTTTGGTAAATGCTGCCATGTCAGGCTGGATTCAGTTCTGCTCACCAGAATGTCAACATTTGCCTTGCTGCTTTTTCTAGTAATGTTGAGCTCTTTATTGCGTGAAGTGTTTGCTCTCCTTCCTTACCCTCATTCTCTAGATGAAAATGATATTGATTCGAGGAATCATCAATATTAATTAATGCATTAATATTATTCAGCACTGCATTATCCAGAAAAATATTTTTTCTGATGTTAATTCCAATAATTATCACCGGTACCAGGAAATAATTTTTAGAATATCCGCCTTGTGCAGCCAGCACGGAAAGTAGGAGATGGCTTGGGTGAGAGTCAATAAGATTCCATAAGATGTTTAACAGTGTTTGTGTCTTGCGTCTGACAGCCGTTGTATCAACATAGCCGGAATCCGCCCGAATAGAAATAAGTAGTAACCATTAGCCACCTGTAACCAGTCAGATGCGAGACAACACCCTGCATACCACGGCCTGCGTGTATGTTTTATTTGGTTACAGCACTGAAGGTTTTATTCGGTTACAGCACTGTATGTTTTATTTGGTTTCTTATGTGCATGTGTAGTCTACAAACCAGGGAAATATTGGAAACGTTGGCTTTGATCTTTCAATTATTTCCAGAGAGTTCTAGTCATGTGACAGATCTCTATCTTCCTTCCGCCTTAGAAAAGCTAAATAGACGTAAAAAAGAAAAATAAACCCTGGTCATCTAATCAAAAAATCAGTCCAGCGGACCATAAGGCAAGCCCAGAGAAGATAGCGAATTGTATGGATGTTATAACCAAAATGACTGAAAGTGGCATTCAAAGGTGTCTGTGGGCCCGCACAGTTCCAAGAAAACATACACCAGACCCTAACTTTGCCACCACCAACTTATATTCTATCAACAATGATTGCAAAGAGATACTTTTCAGATGTTTCTGCTGAATACGACAAAGACCATCCACGCGATGAATAGAATGTGTGGCTCATCAGAGAAGCTGACACTTTACGAAAGACCAAAGATACAATTACTGAAAATTACAGCCGCTTTTGCCGATGCACTATTCTCTGGCAGGCGAATTATAAAACAAAATTGAATTTGTAACAATGCATAGA
Organism: Rhysida immarginata; assembly: GCA_023313115.1. NCBI lineage: Eukaryota > Metazoa > Arthropoda > Chilopoda > Scolopendromorpha > Scolopendridae > Rhysida > Rhysida immarginata. Next base: position 372,400 of record JAHWFO010002816.1, read on the forward strand.
ATTCTTGTTGATCGAGCTTTTCCTGGAATTGATAGTTCTTTTAGCATTTTCTTGGAAATTTTTAAAAATGAGCAGTAACTGGAGATAATGGAGAGTTAGCAGACTATTGAGAAACTGAGCAATTGACGATGAAGTTTCCAAGCGGTCATCGAAGTTTCCAGGCGGCCTTTGACGACGTCAACAGAAGAAACTGCTACTGCTAGATCACACAAAGTGACAAATAGCCAAGTTTTGCTTCAAGGCATAAAGAGCAAAGTACGAATTGCAATAAGAGATTGCCAAACAGTGAAAAACCCCATTCAGATTGTTGTGATTGCAGAATACACAGACACAAACGAACATGTATATATCCAACGCCAGCCAAGAAGAGAGTTGTATCATGAAGTTCACCATGCAGGGCGAGTTAACCTCTAAAGTGATCAAGATTATTTAGGCTAGCTGTGCCATACTTGGAGAGGTTCATTCTTTGGGAACGTTTAAAAAAATTATTCGACTTTTCATTTTGAATTTTTTCCGTATTCATTCTAAATTTTTTCAGTTGTTTGTTTTTTACTGTGTATTCACATTTAGATATTGCAAAATTTCATCCGAGACCGAGTAAACACCGGGTTATTACCTAGCTTATTCGGTAACACAGCAGATTATAGTAAAAAATCCCCGATACATTTTGGCTATAAGCTGTGTGAATGTCAGCGTTTTGCAAATCGATGTGGTGGTGATGCATGATGATGCAACGATTGAACGTTCGCTTCCAAGAAATATTAACAATGAGCGTAAAATATTTCATGTTCATTTCCAGAGCCTCCCAACTCTTCACGCGAATCTTTTTTTCCATCCCCAACAACTCCCAATGAAGTCTTAGCAATTATAAACTAATTCTCAAATTCTAAAACAACAGATATTTATGGTCTTCGACAAGATGTGATTATTAGTATCGCCCCTTATATATCATATCCTCTATGTGTTCTCTTTAATATGTCTCTCTGTAAAGGAGAATTCCCAAAATTACTTAAATGCGCAAAAGTCATTCCAATTTTCAAAAAAGGAGATAGTAATGATCTTAACAATTACAGACCTATTTCTATTCTGCCTTTCTTTTCCAAAATATTTGAAAAGCTATTCTATATTCGCTTAAGTAATTTCATTCATTCTCATGATTTCATATCTCATGCACAACACGGTTTTCGCCCAAATAAAAACATCTCCACAGCTCTGTATGAAGTATCCGAATATATTAATATTCAGATGGCTCAAAAAAAAATTGTATTAACTTTGTTTCTTGATTTTAAAAAAGCATTCGATATGGTTCCCCATGCTTTATTAATAAATAAATTAAATTCATTATATGGCATTAGAGGGCTACCATTGAATTGGATAGTTTCCTTTCTTTTAGATAGAAAATATTCACTTAATATCAATTCAAAATTTTCTCCAAATTTAATCAGTAATCAGGGTGTACCCCAAGGTTCCATTCTGTCGCCACTACTGTTCTCTCTCTTTATAAACGACCTCTCTTATATTACTGATAATGCACAATGCGTATTATTTGCTGATGACACAACATTTATAGCCTCAGCCGATTCCGAAGTACAAGTTGAAAATATAATGAACTCTTTGCTAATGAAAATCTATAATTGGTCATTATTAAATCATCTTCCATTAAACCTAAACAAATCATGCTACATGATCTTTCATCAGCCTAATAAACTAATTGACTACAACAAAATTAAACTTTGCGTTAATAATATAATTTTATCTAGAGTCTCTTCTTATAAATATTTAGGAATTTATTTTACCCCCGATTTGTCATGGAGCCTTCATATAAAACATTTAGCTACTAAACTATCCCATTCTTTAGGTATTATTTATAGAGTCAATCATCTTCCACGTAATATCTTACTAAATTTATATTTTACCCTAATTCATACAAATTTATGCTTTGGAATATGTTTATGGGGATCGACCACACAGAAAAATAAACATCTTATAATTAAACTTCAAAAACGTTTTTTACGAATATTGTTAAATAGGCCCGCTTTCTCTTCCGTTAGTTCAGAATTTAAAAACTTCAACTTATTAAAATTTGATGATCTTTATTTTATTCAATTAGCTCAATTTATGTATAAAATCACACATAACATATATAATATTAGAAACCCCCCTATGTTAATCAGTCCATATCATCACTATCTCACAAGAGAAAAAAAAATAGTAATCCCATTTTATAGAGTAAATTACTTAAGAAGATCTATTTCGATTTCCGGCGCGATCTGTTGGTCAAAATTAACTGCGGAACTTCGGGAGGCACCTTCTCTTCAATTTTTTAAACGTCGTCTCCTTAAAAACATTCGTTCAGGCTTAATTACTTCTGATTTAACGTCTATTTACTCTTAATTAAAACCGATTTCACAGGCCTCTGTTTATTTTACTGTTTTTATTATTATTATTATCATAATTCCTACTATTATTATTGGTTATATTGTAATGTTTTATTTATAACAAATTATCATTACTTTTATTATTGTTGGTAATATTGTCGTTGCCGTTTAATGCAATACAAACTTTTACAAATTTATACAATTTTAAATTATTTTATAATTTTTTTTATGGATGCCCCTAGACAGGCCCACTGGCCTTTTGGGCGCCTTTTTATTCTTGGTTACAATATTACGTAACTTCTTATTTGATTTTTCTTTTATATTGTTGTTGTAAATTTGTATTTATTGTATTTTTTCTTTTTTCTTTTTTATTAATTTTTACTTGACAGTTTTTAAAGTATAATTTTAATTTCTATCATTGATACTGGTTTGTTTTTACTGTCTTGTTTTTTTCTATTTTTTTTTTATTTCAGATTTTGTCTGTATTATTCATGCAAATTTGTATGTATTTCTTTAGTTTATTGTTCCTGTAATCCACCGGGTATTTACTTGTCGGTCATTAATTCCCGGTGGTGTCTTAATTTTTTTTTCTTTAATAAATAAATAAATAAATAAATAAATAAAATGAGTATAGCCCAACAAAAATATAAATACAGTCCCAGGCGGTGCCGGGATATCAGCTAGTTTTACATGAAATGAATTGAAGCAAATTTACATATCTAGCACACTTATTTTTAGTCCATTAAGCTGTGTATGTATGTGTGTGTGAGTAAAATTAGAAGATTGAATGATACATACCCCAGTAGCAAGAGCTTGAGCATCCTTATACAAATTGAAGAAGAAGTATAATTCTTTCAGGATACTGATTCCGTGCTTAACTAAAAGAATGGTAGTTGCACCTGCAAACGTGCCGGCTTTGAAAAATTTGAGGTAGATGCACATAGAAACGGCGAAGTAAGCTATCCAAATTGCTACGAAAGGTTTGAAGATGGCGTTCACTCTATCGACATAGGAGCAAATGCAAGCGTACTGGCTGCGTGAACGAACGAATCGGTCGTCTTCTTCGGTGGTGTATGCATGTGTGCAGAAATAGAAGATGCAATGATACATGCGTGTGTGTAGCAAGAGATTGAGCATTTTTGTACAAAATGAAGAAAAAGTATAAATTTTTCAGGATACTGATTCCGTGCTTAACAGAAAGAATGGTGCTTGCACCTGAAAACGTGCCAGCTTTGAAAAATTTCCAAACTCCTACGAAAGGTTTCAAGATGGCGTATGAGTTTTCATCCGAGCTTACATTAAACTCCCGTTGTGGATTTGTGTTTTCTTTTTATTGTGTCTATAACATTAAATTACTTACAGAATACACTACCCTATCAAAAGTCATGGGACAACCCTGATTTGCATGAAAATGGGTCATTCCTTTGCAATTTCACTGTTGCCATTCTTCATAACAAAGAGTATGCTATTATGAGATGATGCTTGCGTGAATGCTGTAAGAATATCTCAAAGAAAAGAGCTTTCAGACTTCCAAAGAAGTACAATTGTTGGGTGCCATCTCGCAGGCAAAACTGTTAGAGAGACGTCAACCCTCCTAAACATCCCGAAATCGACCGTTCAAAACGCCATCCGGGCATGGAAAGAGAAAGGCACCACAAGTGTTCCGCCTAGGACTGAAAGACCCAAGATCATGTCGGCCAGAGACCAAAGGACTCTTCGTAAAGTGGTCACTGCAAACCGTCACACATCGCTTGATGAACTGACAAGATCGTTCATAGAGTCGACGGGAACAATAGTGAGCACCCTGACTGTTCGCAGGGAACTGCATGCAATGGATTTTTATGGCAGAGCGGCAGCCCACAAATCTCACGTCAGCACCAGCAACGCAGCGAGAAGATTGCAATGGTGTAAAGAGCGACGACATTGGACTCTGGATCAATGGCGAATGGTTGAGTGGAGTGATGAGTCTCGCTATACCATCTGACAATCAGATGGACAGGTTTGCGTATGGCGAACGCTCGGCGAACGTTATCGGCCAAGCTGTGTTGTGCCCACGGTGAAGTTCGGCGGAGGGTCGGTGATTGTGTGGGGGTGCTTTTCATGGTATGGGTTGGGTGCAATCGTTTCTGTGGACGGACATTTAAACGCAGAGCGTTACCAAGACATTGTGGACAACGCAGCACTCCCATCACTCTGACAGCTCTTTGGCAATGGCCTTTTTCTGTTTCAGCGCGATAACGCACCTTGCCATAAAGCAAGGGCTGTAGGCACATGGTTTGATGAAAAGGGGGTTCGAGAACTTGACTGGCCTGCCCAGAGTCGATTGCGCGCTGGTGCGGAACGCCCGAAATCCGTGACCGAGCTGTCCAAGACACTTATGGGTGAATGGCGAAAATTACCTGTCGAAACGTATCAAAAACTTGTAGACAGTATGCCCCAGAGAGTAGAATTGTGATAGCAGCAAAAGGAGGACCAACAAGATACTAAATAATGTATATTTTTGAGTGTTTCTATTAAAGTGATGATGTCCAATGACTTATGATAGGGTAGTGTATTTCAAGAATAACCGATGAGGGTTATTCCTACGCCAAACCTCAGATGTTTAAATTATTGATGAAGACAGAAAAGAAAATTCCACAGCCAGGATTCGAACCAGAATCCTTCAGATCTTCGCTCTGGACGCGCTAACCAGTTGCGCCATTGTGGACGTGAAACCATTATGCAATCTACATGTCCTTAGGACTAGAGCGATTACTTAGAAAACCGCCATTGGATTTGAGGCACTTGTCCTAACGTCCTAAAATGCCTTCTAAAAATATCTCGTCTGCGAATGAAGCCCTTTACTGCTTTTTGTAGTACAATTTACGTATTCACCTTGCAAATAATTATTGGTAGAGTGAATCTGAATGAATTATAACGCTAGCTGCGTCTGGAAGCAGCAAGAAGAATGTCCAGAATATTTTAGCTTGAATTTTATACGTGTACAGTACTGACATCTTTACGCACTGCTGTCAGCAAAGTATATGGTAGTCTTAATAATGTGTCTGTACTGCATATAGCTATGAGAAACCAGCTTTAAACGTGACTATATCTGATTACAGAAAATGTTACCTAAATCAGGGCTAGTTAATTTACAATTCAAAAAATTGGTCGGTGGGCTTCAGCTTGTGTATATAATATGTACAATAAATACAAATTTTTCAGGATACGGATCGCAAGGTTTTATGTAGGGATAAATGACTGTATATCCAAGAGAATTAGGGTTGAGGTTGCTTACGTACACAAGTACATAGAGATAACGAAGCTGGCTATCCCAATTGCTAAGAAAGGCTTGAAGATGCTGTTCAGTTCGTCCACGTAGGATAAAATGAAAGCAAAGTAGCTGCGTATGCGCATGACTTTGTCTTCAGTGCAATGACGATTCCAGATGACTTCAGATTTCAGACGGGCGTTGAACTGTTGATAACAGCACGACAGCATTTTACAGAAGATGCCGATAGTGATTATGAAGAGCGCAATGTGAAATTCTTCTATGATGATCCATAGAGTGAAAAAAATGAGGAGTGGTGGGTGTACTGGAGACAAGCTTATACTTCGTGCTACGTCTACATTCGTTGAGTGCATCGTGAACATTAGTATACTGCTAATACATACAGGGATGCATAGAATTCCTAGAACTCTTATATTGGTCAGGAAGTATCTCAGCAGTTCGTTGTAAGTGCAGCTGAAACTACATGTCTTTATCTCGTTTCCAGATAGGAACTTTGACGATTTAGGCATTTATCCGAACGCCACACCAGTTTCAGAATACCCCGCTCATAGAACTCCTTCGTGCTGTGAATACAGCCAATGGCGCACGGCAGATTTGAGTTCGTCTTCAGTCTCAAACTTCTGATCACCCGAAATCTCATCAGGGGACCAAAGAGATGGTAGTCCGCGGGGGCGTTAAGTCCGGACTGTAGGGTGGATGATCCAGAACCTCCCAACCGAAACGGACTAGTTTTGCTTTGACGATGTTGGCCATATACGGGCGTGCGTTCTCATAAAGAAATCGAACATAGTTTCCTCTTTCTGGTCGCTTATTCCGAATACGAGTACAAAGTCTATGGAATTTTATTTATTTGCTTATTTATTTATTTATTTATTTATTTATTTATTTATTTATTTATTTTTATTTACTCCCTCTGTACCGAAATGATAGTCCGATTTGGGTTTTTTACGAGAGGATATCAGAAAGTAACGCCATTTATTTGTTAACGGAGGAAATATAGTCGTTGTGTAAAAGTTAGCATAAACAAACAAAAGGCTGACTACCTGCGCAGACATTTGATGACAAGCATTGTACCTGCGCCCGCGCACTACGTGCTACCAGTCGTTTTACAAATGGCCGCCGCTATCATATCGTCTACTGTGAAAGAACAGCTAATTCTAAGGTTTCATTTCGAAAAAGGTAAGAGACCCACTGAGAAAATTTATTTATTTCTTTATTTATTGACGGGAATACCTAATTACAAAAGAAATATTGAATATAATCATAAATTACAAAACAATAACAAGGAAAGAAAGATGATAAGCTAATGATATAAATAAAGCAATGAAATCACTAATGAAATAAATCAAAAACAAACAGTAATATAATATAATTAATGAGATATAATATAACAATAATAATTAATTATCAGTAGGTAGAGTTTTTGTCTATTGTAATGAAAAATGCCAAAATTAGCCAAATAGGAATTAGCACTCCTAAGGAGGCGTCTAATTGGTGAATTATAGATATAATTATTGGTGAACACGGACTTCTCAACCGGAAAGGGAATTGTATTCCTAGTCATGTACAGTCGGGTACATAAAAGGTTTTTACCTACGTCAAAATTGTTTGGCTTCCTTACAATACTTCAATCCCATGAGATTACTTTTTCCAGGTATCTAGACGAGCACGCTTACTATGGAACGATTCCATTAAGTTTTTGCTTAGCATCGGGGGTAGGCAAGTTTTACGTCAAGTGCTCAACTATGTTGACAAAAAGATTATTTTGGCTTTTCTGATGAGAATTTTTGTTTTATTAATAATAAACTAATCAATTTGGTTAATAATGTAACATAAATAGTGCACAGTATCGATATAATTATATGCGTGATCAAGAGATAAGCTAATGCAGCGCTCTTATGGTGTGATGCGGAAGTGATTTACTAGTGTAAGGGGAAGCTATTTTCTTTTGACTGGTCGAAAGGTTACAAGTCTCATTTTTTGTATATAAAATGATCAACGACAATTATGCCAAAACCATCCGAAAATTTTTCTTAACGTATTTTTCTGTCCGCCAGAGTTTTAATGTTAAAAAGCTTGTGAAGATGGACATAATTTGTATTGGGGGAAAGATTACCCAGTTTTCTATTAATCATGCGAAGAAATCTTTTCTGAACTCTTTCAACTTCTTCAATATGTTTAACATAATGGCGAGACTAGGTTATATAGGCATATTCTAGATTTTGGACAAACTAATACATAATAGAGAATTTTAATTGTTGTAATATTCTGAAAAGGTTGAATGTGCCTGTTTAGAAAACCTAAATTTTTATAGGATTTTTTGAGAATATAGTCTACATAAGAGGTAAAAGTCATTCTACAGTCAAAAATGACACTAAGATCTTTTAAATTTGTAACCTTCTCTAAAATGATATCATCAATTGGATATGGATAAGACACCATGTGCTTGTTTCTGCAGAAAGACATAGCTTTACATTTTCTAATACTGAGCATCATGCATTACGTGTACACCATAAGGATAACGCATTTAAGGAATTTTGAAGTGCAAGGCAATCATATTCATCATTTACATTCACCAAAAGTCATGGTACAGCTGCCTAATAACGTGTTGGGCCTTCTCTGGCCCGGATAACGGCGGCGACCCGTCGTGGAAGAGAGTCTACCATTCCCCGGAACACATCCACAAGCACTGCAAGCCATGCCGCCTTCACTGCACTGCATAACGATGCTGCATTTACCAGTTGTGTTGGTGACAACTGACAGATCGTTGGATGACGTCCCACAAATGTTCAATGGGAATGCAATCTGGGGAACTTGGAGACCAAATCATTGTCGTGAAATTGGTAGCATGTTCCTCCAGCCACTGCCGTGTCACAAGGCAGTGTGTGGAGGCGCATTATCTTGCTGGAAGAGGCCGTCGCCCACGGGGTATAAACAGCTCACGAACGGGTGCAGGTGGTCCCCAAGCAGATAGACGTAGGAAGTAGCACGCAGAGTGGATGCCAGATGCACCGATGGACCTACTGCATGCTACGACAAAACACCCCAGACTAGTATGGAGCCTCCACCTGCCTGAGTGATCCCCACCTGACAATCAGAGACAACCGTCGCATTTACTTGAAAGAAGTGAATGAAAAGTTTCACATATCCTATGGATATGCAAGGGGTATGGTGTACGAAAAGCTTGAATATCGCAAAGTCTGTGCGCGTTGGATTTCACAAAATATCACACCAGAATAGATTGGCAACAGAATAACCTGCAGCGGTACATCCAAGAGGAAAAATGTGTTTCTGAATGGCATTGTCACAGGAGATGAGTGCTGGGTCTTGCACTTCACACCTGAGCCTAAAGCTGCAAGTAGCCTACAGGTCGGACTTAGCGTTCTCGAAATATCCTTAGATTTCTGGGTGGTCAGAGGTTTGAGACTGACGAGGAACTCAAATCTGCCATGCGGCATTGGCTATATATACAGCCGAACGGAGTTTTATGAGCGGGTATTCTGAAACTTGTGCAGGGTATTCTCTAAATCGTCAATGTGCCTATATGGAAAAGTAGGTAAACACGTCTACTTCAGCTACACTTGGTCATTTACCTGTATGTTTTGTAATTTTCTTGGTATATCTTGAATCGTCAGACCACATAACCTTTTCTAAAGTTCACGATGTTCCGGACACCACGGTGGACGAACTTTTCAGTTCTTTGTAAACTAAGGCTATGGATCATATATCCAACCTTTGAATACTCTGTATTTCGAGAATCCTGTCATCTGCTTCGTTGTTTCAGTCGTGGCTGCAGATAGACGAGCACTAAAGCCTGGTTCCCACATGCGTAAAAACAACGGCAAAAACTATCAAGCAGAAAAATTTTATGACGTCACTTCTTCCTTTCCAGGCAACCTTGGGTTGACTCATAGCCTACAAAGAAAACTCTTTCATCTCTTTAGGCTAAGAGTAAACCCAACTCGAAAACACAGGAGTTTTCTGTCGGGCAGAAAGACGAAAGCATGAAATGACGTCAAACAATTTTCTGCTTTGTTGTTTCTGCCGTTGTTTTTACGCATGTAGGAATCAGGCCTAACAATGGGTTTCTTTTGAAAATCAGTCATATCTCTCTTTAGTTCATGTTGTTAAATTCTGTGATTAGATTCGCCCATCTGCTTCAATAAGTACACGTTTTATCATATGGCCTCAATTAATTTTGCATAAAAATGGATTAAAGCAAATTAACTTATGTAGCACACATAAATCTAGTTCATTAGCCAGTTTCTGTGTGCGTGTGTGTGAGTGTGTAGAAACAGATGAGAGAATGATACATACCTCGGTAGCAAGAGCTTGAGCATCCTTATAGAAAATGAAGAAGAAATATAAATCCTTCAGGATACTGATTCCGTTCCTAACAAAAAGCATGATGCTTCCATGTGAATACATGCCAGCTTTGAAAAATTTGAGGTAAATACACATACAAACGGCGAAGTAGGATATCCAAATTGCAACGAAAGGTTTGAAGATAGCGTTCACTCGGTCGACGTAGGAGCAAAGGCAAGCGTACTGGCTACGTGAACGAACGAATCGGTCATCTTCTTTGTTGTGGAGATTTATAAGGAAATCGCATTTCAGTCGATCATTGTATTGCCGGTAACTGAAAGACAAGAGCTTGCAGAAGATTCCTATAGTCATTGTGAACAGTGCTATGTAAGAGTCTCCTAGGATGTTCCATAAAATTCCATTAATGATGATGTATTCTGGGTGTGCCATTAAGAAGTCTGAATTTAGGAATGCGCTTTTATAAGTTATGACTGTCGATACTGTGCTAAAGAATAGCCCTGAGATAACACTCGGGGTTCCAGTTATCGCTCCTAGCAGCGTTATGTTGATAAAGACGTACTTAAGCAGCTCTTTCTCAAGTTTTTGGTCGCGAATTGTCGAACGAATGGAGCTGTAGAGTTCGTTCAGCTTATCTTGGTTTCGGAAACAAACGACAGACAGGATTAGAGCAACGAGTGTTTTCAGGTTTCCTTGGAAGTAGACCAGGAAGCCTCGCAAGAAATGTAGTGAGCTGAATCCGTATATGGCTGCTACACAATTTGTACAAAGTACCACGAGGTGAAACGTAAACTCGGTCCAGAATACAATTCTTAGCAGAAGGCGTTTTCCTCCAGAGAGATTCCTGAAAAAGTTGAGTCCGAAGACTTGCGAGAAACAAGTGAAGGGTTTGTTAAACGCTGCCATGTCTGGTTTGATCGAGATCCTCTCTTCTATAACATCCTAAACTGTTTTGCCTGTCTCTCTTAATGATACAAACATAATTACATTTACTTTCGTTACTAGGGTAATAATAAATATTTATTATTGATGAAATATTTATTAGTTCGACCATTATTAAAGTACACGTTTATCGTATCATACTGGACAGAAAATTAGAGTTAACAGAAAAGTCTAATAGGTGAAAACGGAACATACAATAACTAGTTTCCTTTAAATATTTCAAAATCGTCGACAACGAGTAAATTAATTGAATTTAGCGACGCACGCAACCTTATAAAAAGAGCTGTCAGCACCCACACATAAATATGACACGTAGACTGCACGCGATCCTTTCCGAATATTTATTATTATTGCTCTTTTGGAAAATCAAACACGGATCAAGTCCGGAAGCCAAGTTCCAGAGGCGAACCCAAGAGAAGATTGAAGCCCAAGAGGCTCAAATACAGGAACCTGAAAATAAAATTATTATTGTTGTTGGAGCTAATATAGGATATGATCACCCCGAGTGACCACACAAGCCATATACCTGCGTTCCATTCTTTCAATCAGGTTGTTCACGAGCTCGGTAGGCAACAAGTTTCACTACCTGTGAAGAGCAGTTTTGAGCTCTGGGTTGGTCATTGGTGGAGGTTGACGAAATGTAATTCGTCTCCCTAGTGCATCATACGCATGCTCCATCGAGTTCATTTATGGAGAACTTGCTGGCCTCGTCTGTTTATGGTTCTGTGAAGGGTTCATAATTCTTCTTTACTCGCTTCCATATCACAGATTGGTCGCGAACACATATTGCGAACTTACTTTTAGCATAATTAATAATCGACTAGTGCCCAAACGTAAGTTATCGATATAGCTTCCCGAGTCCCCTTATCAAATCCGTATTACCAACTTTTGCGCCATGAGATTTATGCGTGATAACCTGCTTTCATTTGAGTGCCTCTTAAACAATTTTATTCGGTTTTCCTGTTTATAAGTTACCAGGATGTCCCTAATTTACGTGTACAAATTTGGGCTGATGCCTACTGGCAAGACAAGGAACAAAAAACTCTCCAGTAAATATGTGTCTGAAAATACACACTTTTGCCGCTAGGTGGCTCTGAAAGTGCATAATGTTACACTTCCAAACTTGGCAGAGAAAAATGATCAAACATTGATAAGCGTACCAACAAGAATATGCATTTCAGGACACATGTTCACGGAACATCTCTTGTTCCTTGTCCTGCCAGAAATTATCGTCCAATGTTTGTACAGACAATTCAGAGATGCCCTGCTTAAATAAGGAAATTCCTTCTGTAGATGCAATAGGCCGAAACGCGTCAGTTCATTTCAAAAAATTTTTAATGAAGACGCAGTGACACTTACTTATGCAGCCAGAGCTTGAGCTTCCTTATATAGCATGAAAAAGAAGTACAGGGCTTTCATGATATGGACTGCAAGGTAATCCCTTGTAGCAGTATTTCTAAATTCAGATGAACTTTGTTTTAAGTAGTCACATAAATACACGAAGATATGACGATTACATTGTTAAGAAAGGCATGAAGATGGCGTACATTGTCCACGTGAGAAGAAATGAAAGGAAAATAGCTGTGCATGCAGAAGTCTTTGTCTTCATTGCTGTGACGGTTCCAGAAGATTACAGATTTCAGCCGGCTGTTAAACTGTTGGTAACAGCGTGATAGGATTTTGCAAAATATACCGATAGTCATTATGAAGAGTGCAGCGCAAGATTTTTTGAAGACGAACAACAGGGGGTTGATAGCGCACAGAATTACTTGTTGTGTGATGGAAACGCTTGTGTTTTGGAGTAAGTCTTGTACTTCATCCAGACTTGACATGCTGCTCAATATCAGCACTTTGTTAATGAATACGGAAACGGTCAAGATTCCTGGAAATATTATGTTAGCAAAGAAATAATTGATGAGCACATGGTCGAGATTTTTCTTGAAGGTTATCATTCGGATGGAGTGGTAGAGCCTCGTTTAACTTGCTTTGGTTTCGGAAGCAATCGATGGACAGGATAAGAGCAATGACTGTCTCTAAAATTCCAGAGATGTAGCCAAGAATGGCTTTGAAAATGTTTTCTGAACGAATGACATGATAGGCTTGTACACAAAATGAACAGAGTACCTTGACGTGAAGCGATAACTATACAAAAACACAATTCTTTGTACCCGTCGTTTTGCTCGAGACATATCCGTGAAGAAGTGGAGCCCGAGAAGCTGCGAGAAACAAGTGAATGCTGTCATGTCGGATTGATTATATGGAGTGGACTGTTCTTCTCCTAACAAGAGCTCTCATCTAATTGCGCGAGATGTTTGTTCTTTTTCCTTAATCTCGTTCTCAGATGTGAAAGTTATATTGATTCTAGGATCTCAGTAGACATTAGTTTTATACCATCTGGAAATTACTTGCTCTGCTTTTAAGCCTAATTACATTATCCCCAGTGCCGATTTATCACTTTCATCTGAATGTCATGTATGCTTCGATCATTTGACACAGTTCATTATCCCATCTTGCCGTTTGAGATTTTCGTACCGGCAAAGGTATAAAAGCAGACAGTACAATTTGTTGCTAAGCTTTACTGTTGTTCTGAAACCAATCATAGATCACGCACTTACAGCCGCTAGTTACTGAGTCGAGAGTGATTCAAACAAAATGTTGCAAAACCTCTGTCGATTTTTCTGACTTCGGACAGAATCTAACACGTTTTACCTGTAGATAAAAAAGCAAGATAGGGTTGATGTCACGGTGAAAAAAAGGCAGTCACTGATTAATCCTAACGTTATTGCGTTGGTAAGGAAATAATTGACTTCTTTTTCAAGACTTTGACTGAAAATTTTTTCTAGACTTTGCTATTACTGATTCAATTACAGAATGTTGTATAAAAACAAAACTTATATATTATATTATTTCATTGCGATATCTCGTATGACTGTTATATCAGTTTTTTAAGTAAATCTCTCCTGTCCACTACTACCGTGGAGCAGATCAAATTGCAACATCCTACACGCTGAAATCAACATGACAAATGTCATATCATCATGCTGATGCAATTGATGAAAGCCAGTCTGTTGATAAAACATGAAAAAGTAGTCACAAAAAGCAAGCGAAGAAACGATGTAAAAATCCATCTCCCTTAGCTACTAGTGGACCCATCTCAAAGCACAAAGAAAACAGGCAGGGGCTCTTATTGGCTCCGCGTATTTCCATAGCTAATAAGGAATTAAAGCGGAATATAAGCGTGCCGATGAGAGCAAAAGGGGGGGGGGAGAGTTCAGATCCCATTGCAGAAAGGAGGAGCGGATCGTCGCCCGCAAACGGTAAAGGTCGAAGTTTCGCGGGCTTCGCGGAGTGGATGCTGGCGTGCTCCCAGCCCGTTACGAGTACGGGAAAAAGTTAGAGTGTGATTCGGAATGATAGATATGAATCTTCTGGTGATACGCAAAGTGTAGAAGAGGTGTCCCATTCGTCAGCGACGCACAGAAGGAATCCATCGAAAAAGATCGCAACGCCACATCAAAATATTCCTCGGACGATTTCCCAAGGAGAACCTCTCTATTCCGCCAGCCGAAGCGAGCCGTCCCCAAAGCTCAAATTGCCATAATTATTCTCAGGCAAGTGAGATCAATACAATTGCACTTAATGACTCTGACTTTTTATCAAAAGATAATTTTTTCACGAGTGCCAGCCCTTGATTAGGGTCGTGGGCTCAATAAGAAAGGCGGCAACCATTGCAGGTAAGTGGACGGAGGGCCTCTACCTTTCTCGGAAAGAAAGAAAAGTAATTACCAAAATTGCTTGAATTTTGGTAAGTGAGTGAACGAAAAAGAGAGCATGTATCAGGTAAGCAACAAGTAAACATCGATTCAAAGATATCATACAAATTCGCCTACAACACTACACGCTGATATAGTAGCAGCCAAGCGCGGCGCGCAAAGCGAGATCTCGTATGCACTTGCAACGCTTTGCTGACGTTGGCGTAGCGAGGATGATTCCTCCTGAGTAAAAATTGTATGTCTGAAAAAGATGCTTATGCCGTAGTGAAGAATTATGCTTCTCTTCATAGAGGCCGATCGCTGCTACAAATTCCCCTGCGAGGTCCAGAGACTTGTACATCTAATATGGGCCCACCTGATCCTTTACACTTTAAGATGTGGTCATCTTTGAAGATTCGTCTCTGGAATAGCTGGCGACCACTGCAGAATGCCGATGAAAAATCCGGGTCCGATGGCTCGCTTTATCGGTACTAGAAACTGATGCGGTCCATTCGAAGTAACATACGATTGCACTATGAATAATTTGTTTAGTTATCATTTCAAGAAATTACTCTACTAATTTAAACTTCTATAATTCACTTAATTAAGTTGTTTAATCATAAAAGTACGTGACAACAAGCCTCTGCAAAAAGGACGGCGCAGGAAGCAGCTACCGATCTTTTGAACCTGTGTCAGGTTGACTCGGACGATTTATTCGAACGGCTTGGGACTATGAACGAATTCTGAGACGATCTTAGAGGTGGATCAGTTTTCAACAGCCAAAAGGAGGACTTCCATAAAAGTGGCATCAGCAAGTCGTCCATCGTCCATCGATTGGAAAAGTGTCTGGCCGAGGACTGACGGTACCACCGTACAGCGTCACCCTATTTCTCAGTTTTCTGCTTGATTGTAATAACGTTATGACCGCCCCTCGTTTATTTTCAATTAGGATAAATCTGAGTCCACAAGCAAACCGCACTTGCAAATTGTTCTTCGTTACTCTCCTCTATTTTTCATGTTGGACGAACAGACATATCACTAATAATGCTTATTCCCCAATAATAAAACGAATAGTGCTCTAATGCAACTTGTCAATGTTCATTGCCGAGTCTCCAACAGACGTCAGTACCGTCTTCAAATCCGTTTACCTACTTGTGCGAAATGAGATTTATGCGTGGTACCCGTTTTTTATTGCTCCTTTATACAGCCATTTTCATTGGAGCTTTTGGTTTAAATTATAAATAACGAAATTTCTTCTGTAAATGGCAACGGGACTAAACGCATAAGACCACAATCATAAATTTGTATTGTAGGTTTATTATATAGAACTAGAAAATATCTGTCAATGATTTCGTTTAAATGATTAGTTTTTCAAATGCCTTTGAAAATGTAGCTTACCTTTGAAAACATTGGTCGCCTGCAAAAAACTTTGATTAATCAGGATATAGTAAGAGCTACTTAATTAAAAAAAAAGGAGATTGATGAACTCTGTGACACCTACCTCTGCAGCCAGAGCTTGAGCTTCCTTATATAATATGTAGAAGAAGTATAGGTGTTTCACGATATGGACTGCAAGGTAAACGCAGGAAGCAATGTCTCTGAATTCAAATGAATTCTGCTTTACATTGCTCACATAAACACACATAGCGACGACGAAGCGAGCTATCCAGATTGCTAAGAAACGCTTGAAGATAGCATTCAGTTGGTCCACGTAGGAAGAAATGAAAGCAAAGTAACTGCGCATGTGGACGACTTTGTCTTCAGGACTGTGACGGTTCCAGAAGATTTCAGATTTCAGCCGGATATTGAACTGTCGGTAACAGCGTGACAGGATTTTGCAGAAGATGCCGATAGTTATTATGAAGAGGGCATTGTAAGATTCTTTTAAGATGAACAACAGGAGGTTGACGGCACATATGAGTACTACAAATGTGAAGGAATTGGTTGGGCTTCCGGGTACGTCTTGTAGTTCTTTCTGATTTGATATGCTCCTCAAAATCAGGACATTGTTAATCAACATGGAAACGCTTAAGACTCCTAGAACTATTATGATAGCGAGAAAGTACTTGATGAGTACATGGTCGAGATTTTCCTTGAAGGTTATCCATCGGATTGAGTGGTAAAGCTCTTTAAATTTGTGTTGGTTTCGGAAGCAAACGATAGACAGAATAAGAGCAACGATTGTCTCTAAGATTGCAGAGATGTATGCTAGAAAGCCTTTTAAGAGGTTTTCTGAACGAATGCCTTCATAGCCTAGTATACAAAATGTACAGAGTACCATGGCGTGAAGCGTGAACTCTACATAGAACAGACTTCTCAGTACACGTCGTTTTCCTCTAGACATATCCGTGAAGAAGTTAATTCCGAGAAGTTGCGAGAAACAAGTGAACGCTTTGGTGAAAGTTGTCATGGCGGATTGATTATATGCAGTGGACTGTTCTTCTCCTTATAATAGTTCTCACCGGATTGCGCGAGATATTTATTTTTTCTTCCATAATCTCGATCTCAGATATGAAGATTATATTGATTCCAGGATTATCAATAGACATTAACATATTCGACAACCCTATATCATCCGGACATTATTTGCTCTGCTATTAGCCTAATTGCATTTTCTCCGGTGCTGATTTATCACTTTCATCTTAATGTCATGCATGCTTCGATCGTTTGACACACCGCTTTACAGATACTCATTACCCCATCTCCTGAGGGAATTTGGATTCACCAGTAACATGAAGATTGAGATTTTTATACTAGCAACGCACTAACGAGTATTTTGCTTTCAAAATCGGACAAAAGTAAAAAAATCTAAATGTAGCTAATGACACCAAGACCATAGTTATTTTGTACCTGAGTTAACGTACTATCCGGGAAAGGGTTTGAAGTAGACCCTTTCCGCACCCCCCCCCCCCCCCCGCTGCACAGGTAGTCGGAATCTAGACATCGCGATGCATCGTTCAGAACAGACGTCTACATTCTCGATACGCTCTATTTTTGTTTTGTAGTTAAAGTATATTTTTTTGGAGTTAAAGTGACAAGTTTGAGTTATGGATCCTTTGGAACAAGGTATGTACTTAATTTAAAAGAGAATCGACCTCAAGGAAACCTCACGGAATTTAAAAGGTGTTTATGTTATAGTGTCGAGGAAGATCGAGTAAAATTTTTTTTTATAGTATTCTATAGGATGTTACCCTGCTATAACAGTAAAAACATTTTCCACATCTTTCCACGACTTTGAATTAAAGGACTTTAACCCTTTAAGGTCGGGAAAATTTTGATCAGAAACAGGAATTTTTTTTGCGGTTTTGAAGGAAGTTTTCGCGGTTACGATGTAACGAAGACGTCTTAAATAGGCTTCTTCTCACATCAGATCCATTGATCAGCTGTGGAAGAAAAAGGAAACCCAGCAAAAGCCAGCCGTTTTTAAAAGAAACAATAGACCTTTTCAAGCCCGAACCAAATAACGATGATTCACTTATTTTCCAAAAATATACTTTTAATAAGCTTTTCCATGCATTTTCATTTATTTCCAATTTGAAAATTACTCAAAATATTTTTGTCCGATTTTGAAAGCAAAATGCTCGTTAGGGCAACGGTTCGAAAGCAAACACCACCATGTAGTCCTAAACTTTTCTGTCGTTCTGAAAACACAAAGACAGATCACTCTCACAGTTGCTAGTTACCGATCTGAAAGTAATTCAAACAGAAAAGTCGCGGATTCTTCAGAAAGTACCAGGGTCTAGTATTATAAAACAAAATCAATATATATGAATAAGACAGTTTTACATCTTAACAATCATTTTAATAGGTTCTGAAATCAGTTCGTGGACTTTCAAAAGCTGCAAAATATTTGTTATACGGTTTTCTAATGCTTTCAAAAGAACATCAACAACACAACAATTAAAATTCTTTCAAATTAACATCAACAATGATTTGAGTTAATTTGATATTTATTATTAGAAAAAAATATATACATTGACAAATATGGGGACAACCTCTTCCTTAATGCTACGTTTTTTGAAACGCTTTTTTGAACAAATACGCAAACAAAATATATTGTGCACATCTAGAGCACAGGAACTTTCCAACCATATAAGTTTCATGCGTATTCGTCCACGTTAACACAGGGAAAAGTGAATAACAAAAAATGTGTTGCCGTATTTATATATTTATTTTTCAAAATATTTTCTTTACCACTTTCTATGTACCTTTAACTATTTTCCCACATAGTTTCCAAGTTTATTTAAGCACTTGCTTATAGCGCTCAATGTACTTCTGCATGATCGTTTGATAGAAGCTGCCGCCGCACTGTGGAAAATTAAGATCTGTTTCGGACCAAAATTCGATAACTTTTTTTGTTTTTGTAGAAGAAGTACAAGTTTTTCACGATACAGATTGCAAGGTAAATACAGGAAGCAATATCTCTGAATTCAAATGAATTCTACTTTACATTGCTCACATAAACGCACATAGCGACGATGAAGCGAGCTATCCAGATTGCTAAGAAAGTCTTGAAGATAACGTTCAGTTGGTCTTCGTGAGAAGAAATTGAAAGCAAAGTAACTGCCCATGCGGACGAGTTTCTCTAGAGGACTGTTACGGTTCCTGAAGATTTCAGATTTCAGCCGGCTGTTGAACTGTTGGTAACAGCGTGACAGGATTTTGCAATAAAAGATTCTTCAAAGACAAACCACAGGAGGTTGAAAGCGCACAGGAGTACTACTTGTGTAAGGGAAAAGCTTGGGCATCCGGGTACGTCTTGTAATTCTTTCTTACTTGATATGACACTCCAAAGCAACACATTGTTAATCAATAGGGAACCCTTTGAGTCCTAGGACTATTATGTTAACGTGGAAATACTTGATGAGTACCTGGTAGAGATTTTCCTTGAAGGTTATCCATTGTATGGAGTAGCAGAGCTCATTCAATTTGTATTGGTTTCGGCGTAAACGATGGGCAGAATAAGAGCAACAACTGTTTCTGAAATTCCATTTTCTGAGAGAATGCTTTGATAGGCTTGTACACAAATTGTACAGAGTACCAAGGCGTGAAGTGAGAACACAAAGAACCCTACAAAGAACACAATTCTCAGTACACGTTGTTTTGCTTGAGGCAAATCCGTGAAGAAGCCGAGTACAAAAAATTGCGAGAAACAAGTGAAAGCTTTGGTGAATGCTGTCATGTTTTTCCTAGTAAGAATGCTCACCTAATTGCGCGATGTATTTGTTCTACCTTAATCTTGTACTCAAATATGAAGATTATATTGATTCCAGGATCATCAATAGTCATTAATGTCAAAGACTATTGACAGGACATAGACAGGACAATATCATCCGGAAAGTTTTTGCTCTGCTCTTAACCATAATAGTATATCTCCAGTGCACATTTATCACTTTCATCAAACTGTCATCTATGCATCGATCGTTTGACACAGCTCGTTATGGATACTCATTACCCCATCTCCTGAAAGAGTCTGGAACGTAAAGTTTGAAATTTTTCTACTAGCAACGGTTCAAAGGCAGACACCACCATTTGTTCCAAAGTTTTCTGTCGATTTGAAAGTAAGTCAAACAGAAAGGTCGCGGATTTTTTCCTTCCTTTTTTCCATTAATATCTTTACAGCTCAACTACAAGTTGTCCTTAAAGTCTCTCCGCAGTGGAAAATGACGATTTCCATCTAAAATAAGTCGCAGACGAATATCACTTTCAACGTCTCCTGTAAACTTGTTTACCCTCACCACTTACAGCTTTTTGCAATTGGTAAAATGTAGTTTGTAATTGCTACAATGTAGTTTGCAATTAGTAAAATGTAGTTTGCAATTGAAAAAATAAATCTTTTTATTAACTTGGAATGAACACATTATTTTTTCATTTGAAAACTACATTTTACCAATTGCACAAAGCTGTAACATAGTTCATTCCAAACGTAAATAAAGTGCTATGTTTTACCGTTAATTGGATTTTTGCTTTTGCTTTTCACTGCGGAGAGACGTTACGGGCACCCTGTATTATAAATACCTGCCTTAGGAACATGGGATATACCTGTAAATTATCGGAAAGAATAACCCATGCATTGTCTGGTAATAATCAAATGAAAGCAAAACGTTTCAGGTTCTGTCAAGTGTCAAAAAAGACTACTAAATAGTCTCGGTTCTGGCAATAATCAAATGACAAAACTGATTTAAACCAAGCATCGGTCGTCTGCAGAAAGCTTTGACTAATTAGCTACTAGTAAGAGCTATTTTTATAAAAATAAGAGATTAATGAGGACGCAGTGAGACTTGCCTCTGCAGCCAGAGCTTGGGCTTCCTTATATAACATGTAAAAGAAGTACAGGTCTTTCTCTTTATGCACTGCAAGGTAAACGCAGGAAGCAGTGTCTGTGAATTCAAATGAATTATACTTTACATTGCTCACATAAACTTACAGCGACGATGAAGCGAGATATCCAGATTGCTAAGAAAGGCTTGAAGATGGCGTTCAGTTGGTCCACTTGAGAAGAAATGAAAGCAAAGTAGTTGCGCATACGGATGACTTTGTCTTCAGCGCTGTGACGGTTCCAGAAGACTTCATATTTTAGATGTCTGTTGAACTGTTGGTAACAGCGTGACAGGATTTTGCAGAGGATGCCGATAGTCATTATAAAAAAAAGGAATATAAGATTCTTCAAAGACGAACCAGAGGAGGTTGACAGCGCACAGGAGTACTAGTCATGTAAGGGAAACGCTTGTGTTTTGGACTAAGTCTTGAATTTCTTTCTGATTTGACATGCTCTTCAGCACATTTTTAATCAATACGGAAATTATTAAGAGTCCTAGAAATATTACGTTAGCGAGGAAGTATACTTGATGAATACATAGTCGAGATTTTCCGTGAATGCTATCATTGGTTTGTACACAAAATGAACAGTGTACGTGAAGCGAGAACTCTACAAAGAACACAATTTTCAGTACACATCGTTTTGCGCTAGGCATATCCGTGAAGAAGTTAAGTCCGAGTAGTTGCGAAAAAAAGTGAAAGCTTTGGTGAATGGTGTCATGGCGGATTGGTTATATGGAGTCGACAGTTCTTCTCCTAATAAGAGTTCATCGCCTAATTGCGCGAGATGTTCGTTCTTTTTCCTTACTCTCGTTCTCAGTTTTGAAGATTATATTGATTCCAGGATCATTAATAGACATTAATGTATTAGACAGCTCTATATCATCCGGAAATTATTTGCTCCGCTATTAAGCCTAATTATATTATCTCCAGTGGTAATTTATTACTTTCATCAAATGTCATTGAGGCTTCGATCGTTTGACTCAGCTCGTTACTGATACTCATTACCTCATCTCCTGAGGGATTCTGGATTCGCCAGGAGCGTTAAGTTTGAGTTTTCTTACTAGCAAAGGTTCAAAAGCAGACACCACCATTTATTCCTAAGCTTCTCTGTCGTTCGGAATCCATAAAAAAAGATCATTCTCACAGATGCTGGTTACCGAGCTGAAATTAATTCAAACTGAAAGGTCGCGGATTTTTTTTCTTCCATTTTTCCATTAAAATCTTTCATACTACCAAAAGCAAAAGTACCTGTCTTATGAATATGGGATATACCTGTAAATTGTCGAAATGGGTAACCCATGTTTTATCTGGCAATAAGCGAATGCAGTGTTAGCGTTTTAGATGCTGTCAAAGTAAAAAAAAAAAAAGACCATAAGGTTTTAAGGTGGAAGCCCAATGATAGGGCAGACACTCGGATCGCAGATCGGGAAAGCTGCTGAACACTCATGCTAAGATAATAAACTTACTTAATCGTTGAGGATACATGGAAACAGCCATCCTGTCTCGTGTCCGCGATAGCCTCGTTGATAGAAGCGACTCGCGTGATATTCGTGGTCCTTGTTTCGCGGAGTTTTTTCTTCCAAGTTTTTCCATTAATATTATTCCTTGTGTTTGGAGCATTGGTTCCAGTTTGAATTTATTACTTACAAGGGAACCATATGTACTTGTACCTGACAGATTCTCAAACAATTGAAATATGTTACTCACCTAATGTTAAATATTGATACTTGTAACATAGGAAATCGCGAAATTTTGTTTCTTTCAAAATAAACCGCGAAAACGAAAAAATTTGAGCGCACACAGTCATACAAGGACTCCATTGTTACGCCATAGTTTAAGCAATGTGTGTATTAAAATATTCACGAATCCCCTTCACATGAAAGCAACGGAAGTAGATTGATGTAACAGTTGATGACCATTAAATGGATTTTCAAGTTTCTAAAAACTTATTTTTTAAAAATAGATTATTAAAATTAGCTAATTGCCATCCAGTAAAAAACAATCTTATAGTAATTAAGAACCATTTCTTTAATTTATTATTTTAACTTATTAATTAATTCGGTAATCTTCGTAAATTTTTCGGGCTGACATCATATATTCGCGAGTGAAATGAGGGCAAGGCTGTCGAGTGATCTAATCAGGCCAGCAGCCGAGAATACCTTACGATGGTGATGGGGTATTTATCGCGGATCTTTATAATTTTAAGGAAAATAAATATTCATGGATGCTTACTTCATCTTATAAATTATTTCGAGAGGAATAATTGTACAGCAAAATTAAGGTTTTGTGTTTCCTAACACTGCTATAACTGCAACTCGTTGGCGATAGCCGTTAACGAGTTTGCTTTGCCTTTATCGCCATGTATTTATTTATTTGCTTGCCGGCTCGGTGGCCGAGAGCGTTGAGGCGCAGGTCTTGCCGCTCTCGTAACCAACGAGTTGCGGGTTCGAATCCCGCCAAGGGGCATGGATGTTTGTGTTTGTCTATTTTCATCATCATCCTTTCATCCCAATCAGCTAGTCTCCTGGAAGGGGGAGATGCGAGCTGGAAATCCATTTATTATGCTTCTCACTTCCATTACCACCACCGCGCAACGATAACGCTACCAAGGTATTCTTGCGCGTAAACAAAAAGTTCTCCGTATAAGTTCGTATGCTTCCCTTGTTAATTTGGGAGGTGATAAGGCCCTATTCCCGTTCGTGTAACGACTAGAAACTGTTTCAGTGCATTTTTATCAATTTCATTCAGTCTTCCACTTTTCGGTACATTAGATGAATGTCGTACATCATGTCTAATTTTTGGTACAGTCAAAGCAAGTACTCTTTCCAGTAATATTAGCATTAAAGCCTTTTTGCAATTTACGAAGTAATTGACAAACTTTTACGCCATTCTAATATTCATAAAGCAATATTGAGTGCATACCTCCACAGATATGGCCATACGGTCGCAAACATGTGCAAATACTTCTGCCACAAGAGTTTCGTTTCATTCCTTTCAACCTACTCTACATGTTTATTTACATACGTTGAGTGCGAGTTTTTCTGAATACTTTTTTTCCAATAAGATTTTCAAATTCCCCAGAGCATTCAATCGTTGGAAAATGATCCAGTCTTTGTCTAAAGAGGGTAACTGTGGGTAAAAGATAATCAATGACGAGCCATACCGAAGTCCTATAAAGCAGAACATCCACTTTGATCCAACAATTGACAAAAGATTTTAACCAAGACTGTTCCCGGCTATGATCTGGGAGAACCTATCACCGGGGATCGAAATAGATCCAAATCGGCATAAGCGAATGGCTGTAGGAAAAACCCGAATTCTGCAAAGAACAGGAAATTTTGTCTACATGGAACTTCGTGTATAGAAGGTCATGATTAGGCAAGTGAAGACTGGAAGAAGGTTAAGTGGTCTGAAGTATCTAGAAACTCGTTGGTTTGTACCGAAGCATTGGACTTACCATACCTTTTTGAGACAACTCAAGTTTCTGATGGTAGTTTCATGTGATCCAATTTCTTGTTGAATGGAACCTGATATTCATGGACGGTCGGATCTGACGGCTTCTGAATGCACGATATTGCTAGTGCTAATTTCGCACGGTTGATTCAGCGTGCACGAAGAATCCATGTGGTTGACCTGGAATCGCATTGAAGACTTTTGCGTGATTTGACCTGGAATCGAGCCAAAAAATTTGTGCGGAATCGGTTTTCGCGGCGTACTTTTTGAAATAGGGTGAGCAAAATGTAGGATCAGTTCTTTGTGCGGAATGTGGAATTAAAAGTTACAAAGAGTGCAGTAGCTGTTATGGGCCATATGTATGATTCTTTATTCCAGTTTCCAGGACTAGGACCTCTGTATGATGCTCGATTTCCGACTCCTCTCTGATGGAATGCCACCCAGGGTGCCAGGACGTCTTCTAGACCAGCTTTTTTTAAAATAGGCGTCGCAGAAAATTTGGTGGGTGACCCATTTTTATTAATTTGTTTTATAAATTTACTAAGTATTGTGAACATTTGTTGTGGTTCCTTTGTAATTTTTATACGTGAAAGGGGGTCGCGCTAGACCAAAAAATTTAAGAAACTCTGTTCTAGGCTGATCTGATGGATTCCTTGACATGAATCATCGATGCCTCAAAATTGCTGAAACCGGTCTAGGGCAACTTTAGTCCTCGCCACCACGGCCTCTTACAATTGGATGTCATCCCCAAATACGATTTTCATGGATCTTTTTGGAGTTGTTTCCCTTCAGATCCAGAAATGGATTGTGCCATCTCTCATTTGTTCATTGTCGCAACTCAACGAAATGGTACAGGCGTATTAGTTGGGATGATTCTGCAGAGACGTGGTCATTATCATTTAACTGATTTTATGCGATAAGCGATTTTCTGAATCCTTGTAATTAATTGGCCTAAAAATAGCTAGTTAATTTTATTTTCAAAGGATTAAAAACACAAGATACATACCTCTGCGGCCAGAGCTTGGGCTTCTTTATATAAGATGAAGAAGGTGTACAACTCTT
Organism: Rhysida immarginata; assembly: GCA_023313115.1. Lineage (NCBI taxonomy): Eukaryota > Metazoa > Arthropoda > Chilopoda > Scolopendromorpha > Scolopendridae > Rhysida > Rhysida immarginata. Next base: position 397,902 of record JAHWFO010002816.1, read on the forward strand.
TTACCACGTGGATTACAAGGATAAGGAAGGAATTGATATTCACAAGTGCAAACGAATTCGCTCTTATATTGCTCACGTAGAAACACACAGCGATGATGAAATGAGCAACCCAGATTGCTAAGAATGGTTTGAAGATGGCGTTCAGTTGGTCTACGTAAGATGATAGGAGAGCAAAATAGTTCCTCATATGAATGATTTTGTTTTCTGAGCATTGCCAATTCCAAAGGACTTCGGATTTCAGACGACGATTGAACTGCTGGTAACACCGTGACAGAATCTTGCAGAAGACCCCTATATTCATTATGAAGAGTGCAATGTATGATTCGCTAAGGAGGATCCATAGAACGCCGCTAACTGCAAAGATTTCTGCATGTGCCATCATAGAGTCGGTGATCAATAGTGTTCTTAGTTCTTCCTGGGTAGCTGTCACGGTGAAAAACAGAATATAGTTGACACAAAGGGAACCACTGAGTATTCCTAAAACTATTGCGTTGGTAAGGAAGAACTTCAAGAGTTCTTTGTCCAGACTTTGATTTAAAACTGTTATTCGGATAGAGTTGTGAAGGGCACTCAACTTGAACTGGTTTCGTAAGCAACCGACTGAGAGTATGAGAGCAAGAAGTGTTTCTAAAATTGCATTCATAAAGGCCAGGAAACTTTTTAAGAAGTTATCTTCGCGGAAAGTATGAAATGCTGCTATAGAGAAGGTAGCCAAAATCGTGATTTGGATGCAGAATTCGAAAATAAACAAAGTTTGCAGTAGACTGCGTTTTTTCCGAGACATATCCGTGATAAGGTTGAGTCCGAGGAATTGAGAAGCATATGAGAAAGCTTTCGCAAACGCTGTCATGCTGGGTTTGATTATGTTCTGCTCACCAATGCTATTGCGTTCTCTTATTATTGCTCATTATAAGTGCAGGCAATGTATGCTCTTCTTTGTTTTCGCGAGCGCAAGTATTCACGATTCTAATGATAATTGAGGAATTTGATAATCACCTGGTTATTCTGAAACCATTTCCTCTCCTTTTAAGGTAATTTCATTTTCTGTTCATAGTTTGCTACTTTATAGGTTTCCGTAATTGATAGAAGCGTTACAGTATACTTTGGGTTTTATTTCGTTTTATTAGCTAAGCTTCGACCGGATTCTGACTAATGTCTCATCACCGGTTTCTATATGCATTAATATCGTTTATCATTTTTACTATGTTAATGAAAGCGACTTTATCGTTAAGCATAATTGTGGAAAAGTGTTTCTTTCTCTTAATAACCCTTTGAATAAAATGGATTGGAGAGTTCTTCTTTGGCACACTATATACCTTGAAAAAGATAAGCCATTAAACCGAAACCGTTCAAAACTTAACTAATAAACAGATAACACATATGGTATATAGCCAAAAATAACGGACAAAGCTTAATACGTAAACTAGATGGAACCCGCCAAAATTTGACGGCAAACAACTGTGGGGTTTTCAAAACAATCAAACATTCATAAACTATCCTCTCCACAAAGACGTCACAATCAAGAACTTTGCTAGCACTGATGATCGAATTAACAACAATTAAATACAACAATTAACGACGAAAACAATAATCAATGCGCATGCGCAGAATTGCCGATTTTGCTCTTAAAAAGTGCTTTGTGTTTTTATATACAGGGTGTTTCATAATTGGTGTCCCGTCTTTAGGTCCAAATAATGGCTCAAGGGGAACAGGTGGGAGGAAAATGAATATTGATTATATGGGTTTGATGTCCACTAATTCCGAATAAAAACATTTCGCGTCCGTGGGGGTGAAGGGGTAAATTTTGAAAATTTTAATTTTGTAGGGGTAGGGGTTAGATCCCATGTTTTATTTAGAAAGTTGTAGAGCATCATGTAAAATGTGGGTTTAGCAAAAAACTCTGTGAAAAAATCTGATGCCCTGCCCCCTTTATCGAGTGGGTAAAGTGAAAGGTATGGCTAGCCGATGTGGATAAAAACCATACTTATTAGAAAACAGTAGGGCCTACATTTGGAAAATTAATGAGAATGAATGAGTCGTTACCCTGAAAAGCTAATAATACTGTTTTCTAATACGGTTTCAAATGTACTATTTTCTAATAAGTAATAAAGTTCTAATAAGTTTCTAAAGAGTTTTTCTGTTTTTGTCTACATTACCTTTCACTTTACCCACTCGATAAAGGGCACGGGATGAGATTTTTTCACCGGATTTTTTGCTAAACCCACATTTTACACGCTGCTCTACAACTTTCTAAATAACACATGGGGTCTAACCCCTACCCCCTAAAAAATTAAAATTTTCAAAATTTACCCCTTCACCCCCAGGGACGCGAAATGTTTTTATTCTGAAATAGGGGACATATTAAAATCAATTAATCAATATTCATTTCCCCCCAATCTGTTTCCCTTGAGTCGTTATTTGGACTTAAAGACGGGACACCAATTATGAAACACCCTGTAAAAGACTAGACTGAACCCATCTCTTGAGAGCAAATTTTTATAAACTTCAATGGATAAACCTACCACAAAATCTTCATAAAACTCCAATTCATTAAGTATTTCAGAAACTGTTTCTGACCTGATTTGCCGATGTCTGTCTTCGCTGTTAAAAATACAGGGTCAAATCATTGAATTATGACCACCTACCTCATAACCCGAATAACATCCTTTTGCAGCCAAAACAGCAGGAAGGCGACGGAGCACGGCCACGATTAGTTCTTGGAAGGTGGCAACAGGAATCTGCGTCTGTGCGAAAAGCAGACATAACGTAACTTGTAAAGATTTCAGGGTCGGTTGTCTCGCTGTGTGACGTGTCGTTCCACATGTTCCTCGCAAGCATTAAGATCTCGGGAATTTGGAGGCCAGGGTAGTAAGTGGAACTCATCCTCATGCTCTTCGAACCATGCACAGCTAAATTTGGCCATATAGCATGTGGCATTATCCTGTTGAAAGATGCAGTCATTCGTAGGATACACCGTTGACATGTAGGGATGCACCTGGTCGGCAAAGACGGTACCTTCCAGAGGAAGTAATGGACCCAAAACATGACCATGAAAACATGCCCAGACCATTACACTGCTTGCGCCGCTCACCCCGTTCATTAACAGCCCGTAGTCCCCTATAGTTTGACGCCTGGAATGCACGTCTTGTAGATCCTTCCATTCATTGCACACCTTCACTATGACACAACGTGCACAGTTCATTGAAGCTGCGGTTTCCGAAATTCTGCCGCCCTCTGCACGATACCCGATGATCATACCTTTTTCAAGGCATGTCAGGACTCTTCCTTTATCCATGATTGTGACTATTGGTGTACGAAATGTTCCGCTGAAACCACCTTTATATGTCTTCCAAAAGGCAAGTTTATCCCTCCCTCCCAGTGAATGGGCACAACCGTATTTATATAAATCTATGTGGAGGTCATAATTCAGTGACTCGACCCTGTATCACCCTTGGAACTTAATATATAGGGTGTCCAAAAAGCCAGTTAACATGGCAGATATCTCAAACCTGCCAGGAAGGGGAGATCTGATGCGTATGGTTTATAGGTAATGGGGGGGGGGGGAATTCATTGCCGCACTCAAATTTGACTTTGACCCCCAAAGTTAAGGTCATCCATTTACTAACTCGAAAACTATTAAAGATAGAGAAAAATTTCCGATTGCTACCCTGTAGAGCAACACCACATTAGTCTAAAAACAATTTTAATCACACCCTTCCACTTGAAAGATTTTGAGAAAAAGCGCGAGAAAGAATCATTCAAGGTGAGGTTGGGCTGGCCAGGTTGGCTGAAGTTTCTAACACATTTCAACTGCAGTGAAGCACACCGTTGGGAAGGCTCATTAAGCGAAGCACACCCATTCATTCATTAAGAAGTCTTAAGAAGTCAGTGAAGTCTGAAATTTAGAAATACGCTTTTATAGTTTTTCACTTTTGATACCGAGCTAAGAAATAGCCCTGAAGTAACACTCAGGGTTCCAGTTATTGCTCCTAGCAGCGTTATGTTGATAATGAAGTTAAGCAGCTTTTGGTTGAGAATTGTCGATCGGATGGAGCAGTTCGATCAGTTTGTCTTGGATCAGACAGGTTCAGAGCAACGAGGGTTTTCAGGTTTTCTTGGTCGTAGGCCAGGAAGCCTCCTAAGAAACTTATTGTGCCAAATCCGTATATGGCAGCTGCACAATTTGTACAGAGTACCATGAGGTGAAACGTAAACTCAGTCCAGAATACAATTCTTAGCAGAAGGCGTATTCCTCCATACAGATCCGTGAAGAAGTTGAGTCCGAAGACTTGCGTGAAATAAGCGAAGGCTTTAGTAAACGCTGCCATATTTGGTTTTGATGGAGATTTTCTCTGTAATAATATCCTGAGCTGGTTTGCCTGCGTCTCTTAATGATACAAACATATTTACATTTGTACGTTACTTTCGTTGCCAGGGAAGTAATAAACATTTATTAGTTTGATTATTATTAAAGTAGACATTTTGCGTATTATAGAGGACAGAGGATTAGGGTTAACGGAAAATTCTAATTGGCGGAAACGGAACATACATATAAGTACGTAATTTCTTTTAAGCATTTCACAATCGCCGACAACGAGTAAATGAATTGAATTCAGCAACTCATATTTGCGAAGAGAGGCATCAATGCCCAAACATAATTATAAGGGTTATTCAAATGAAACAAGTTTACACGATGCTTTCTGCATATTTATTATTATTGGTGTTTGGCTACAGCCCAAGCTTAACAATGTATTTTAAAGTTGTTGACAGCTAATATTGTTGAATTTGAATAGGATGTATTGAAGTTTAAAGAAAGCCTGGAGCAAGTACACGCTTTATGAATATGTGGCGGGTTCCGCAAAGCGAATGGTTGCATCTTTAGAAGTTGCATTTTTTCCGGTGGTAACTGCTGAGTTATTTGAAACACACCGCAGCCTCCACAAATTGGTCTGTTCATATATGAAACTGCATTTAGCAGGTAAAGCATTACCAACAGCGTCGAGGCCACCGAGAAACAGACCCTGAAAAATCACTGACCGAAAATGGGTCTAGCACCAATCCAACAATGAAGATTATATTATTGCTAGACTTACTTTTGGTTAGAGCTGGTTTGTACTTAGATGGGATAGCTCACCTATTCTTCACCTGCAAGGGCGGTAAAGCTGGTAATGTTCTCCTCTCCACTTCTGTGTTTTTATAATAAAAAATAACTATAGCGCAATGAGGTTTTTGGATGATCCGTTCATCGGATTTTGAAAATTTTTGTTTTGTTTTGTTGCCTATTTGATGATTAAAAATTTTGTAATTGTGTTTTTGTCTATCTCCTACGGTTTAGTAGATACTATTTGCATTCTTAATTTGCATATTAACAACATTATATGTGCCACCATGAGAAAGAGCACCCTCAACTTTCTATTCACCCCCCTTTATCTGTATATGCATAAGTACATTTGTATAATATAGATTTTTGACTCACCTCAGACTCATTTGCACATTTATCGACAGATAAGTCAAGAGGAAGCGAAATCTATATCTTACATTTTACACAGTTATTGCTTTATTGGATATTCTATCGATACCTACTTCCTAGATGGCACTAATATTTGATTTTTTGGGCTAGGGGGGGGGGTGCGGTTCCAGCAGGATACCACCTTTTTCTGTATTAAGATTTTTTTACTATTTGGTTGCCTCATCTGATGTGCACGGGTAAACCAAGCCCACACTTAAGTTTCCTGAATGTGAAGGGTCGTTATATGCTTTATATACTCTTTTAAGTTTGAATTAGCTGAAAGAATAAAGAGAGTAGACATAAATAGGATCCTTGGCTGTTGTTTTGTTCAGTGATTGATACTTAATTCTTTTTTACGCGAACACATATTACTAATCTTACTTTTGGTACAATTAATAATCTACTAGCGCTCAAGTTTTCAATGTGCTTTTTCGAATCCCCAATAGATGTCAGCACCATCGTGAAATGTAGGTGTGGTAACCCGTTTTCATTTGAATGTCCGTTATGCAATCTTATTGGCTCTTCCTGTTTATAAGTATACAGGGTGTCCTTGAGTTATCTGTAAAAGCTTTAGATGGTGCTTCCTGGCAGGACAGAAACTAAAAAAAGTCTTGTGAACATATGTCCGGAAATACTCATTTTCGACGCTAGGCGGCTCGGTAGGTGCATAATGTTAAAATCCCAAACTTAGCTGTAGACAAAGATCCACAAGAGTATATATTTCCGAATACATGTTCAATGTTCCTTGTCCTGCCAGAAATTAACTCCCAAATTTTGTACTGACACTTCACGGATGACCTCTATAAATAACGAAATTCCTTCTGTAGATGCAAAGACGGAAATGCTTCAGTCCATTTCAATAAGTTTGTATGCCAATAACCAGTGAGTATTTATGATTAATTAGACTTACTTAACTAGAAAATACAGATTCATGAAGACCAGTGACACCTACCTCTGCAGCAAGAGCTTGAGCTTCCTTATATAACATGTAGAAGAAGTACAGGTCTTTGACGATATGGACTGCAAGGTAAACGCAGGAAGCAGTGTTTCTGAAGTCAAATGAATTCTGCTTTACATTGCTCACATAAACACACAAAGCGACGATGAAGCGAGCTATCCAGATTGCTAAGAAAGGCTTGAAGATAGCGTTCAGTTGGTCCACGTAAAAAGAAATGAGAGCAAAGTAACTGCGCATGCGGACGAGTTTCTCTACAGGACTGTGACGGTTCCAGAAGATTTCAGATTTCAGCCGGCTGTTGAACTGTTGGTAACAGCGTGACAGGAATTTGCAGAAGATACCGATAGTCATTACGAAGAGCGCATTGTAAGAATTTTCAAAGACGAACCACAGGAGGTTGAACGCGCACAGGAGCACTAGTTGTGTAAGGGAAAGATTTGGATATCCGGGTACATCTTGTACTTCTTTCTTACTTGACATGGCACTCAAAAGCAACACATTGTTAATCAATAGGGAACCGCTTAAGAGGCCTAGAACTATTATGTAAGCGAGGAAGTATTTGATGAGTACGTGGTCGAGATTTTCCTTGAAGGTTATCCATCGGATGGAGTGGTAGAGCTCATTCAATTTGTGTTGGTTTCGGAAGCAAACGATTGACAGAATAAGAGCAACGACTGTTTGTAAAATTCCAGAGATGTAAGCCAGAATGGTTTTGAAGTGGTTTTCTGCACGAATGCCTTGATAGGCTTGTACACAAAATGAACAGAGTACCATGGCGTGAAGTAGGAACTCTACAAAGAAAACAATTCTCAGTACTCGTCGTTTTGCACGAGATATATCCGTGAAGAAGTTGAGTCCGAGAAGCTGAGAGAAACAAGTGAAAGCTTTGGTGAATGCTGTCATGTCGGCCTGATTGTATGGAGCGGACTGTCAATCTCCTTATAAGAGTTCTCACTTAATTGCATGAGAAATTTGTTCTTCTTCCTTAATCTCGTTCTCAGATGTGAAGGTTATATTGATTTTAAGATCATCAATAGACTTCAGCCCTATATTATCCGGAAATTATTTGCTCTGCTTTTAAGCCTAATTACATTATCTCCAGTGCTGATTTATCACTGTCATCTAAATTTATGTGCTTCGATTGTCTGACACAGCTCGTTACAAATACTCATTACCCGACCTCGCCGGTTTGAGAATCCATACAGCGCAGAGGTACAAAAGCAAACACTACCATTTGTTCTTGAGCTCTTCTGTCGTTCTGAAACCAAACATGTGCTCGTTACTGAGAAGAAAGTAATTCAAACAGAATGGTACAAAAGCTCCGTCGATTTTCGAGGCATTGAGTGCGTATCTCCTAAACTAATAATACAAGAAATTAATCCTACATGGACAGATTCTTCATGAACGACAGTGCTTTTGTTCACCTCCACAGTTGGTTCAGTAGTGGGTTGGCCTGGAATCGCGCCAAAAAGGTGGCAGATGTGTTTCTGCGTGCAAGAAGTTACAAACAGTGCAGTAGCTTGTATGAATCATATGTACGATTCTTCGGTTTTCCAAATTAGGGCCTCTGCATGCTGGTCGATTTCCAGCTCCTCTCTAATGGAAAGCCGCTCATGGCTAGCGTTTCTTAGAGTGGGGCTGCAGACAATTTAGGAAGGGGGGGGGGGGCGACCAAGCAGCGAAAAATAAGTGCAAAACTTGAGACAAATTTTCGTGCGTCTCAACCTGCGCTTTCTGTTATTTCTTACTTTTTTCTCTCTTTCTGTCTGCTCTACCATTCTAATAATCCGAGTGGGGTTATTCGCTACTTAGTAATCTGTTGTTGCAGTTCGCAATCTGCTCTCGATGTTTTGAAGCAATCTTGGGAATTCATATGGTGTAGTCTAGCAGTCGCCGTTAATTCTGTTGACGTGCTCGGATCGTCGACGTCACCTGCAAACTTCGATGACGATTGGCCATTTACCATTTGCTCTGTTGCAGCAGTGCGCTGGCTAAACCCATATAGCGCCGAGCGAAGGGACTGCTTCCTCTGCCGCCTTCCACTGTTTCCCAATAGTCTGCTAACTCTGCATTATCTTTAGTTACTGCTCAATTATAAAGATTTTCAAGAAAGTGTTAGCTTCTAAGAATTATCGATTATCAATTACCAAGAAAAGCCCGAATAACCGGAATTCTATGCATTGTTGCAAATTCAATTTGGTTGTATAATTCGCAGAGTTGAGATGGAATCTTCATTACGTGCCTTCATGAACGTTATTGCACAAACTTTGCCTTGCATTGTTGGTCATTAGATATATATTGTTGGTCCATTCAGATTGTTGGCGAATTGCGTGTTGATACAGTTGTTGAGACAAACACGATGGGCTTGCATTGTTGGTCATGAAATAACTCTTATTAGTATGCCCTGCCATCATTAAAAATATAGAAGTACAGCTGCGCATTCATTGGTGCACCTCCTGGAAGACTCGTCAGCGAGCTATTCCAATACACCTTGAATGAGGCGTCTTTTCCTCTGAAGCGTTGTCACTGAGGACAGAGGGCTTCTCGAGCTCGACAGAGTTATTAAAACATAATGATTTTCTTGAAGAAAATGAGCAGTAACTGGAGATTATGAAAAGTTAGCAGTCCACTGAGAGACAGTGAAAAGGCAGCAGAGGAAGCAGCCCCTTTGCTCGGCGCTGTAGGGATTTCACCACAGAGTGCGAATTGCAACGTTGCGTTAGACAACTGTAAAGAGACATGTGTATCTCGAGAGACACTGACCTATCTATATCTCCCAGCTGTATTGAATTTCTGCTCATTGTTAATAATTCTTGGAAACGTACGGTTTTATTGCCAAGACAACAAAACATGAAAGCATTGTTGCATCAGTATGAAAGTATTGTTGCATTATCATCACTTTCAGCCAATGAAAACCCTGGAAAAGCGTGATGCTTATAGACATAGCAGGAAACTATTTTTATATACTAGAAGATGATTTTATAAGTTATCACTGTTGTGTGAGGTTGATGTGGTTTCTTTGGAATTTTTAAATGGGAAATGGGGTCGCGCGAGGCCAAAAAAATTAAAAAAAAATTCGTTTTGCATCGATGCTTAAAGTCGTGGAAACCGGCTCATGCAAACACCACCTAGACAGAAGGCCTGCGCACAGAAATATCATACATTGTTACATCATCATCAAACGGCCAAATTTAGGGCTTATTATTGGTAGAAACACGATTAACAATAGCCGCTTTTGTGTGATGTAACAATGTATGACGTTTCTGTGCGCAGGCCTTCTATCTAGGTGGTGTTGCTCAGGCCCAGTTTAGAAACTCGCTACCACGGCATCTTACAATAGGATGTCGTTCCATGAGACCCCGGATTTCATGGGTGTTTTGGGGTTGTTTCCCTTCAGATCCAGAAATTGATTGGGCTATCTCTCATTTGGTCATCTTGCGCGCATATTCACGAAACGGTATAGATGATTACAATTATTTGGGGCGATTCTGCAAAGATGTAGCTATTGTCGTTTTACTGATTTCATGCGATAAGGGATTTTATTAAAACTTGTAATAAATCGGCCTAAAATGGTTAATTAATTTAAAATTCAAGGGATTGAAAAAGCAACATACATACCTCTGCAGCCAGGGCTTGGGCTTCTTTATATAAGATGAAGAAGGCGTACAATTCTTTCGTCACATGGATTACAAGGACAAGGCAGGAATTGACATTCACAAGTGCAAACGAATTAGCTTTTACATTGCTCACGTAGAAACATACAGCGATAACGAAATGAGCAACCCAGATTGCTAAGAAAGGTTTGAAGATGGAGTTCACTTGGTCCACGTAAGATGAAAGGAAAGCAAAATAGTTCCGCATACGAACGATTTTGTCTTCTGGGCATTGCCAATTCCAAAGGACTTCGGATTTCAGGCGACTGTTGAACTGTTCGTAACACCGCGTCAGAATCTTACAGAAGACGCATATGTTCATTATGAAGAGTGCAATGTATGATTCGCTTAAGACGACCCATAAAATGCCGATAACCGCGAGAAATTCCACATATGCCATCAGAGAGTCGGTGATCAAGAGTGTTCTTATTTCTTCCTCAGTTGATGTTACGGTGAAAAACAGCATATAGTTGATACAAAGGGAGCCACTGAGTATTCCTAAAGCTACTGCGTTGGTAAGGAAGTACTTGAAGAGTTCTTTGTCCAGACTGTGACTGAAAACTGTTCTTCGGATCGAATTGTGAAGGGCATTCAACTTGAACTGGTTTCGTAAGCAACCGACTGAGAGTATGAGAGCAAGAATTGTTTTTAAAATTGCATTCATAAAAGCCAGGAAGCTTTTCAAGAAGTTGTCTAAGCGAAAAGCATGAAAGGCTCCTATAGAGAACGTAACGAGAATCGTGACTTGGATGCAGAATTCGAAGATGAACACAGTTCGCAGTAGATGGAGTTTTTTACGAGACATAGACGTGATAAAATTAAGCCCGAGGAATTGCGAGGCACAAGTGAAAGCTTTCGTAAAGTCTGTCATGCTGGGTTTGATTGTGATCTGCTCACCAATGCTATTGCGTTCTCTTTATAGTGATCATAATAAGTGCGGGCAATGTTTACTATTCCTTGTTTTTTTTTCTGCTAAGACTTCGTTACTTTAGGTGATTACGCGTTGCAATGTACTTTGAATTTTATTTACTTTTATTATCTAAGCTCCGATCGGATTCTGAGTAATGGCTCATCACCTGTTTCTATATGCAATGGGATCTTTTATCATTTGTATTACGCTAATGAACACGATTTTATCATTTCACATCCGTAATGATTATTTATTTTCTTGTGGAAAAGTGTTTCTTTCACTTAATAATCTTTAAATAAAATGAATTAGAGGGTTTTTCGTTGGCACGCTGTATACCTTGAAAAAGGCGAGCCATTAATCAAAAATCGATCGAAACTTAACTAATAAACAGCTAACACAAATGGTATATAGCCAAAAACTGTGGACAAAGTAATAACAAACTTACCAGAGTCTAGACGTTATGTTGATTATGTACCTTCAAAACTGCTGCAAATACAGCCTTTATTACGACCTTTTTTAAAGATGCGGAATTTTAGAATGATTTTTGAAGTGCCGCAAGAGCGATGATCGAAATAGCTTGATCAATTACTGAATTGTTTTGAAGTTTGACTTAGTAGCTCTATAAGTTCTGATTAGCATCTTTCAATTTGTGTTTAAAAATTACAGAAACTCTACTTCCCCTCGTACGTTATAGAGATCCTGGGGAAGAGATTTTTGGTATAAAAAGTAGTTCAAATTTCGACACTAGCTGAAAAAGTTGTGCATAAAGAACAAAATTTGGAAACACAAAAAATTATTTATTTGTAACATTTGCTCAATATGCACTTATTATTACATATATCTACACTGGTGGCCAAACGTTTGGACCAACCAGCAATGTCAAGAAAAACTGAATTTATACGAACACTGTTTTACACCTACAACTCTAAGTAAATATGAAACAATATTTAGGGAAGAAACAAATTTATTTCTGCGTTGTTGGTTTCTTATTACCTAAAATCAAAATAAGACTGGCCAAAAGTTAGGACCACATTTATATAACATAAAGAGAAAAAAGTATTACATCATTAACTAATGAATTATTTTGATATTTGAGATCATTTTGACTCTACAATATTTGACAAACGACCTGAAATAGAACTAAATAAGCTTTTAATAACATTTGGCTTAACAGCTTTCTCAATGGCTGCTATTTGTTGTTCTCGAGATTTGTACTAAATGTTTTGGTAATTTTTTTGTTCCGTGAGATGCTACACATTCTCAATAATATTGCGATCTCGTTTCGAGCAGTCCAAGCAAAAGTGGAAATATTATTGCTCTCAAAATAGGCTTTCACAACTCGTGCAGTATAGATTGCAAGACTGCCCTGCTGCTAAATCCATGGTTTTTACTTAAAGTAGACTTTACACAAAGGGATGAACACATTGTGAAGATCATCTTTATACTGAGCTGTTGTGCAATGTCCATCTATACTGTGAATCTTCAACTTTCCGTTGCTTCCAATGGCACCCAGAATCATCACTCCAATACCACCCATTTGCCGCTTAATTCGCAGTGGAACAAGTGTTTCTTTTTCACGATGCTCTTGATAAGAAGCTATATTATCAGGACCATCCAAACTGATTCGTTTTTCATCAGAAAACACAACCAATTGGAAGTCTGTGTTTTCACGCAGAAGTGTCTTAGCAAACTCCAGTCTCTCCTGCATGTGTTTCTGAGGTAGTGGCAACTTTTTGGGTTAAATTTCATAGGCAAAGTTCTGAGCACGTAGTTCGCTGCGAATTGTTCTTCTTGAGGCAGCAAGTTGCAAATTAAGTTTGACTTGTGTGGTGTTGACTACATGCCCAGATGTAATATCATGTCTAACATGTCTCTTAATTCTTGATTTGTCTCTTCGCGTCAGTGCACAAGATCGTCCTATTTCCGTCCTATTTTCCAAGTAACATTTTTAACAATTCTGATAAAAATTTGTAGCTCACACGGGAGATTTCAGCAACTTTTTTGAAGTTTGTAAATTGCTTGTTAAAATGTCTAATTCGCTCTCGTTGGCTTTCAGTTAACATTGTACAATACATTGGATGGTTTTAGTGCTCACCACACAACACGATGACTTATAATATGCAAATTATTTGCATGTTTCTGATGTTGGTCGAAACTTTTGGCCAGTCTTATTTTGATTTAAGGTAATAAAAAAGCAACGACGCAGAAATAATTTTTTTTCTTCCCTGAATATTGTTTCATGTTTACTTAGAGTTGTAGGTGTAAAATATTTTTGGTATAAACTCATTTCTTCTTGATTTTGCTGGTTGGTCCAAACTTTTGGCCACCAGTGTACCTCGATCCCGTCAATATTAGTCTATGATATACACGTTTACTCTACTAGGCAAGCGCATAGTATCTATCTTCCTACAGCAATAAACAAGTATGCTATTAACCGTGTGTCTCACGCAGGTATTCTTGAATGGGCTAAGTTACCTTGTAAACTTCTTACATTGACTAGCTACTCGGTCTTTTACCGTGAGCTGAAACACTACATTTTGCGTGATACTTTCTCCAATCCTTAGGTAACTTTACGTTACCTTAACTCCTGCTACCTGTAATTTTGACGCTATCTTGGTTATCGACACAGATGTGACTACTAACTTCACTAACATTAATATAGTTTTCTTTTTTAGAATTAACTTATCTAAACATATTGTTCTTACATTGGTTTCTTGCGTTTGTATTGTTTTGGAATTATCTGTAACTAGGGTTATTGATATATGTCAATGATCCTATACGGTCTCTTTGGAACTCACTTGTCGGTCTTGCATCATACAGGTTCCTCTTAGGTACCACCTGTATTCTTATTAGCAATGTTAAATAAATAAATAAATAAATATACATATTATAAATTTGTCTCAAATCGCTTTATAGCGTATCCTACAGCGTGAAATGCTTATTTAGGAATTGTGTAATATGGCGTGTTGTTTTATGAGATTAAATTATTTTTAATACTCAATATAAACGTGGGGAAAATTTTATTGAACAAATAAAGTTTTTTCTCCCATATTTTAAATTTCAATTAATTTAAAAACCCCACAGAGAAAAATTAAAACTAACAAAAACTAGAGATGATAATGTAATTTAATGAAACCATAATTAAGAACATTGAGAAAGATTTTTACATTTAAAATTCATTTTGCTTTATATTAACAAGTTTCTCCAAAAATCAAATTCTTTCAATTTGACTCCCAACAATAACAATAAAACATAAAAAATAAGAAGTGAAGTTAAAAACTCCCTATCGCATCCCTATAATAATGTAACTGAACCACCGCTGAGGTCGTTAGGGATCTATGAAAACGAGTTGCATATGCTCCTGCCAATTGTAGGGCGATACCATGAAGCTGTGCTCCCTGGGTAACTGTCTCCCTGCGCTGTTCAAAATATCAAATTGTGCATGATGCCGCCGAAAATCACTCAAAGGTAAGGGTACACAACAGCTCTTTTCGACACAAAATATAGTAATTTAACATTTATAAAGGCCTGCAAGGAGCGTAGATTTTCTGTCTGGAAGACGGAGATATGCAAGGTACTAAACTGTAAAGGTACTAGAAGTGGAGCCATTCCAGCGGGGGGAAAAACAGCTCCATCCCCGACCCTCTAGAGGTGGTTCGTAAAGTCCGAGCTCTCGTCACCGGACCTAATCCTGCCACGCAGAATATCATTGCAAACAAGATAGGTATATCTGTTTACACTGTAAGCACTATTATCATCCGGGACCTACACCTGCAAAAGAGTAAGAATGAGCCGCGTTCACGAACTGTTACCACGCCATGTCAGTGAAATGCACACCAACTGCCGGAAGCTCTATTAGCGCCATTTTAGCCGGTGAAAAATGGAAATACATCGTGACATTGTATCAAGCATTCATTTATCTCAGTGAATGCAACAAACCCCAAGCAATATTTTACCATCCACGAAGCTCTAAGGACTTCGTAAGATGGCACACAGAATGTAAAGAACTTTTCCACGGGTTTCATGATTGTTGCCGATTATGAGCACAACGGTAAACTTACACTGGACTAGGTAGATAGAAAGACCAAGATTTACTCGGCCTACTACCAGGCTAACGTTCACCCAGGATATCCCAGCACTGTACGGGGCAGACACAAACCTTGTGTGGGTCCATCAGGACAAGACATCAAGCCATACATCAGCGTGGACGCGGCAATTTCTTCAACATATGGGAGCGAGAAACGGAGCTCCATTCCATACCCTTTCAAGAGATACCAGTAAAGTCCCCAGACGCCTCACCTATGGACTTTTGTGTCTTAAGGTTAATGAAAAGGGGCGTGAAACGCAATGGTTAACGAGTTATTTCCAAATTTATATTTTGGCGCTAGAAAACTAATCAGACCTCCCGAGGAAGATTATAATCTTAAGTTTAAAGTTTGGTCTCGATAGCTTTAGCCGTTTGGACGCTATCGTGGACACTCACACACAGACTGACAGACACACAGACAGACAGACACACACACAGACATTTTCCAAAAACCACTTTTTCGTAATCTAGGTACCCGAAAACGTGAAGATCAGTGAAAATCTCGAGGTCGAAATTTTTCGTGATTATAATACTTTCTTATACTATGTACAGTATAAGAAAGTAAAAATGGTTGGTTTTTTTTTACAAACAACCAGACGTGATATAAAATATCTGTCTCTATATTTGTCATCGGTTTAATATACAAATCCCAAAAAATATAAAAGCTTTTACTGGGGAAAGAAAAAAAGTTAAAATTTGTAAAATGATGTAATCGAGATGTAATGCGATGAGTGCTGAGCCAAAATTAAACTTCGTATAAACGTTATTAAGTTTATTTTTCAGCCTTTAAAATCGGATTTTATTTTTCAGAATGAACTCCGTTAGAATTCCCGGAAGGGAAAGAAAGAGTGGCGTGTCGTCGTGAACTGGACGGAAGAGCGTTCAAGAATCGAAGGAATGATTACTTCGAGTTCTAAGGATGATTCTTCGCAGACATATGCCAAATGCCGACTTGATGAAAACTGGTAAATTAGCAGGATCCTATACTCTATCCAACGAAAGTTGAAGTGGGCGTGTCCAATTAAACTTCCTATTTCAGTTGTTAGACATTGTTGCCAAAGTAGAATCAACAATGTCTAACAATTGAAATAGGAAGTTTAACTAGACACGCCCACTCCAATTTTCGTTGGACAGAGTATAATTAAATTTACCAATACCCTCAAAAATTTTATTTCCTTATCTTTTTTTTTCTCGTATCATTTTCAGCCATTCCAATCAGTGTAGGTTCCGTTTAAATAAGCAATCTCATATTATTTATTCGCTCCATGTTAAAATAATTCATTGACTTAACTAACAGTAAGTGAAAAAGAAATTTGAATGAGAAATTTAAGGAAAGGTTTATTTAAAAATGGTGATTGAAAGTATCTTCTTGAGGCAAACTTAAAGATTTACTCAAAATATACAGGGTAATTCAGAAAGGTCGGTCAAGAATGAAACATGTACAGTTTGTAGAGGGGAACAATATTTTTCCTATAAACATGGGTCCAGAAATGCATCCTTACAGAGATAATGCAACTTGTACGAGGTAGGAATGGATGTGCGTTACCCGGACGGCAATGGTAGGGTCCATGTAAATTAGGGTCTAAACATGAAAATTGTTCGTGTTCTCTCCTTTAAAAGAGAGGAAACGAAACATGTAACTCCATTGTCGTACAATGGATCGCTTGACTAAAGCGGAGCTGGCGGACATGCATCTCGTGTACAGCGAGGCACAGGGTAATCCGGATCTTTTTTTCGTACCTAGGTCCGAGATCCGAGATCCGAAATTCGGATCCTGTATCAAAAAATTGTGTATATGCAAATTTTTTTATATATATGGACTCGACTATTGCGTTTGTGATAACCTGAGTCCTCCTAAGTTCTAATTAGTCCTAATTTGCATCCAGTTATAAGATCCGAGATCCGAAATCCGGATCCGAAATCCGACATTCGAAATCCGAGATCTGGATACAAGACCTGGATCCGGATATTTCCAGATCCGAATCCGGATATTTTCAGAACCGGATCAGAAATCCGGATGCAACGGACATCACTAGTAATGCCACATCAATCGACAATCCCGATGACCTTGCAGCTAAAATTGTTACAGTGTGTGGAGAAGTCAGTGATTATTCTCCGGACATCTTCACCAGAGTTCGCGCGAATCTCTTCTGCAGACTAAACACTTGCATCGGATCAGGGTCGACATTTTGATCACCTACTATGTCATTCCTACCTCGTACAAGTTGCATTATCTCTGTAAGGATGCATTTCCGGACCCATGTTTATACAAAACAAAAAATATAAAAAATTTTGTTGCCCGCTACAAACTGTATATGGTATTTCATTCTTGACCTACCTTTCTGAATCACCCTGTATACTGTAACTAGGAAAGACAATTGAGAGGCAGCTTAATGACAAAGAACTCTATTTTTTTCAATCCTGTACCTAATACCAATCATCAAAAGAATCTGATTAAGTTAATTCAGTGGTGTCTGATCCGTAAGGATTCCTTTATGTATCGTAAATCTAGGTTACTTTGCACACCCGCGGGTAACCTTGCAGAAGGTTATGCAATATTTGTTGGGTGTGTTCATTTGGATGGTGAACATTGGTTACTGTGAATCTTGGAGTATGTTTTAGATATCTAATCAAAGCTGGTGTTCATGGTTCTTCAACTATCTCTCTACTTTTAGTCAATGGATCCATAGAATTGCTGTCAATTCGAGTATTAGCAGTCGTCTGAAAAGCCTGCAAGACGAGAATTATCATTCTGTAGAATTAGAATGCGGAACAATAGTTGGAGCTAGACGCATGGGACATTCCATCTCTGAAGTGGGGCAAGAATTCAACATTCCTCGAACTACAGTGTCAAGGGTGAAGAGAAAGTACCTCTTTTCACCCACCATAGATAGCGCAGTAGCCGACCAAGCTGCTAAATGCCCATGACCAGCGACATCTGAACAGAATGGTACTTCGTAACAGACACACACCAATACGTCAATTAACAGCCATATTCAATAAAGGGTGTACTAGAAATGTTTCTTATGAAGCCAGTGCAGCGAAATTTGGCACTGATAGGATATGGGAGCAGAGGACCGACAAGGGTGCTTGTACTCACAGCACGCCATGCTTCGCCTGGGCTCGTGAACCTCAGATGAATAGAAACGCATACCTTGGTCCTTTGAGTCACGAGTCAAGTTCGTGCAAGCTAATGGTATGATTCGCGTGTGGGATGGCATGCTATCCATGAACCCAAATTGAGAGGAAGGCACTATGTAAGCTGGTGGTAGCTCCATCCTGATGTGGCGCGTTATATGACTGAATTTGAATGCTCTGATCAAACTGTACCTACCATTTACTGGGAATCATTATGTCTAGTTGCTTGGTGACCCATTTGCAGTCCTTCATGTAGCCTAACAACGATAGGAAAATGCGCCATGTCACCAGGCTATCATTACTCGCGATTGGTTTGAGGAGGATTCTGAACAGTTCCAACGAATGAATTGGCCACCTTGATTGCCAGACATGAATATGGATATGATCCATTCGTTCACAAGAGCCTGCACCTGTAATACTCACGCAATTATGGGCGGCTATCGAGGCTGCGAGGCTGAACATCTCTTCAGAGGTAGAGAATCTGCCTACTATTAGAGTCCATGCCGGGAAAAAGGAGGTCCTACACGATATTGAGTAGGTATCCCATGATTTTTAGCACTTCATTGTAAATTGGACCGCTTCAAGGGCTAGGTAGTTCTCGTAAGCCATCCAATCCAACAAGGGCTAATTGGTGTTAGATGGTAATTGTGCGGTATTAAATGTGGTGGATGCGGGTAGCGTAAAGCCAAGCGACTTATCCCTAACAAGGCCTTTTGTCGTAGGGCGGTAAGGGTTGATGCGAAAGAAAGATATTCGTTAGAGGAGCGGAGCGGTATACATCAAGACGATGTGGAGCGGGAACATCAAGAAGATGTGTTAAAGAATACTTTTTTAGAAGCGGGGTACTTCAAGAAGAGGTACGAGCGGGATGCAGATAAGTGCAATGGTAAGCAGTTTTACTTGCGACTTTATTGCAAGAGAAAAGGAACATCAACTAAAAAAACAATATAAAATTACGCTAAGGCAACAAGGCACGAGAGATAAGCAGTGGGCATTGTTACCGTGTAACAATGGCCAAAACAAGAGCTTGCGGCGTCAACAGTAACAAAAACTGCCCAAGTCTGGCGGGAAATGTGTGTTGCAGATCGGGTCCCCGTTTGATGATCGTGATATAAACACAGCCTTCACAACTTTGATTGGCGGCAGCAGCTTCAGCTCCAACGTTGATTGGCTGTTGAAGCTGCTGCCATCATGTTGTATACCAGTTTCACGCTGTGACCGGTTGCTGCGGAATGACGTCACACTGATGAATAAGCCCTATTGTCAAGCAAATTAACTTATGGCTACAAATGTTATTTTATCCTGGTTAGTAGGAAACTGAAAAGGATGATGATGAACTTTTATTGCCAACTTGAATTCGAAGCAGTTGCAAAGTCTTCTTTTGACTCAGATCCAATAACTCTAGACACTGAAAATCCAAATTTATTTGAAACAAATTCGGATGCATGCGTTGCAGGTTTTTTTAGCCCAAAAAAATTCTTGAAAAAAATGAATGCATTGACTGAAATTAATTTCTTTTTTTTTATAAAAAAATTATGTTCATCATCTTTTCCACAGTCTAATTTTTTGTGGTGTCTTCTTTTTAATCACTTTTAAAAAAGTAAGTGAATAGAAGTCATGTTAAAATAAACATTTGCTTTCTTTCTAAAATACATTAAAAATTACAGAATCTAAAAAAAAGTTATAAGATTTCATTATAAAATAATGTTATGGAATAAAATAATTATACTGTCAATATAATAAACCGTGTCAGTAAATAAATGAACAATAATTTAATTTAGCATTTTAAAACTAAATAAAAAAACTTCAATGAATGCAGGTATAACAAAGCATTTGCTGCCCTCTTTGACATGAGCGAGAGCTTCTCTGCATACCACTTTCCCGCCAGTCTGTGGCGGCGCTAGGATCTACAAACTTAAACTAAATCAAGTAGAGCTTTCATTCTTTTCCTTAACGTTCTTTGACAGTAATAATACACTCTGACCTCTATGTACTGCCACAGTATCATTTAGGTATCCGCCTACATCCATATGGCGTCTGTTTTTACCCCAAGAATGCTTAAAATGCTCAAAATAGACTATGCTGTGGATATTGAATGCTAACTAAGACTGTGATAAAAATACGAGACAAATCAACTTTAAAACCAGAAAGGAATACAGAGGATAGTTAGACCTAAGTAAGAATTAATTAATTAGAGAGATTGAGAACAGTCACACGTACCTCTGCAGCTAGTGCTTGGGCTTCCTTAAATACGATGAAGAACGTGTACAGGTCTTTCACGATAAGGATTCCAAGATTAATGGAGGAGGTGATAGTCATCAGTGCAAAGGATTTCGCTTTTAGATTGCCCATGTAGACACACATAGAAATGACAAATCGGGTGATCCAAATTGCTAAGAAAGGTTTGAATATCGCGTTCAGTCGGTCCACGTAAGAAGAAAGGAGAGCATAATAGCTCCGCAAACGAACGATTTCGTCTTCGGGGCATTGACGATTCCAGAAGACTTGTGATTTCAAACGGCTGTTGAAGTGTTGGTAACACTGTGAGAGAAGTTTGGAGAAGATGGCGATAATCATTATGAAGAGTGCAGTGTATGAATCGCATAAGAAAGTCCAAAATGTGCCGATGACCGTGTAAACTTCTACATGTTCCATCAGAATGTGAGTTTTCATTAATTTTCCTGTGACTTCCGGTGTTGATTCTACGATGAAAAACAGCACACTGTTGACACATCGGGTGGCACATATTACTCCTAGAACTATTAAGTTGGTGAGGAAGTACTTGAATAGCTCTTTGTCTATACTTTGGTTTAAAACTGTCCATCGGATCGAGTGGTAGAGATCGTTCACTTGTGTCTGGTTTCGCACGCAAGCGACAGAGAGGATTAAAACAACAGCTACTTCTGAAGTTGCAATAATAATGGCCAGGAAGTCCTTTAAGAAGGTTACTAAGCTAAAAGTTTTAAGAGCTCCTATTGAATACACAGCCAATATGATGACCTGAATCGAAAATTCGAAGATGAACACACTTTTTAGTAGACGGCGTTTTCCTCGAGACAGATCCGTGAAAAAGTTGAGTCCGAGAACTAGCGAGAAACAAGTGAAGGATTTGGTAAATGTTGTCATGCTTTGTTTCATGGAGATCTACTCAATGTTACTGTGTTCTTCTTCGCCTGATCTCTTAATGGCACTCATGAGATGTTTATTCTACTGGCTTGCCTCGTGTGCTCGCATGAGATTAAATTATTATCGATTCCTTCTCCGTTTAAGCTTAATGTGATTGCTTTCTTCGCTACTCAAGGAAATTAATAAAATATTTTAGTAAGTTAATATTTTAACAGCGGTATCACCATAAGGTTAGTTTGGTTGGTTTGTTTGGTATTAACGTCCTTTTCAACTGCTATGGTCATTTCAGGACGGCGTTATAGGGGCCGCAAATTTTGCCTCGCAAGGGTTCTTTAACGTGCAGCCGGCAAACGACTACACGGGACCAACGGCTTTACTTCCCTTCCGAAGGAAGTGCATGATCTCAAGATTTCCCCTTGAAAAATCCTCGTCGTCCTCGCCGGGATCGAACCCGCGTACTCGGGCTTCAGAGGCGATCACGCAACCGCTGAGCCACCGAGGCCGATATCACCGTAAGGAGTAGTTACAAACTTGTTAAGATGAGAAAGAAAACAGAAAAATTTCGCGATCTGGATTAGGACCACGAATATCTAGCTTGTCATTTGAGCCGACCAAAATGATTAACTTTATCTGTCATAATAGAAATATAAGGCAACCAAAACTGTGGACATTGGGATAACATCAAAACTGCGGAAAGATGTGGAATCTTTGGCCAATGTTCTGACTATTACACGTTTTGTAGCCTAAGAAAGATTTGATTTCCATTCAAGATAATCTATAAATATAAAATAACATATCCTGACTGATTTACTGATTCATCATCGCCGAGCCAAAATCGCTGAAGCTATTAATATGAAACTTGGTCTATAGTTTTATTTTACATGTATAACGTAGATGCACACTAAGAAAGGATTTTACGAAATTCAACCCCTAATGGGGAAAAAATAAGGGATGTAAGTTTGTATGAACGTCCGTCATATTTAAAGTTAAATCAATGTTTAAATCCATGAAAATTGGTATTTGGCCCTTTGGTACGAAATTAAAAAAGACGTATAGATGAAGTAAGGATGCCACTTTTCCACAAAAGAATTTTAATAATCTTCATAAATGTATATATTTCAACTATCAGGTAGTCATCATCAGTATGTATACATTTATGAAGATTATTAAAATTCTTTTGTGGAAAAGTGGCATCCTTCCTTCATCTATACACAAGTATCCACAGATCATAAGGTCAGTTATATTTTATATATTTTTTAGTTTTATAAAAGACGTGTTTCATGATTTTTTGAAAATTTACCCCTTGAGGGGGTAATCTAATTACGAGGGGCGTTCAAATTTGACCTGGACTTTATTTTTTATAAAATCAGGAAACTACAAAAAATACACACACACACACACACACCAGTTATTTCTCAAAGAATTCTCTTTGCTTTTCTACACATTTTTTCCAGCGTTCTGGGAGCATCTGGATACAAGTTCTGTAGAAATCTTCAGGCTGATGTCGAAACCACGTCAGGACAGCCTTTTTCACTTCCTCATTGGAGCCGAAACTCTGCCCTTCCAAGAACTCTTTCCATGGTCCAAAACGGTGATAGTCGCAAGGGGGAGAGATCTGGGTTATATGGAGTATGTAGCAAGATGTCTCATTTGAGTTCCGTCATTGTGTTTGGCTGTGCGTGGTCTGGCATTATCTTGGAGAAAACAAACACCACTGGTAAAGAGTCCTCGTCTCTTTTGCCTTAGTACTCGCTTCAGGGATGCCCTCAAAATATCAGTAGTAGAGTGCATTTACGTTCGACGTTCTTTCAGAAAATCGACATGAATTATACCCTTAATATCCCAGAATAAGTCGCCATTTCTTTCGTTGCCGACAGTCTCATCTTGAATTATTTGACTCAT
The DNA here is from genome assembly GCA_023313115.1 of Rhysida immarginata. Classification (NCBI taxonomy): domain Eukaryota; kingdom Metazoa; phylum Arthropoda; class Chilopoda; order Scolopendromorpha; family Scolopendridae; genus Rhysida; species Rhysida immarginata. Next base: position 421,185 of record JAHWFO010002816.1, read on the forward strand.
GGTGAGTCAGTGTCTCGCCTCTCAATGTTCGCACGCTTGCTTTCAGGAGTGTTGTGATGAATCGCTGGTCACCACACGGCTTAGAAAGCTGCACCTTCCCTGTCATATCGCTGCAGCAGCATGGAAAAGATTTCCACTCAGGTGGTTTTTGTGATCCTCGTGAGTTGCTTAGGGACACATCTGGTACAGATCTTTTCAAATTCCAGCTTATCATAGATGTTGGTCCCCATGCTACCAGTGCTGATGTTCACTGATGAAGATAATTCTCGGACATGAATCCGCCTGATGTCCCTTATCAGATCATTTGTTCGTGCGATGATGCCATAATTGACAGCATTTGCTGGCCTTGCCTTATGAGGTTCATTGCCGGTGGATTCTCGCCCTCCTTCAAACTTTTGGCACCAAGCAAAGACGGATGATCGAAACAAACATGACTCGGTGAACGGTATTTGAAGTCTCTGATGAATTTCAGATGCTTTCTCACCTTCGTTGTGGAGAAACTTGATGATAATTCGTTGTTCCACAATGGTCGACACATCTCTTTCCACCATTTTGTTTTAACAAACAATCGGTTGTCATGGCAACTTGATGAATGGCGCTGCATTTGCATGACAGGTGGTAGGTGCCATTTCAACAATGAAAGTTTAGATATTTTCAACAATGAAATTTACAAAAAATAAAGTTCAGGTCAAACTTGTTGAATGCCCGTCGTAGTTTTGGTTGAGCGATAATTGTAACAAAATTAATTTCTATAGCACATAATTTATTTTTAATACCTAGAGATGGCGCTGGATGTTTTTTAAATTGCGGTATCGTTTAATTGTTTGGATAACTCTACAACCCGAATGAGCGCACGCTGCTGGACGGTCGCTCCAAAAATATGAAAGCTGTTTTGCATAATCTATTTATAGCAAAGCCATTTTTTCATTATTAAAAATGTAATGTCCATTCATTGATAGCAAGGTTTTTACATTTGAAAAATAAGAACATGTATCGGAATATAAAATTATATGATGACTTATCTAATTTCTGAAATATGTCAATTTTCAAATTTAAAAAAAAAAATTCATTCTGTTATGGCAGCCAGATTATCTTAAACCGTTTGTTGGAATTTTAATTATTCAAAATGGTTTTCATCAGCGGCTAATAGAAAACGTTTTACCGGAATATAGTTTAATAGAAAACTCCAAGAATGAATATACAAGGCTTTTGAAATATGCGATTTAAGAAGGTGCAGTTTCAATTCACCTATATAAATATACCATTTGAAATACCAATATGAATAGAGATCGCTGAACGATAAAAGCAAATGTAGTAAAGAAGGACTCTGGTGAAAATTATTATCGCCATTAATAATACGACTCTTTTGTGCGGAAATATTTTGAACTAACGATTGCATTTTCGGCAACTCTATATGCATTTGCGTTAACGGTATATTTTCTGAAAAGTCTGAGCGGCCTTGAAGTTGCGTAATACTTTATACGTTCCTCTTTCTGGACCGCTCAGCCTACAGTCCAGACTTAGCGCCCTCGGATTACCACCTCTTTGGTCCCACGAAGAGATTTCTGGGTGGCCAGAAGTTTGAGACTGACGAGGAACCCAAATCTGTTGTGCGTGATTTGGGTGACTTGTGTTGGAAATCATGAAAATTTTGCCAAAAGTGTGTATGAAACTGTAAATCCACCCATTTGGGTGACTTGCAGTGGGAATCATGAAAATTTGGCAAAACGTTTACAGGAAATTGTAGCTGTATTCACAGCCGAGGGAGTTCTATAGATGGAGTATTCTGTAACTGGTGCAGCACTGAATAAACGCCTAAATCGTCAAGTTGCCTACTTGGTAAAAAGTTAGTTTTAGCTGCACTTAGTCGTTTACCTGTACGTTTTATAATTTTCCACGTAATAGGCCAAAAGATGTAGCTAATTAATGTAAAATTTAAGTGACTAAAAATAGTGACACCTACCTCTCCAGCTAGGTCGTTAGCTTCCTTGTATAAAATGAAGAAGAGGTACAAATCTCTGAAAAAATTCATTCCAAGCATAAAAGGGGGAATAACGTTTGTAAAACCATCAGACGAATTAGCTTTTGCGCTGCTGGCGCTCATGCACATACATACGAGGAAATACGATATCCAAATTGCTAGAAACGGACCGAAGATGGCGTTACCTTGTTTAACGTGGGAGGAGAGGAGAGCGAATTGGCTCCGTAGACGAACGATGTTAGATTCTGAGCAGAGCCGGTTCAAGAAGTCGGACTTCAGGCGACTGTTGAACTGTCGATAAGACTGTGACAGAATTTTGCAAAAGACGCAAAGACTTAGAGTGAATAGCGCAACGTAGGCGTCGCTCAAGATGTACCAAGAAATGGTGACGATTTGATAGAATAATGTGTGCGCCATCACAGATTCTGATTTCAGGATCGCTTCTTTAAATTCTTTTTGATTGATAAGTGCGTCGGTAAAGAGGATACATACAACACATACGCAGCCAGTTGACAATGCGGTAATTATTATGTTTGTTAGGAAACACTTTAGCAGTACATTGTCCACACTTGGCTTGAGAATCGTCCACCGGATGGAGCGGTAGAGTTTATTTAACCTCCGTTGGTTTTTAAAGCAAACGAATGACAGGATGATAGCAACAAATGTTTTCAAACTTCCTAGAATGTAGGCCAGAAAAGTTTTCAAGAAGGTATCCAAGCGGAAAACATAAAATGCTCCTATAAATTGTACACAGAAAATGAAGACGTGAATAAAAAGCTCGACGAGGAATACAGTTTTTAGTAGAAGGCGCTTCCTTCGAGACAAGTCTGTGAGAAAGTTGACTCCGAGAAGTTGCGAGAAACAAGAGAAAGCTTTAGTAAATGTTGTCATGTCGGATTGAGATCCAGACTCACTAATGTTGATTAAGTAATTGCAAGGAAGGTTTAATCTTCTTCCTTATCCTCGTCCTCAGATGTACAGGCAATATTGATTGGTTTGATTATCAATAGACATTAATTTATTAGATAGAAACGTGTCAATAAGGAATTGTTTGCTCTGTTCATTAGCTTAATTCTATTATCCCTACAAAGTTTGGCCATTAATATCCAAAGTAGAAGAAACTGCATGGACTTTGTGGGGCAATACAACAACAGGATTTATTCAGACACAGAACATTGTTGGTCCATCACATGCATCCATTACAGCCGCAATCCTTCTGCTTAAAGTACCCACACAAGGTCTTGGACTTCCCAGAGTGGGATAATCCGCCTGCAGTACATTGACCAACACATTGTTCCGATTCGTCCCGGATTCATCCGTGAGACTTGATTTTCCGCATAACATTGAAATAAAGCCCTGGAAACATGACAGGTCGCGTTGCCATCATGGAATAGGCATTCTTCGTTTCCACAGAACTGCACAATGTAGACAGCACTGACAATGAGTTGCGTTTTTAGAATGTCTCTGTATGCCTTTCGGGATAAAAGTTTCGATGCGCTACAATCAAATGATCACACAGTATACTTTAGTGCAGATATTCAATCAAGATATTCAAACGTGCAATGCCAACGTTTCAGATTTTAGCCCCGTCTTAAAAGGAGTCGTTTTTAAAATGTAGAATTCGCAGAGTCAGCTACGCGCGATTTAAAAACTCGAATCCCACGTAACCGCCAAACTATAACATTTATGCCCGACCTAAAAAGGAATCTGAAATTTAAGCTGTCTTGTGTGGCCAAAATTGCTTACGGCATTTAAACCGATTCGATATATTGACATTAATGCAGGTAATCGAAATACTTTGCAATCATTCGTAATTGAGTCATATTTATTTAACTCAAAGCCAGTACGTATAAGCTGATTGTAAACAGCTTTTATTCAGTGTAGGTTAATTCTCGAACTACACTGACTGAGCAAAACTCATGGGTTAGTCTTCTAATTTCTGGTCGGGCCCTCTCTGGCCCTGTGGAGCGCAGCGATACGGCGTGGAAGTGAGTCTGCCAGTCCATGGTACACTTCCGGAGACAGTTGACACCACACAGTCTGCAGAGCAGTAGCCAATTGCGGTCTGTTCGTGGGTAGAGGATCCAGCGCACGGAGCCCGAGTTCAACGGCATCCCAGATATGCTCGATAGAATTCATATGAGGGCTTCGGATGGCCAGTCTAGTCTTTGGGTGACCTCCCCTGCATGTTTTTCGAACCATTCTCGGGCAACATTGGAGCGATGTGGCGGCGCACAGTCATCTTGATAGAGGACAAGGTTGTGGGAGTGGTGAAACGCTAAAAATGGGTGGAGATGGTCTCCGAGCAGTGGAGGATATCGCAGACCATTCTTTTCCAGAAGAACAAGGGGGCCCATTTCATACCAGAAAAGCGCGCCCCAGACTATGCCTGAAATCCCGTCGCCCTAGACCACGTTCTCTTGGCATGACGGGTCCATCGCCTCATAGTTCCGTGCCAAACACGATGCCTCCCATCGGCATGGAACAGAAGATACCTGAGTCGTCTGAACATATGACGTTTTGCCACCCTTGCAGTATCCATCCCATGTGATTGGTGGCAAATACACGCCGTAGTATCGGATGACGCGGGGTTAAGTGGTACCCGCGTAGGGCCAACGGCTTCCATAGCCGAGAGCACGCATGTTCCTATGGATTGTCCACTGGAAGACGTTTCTAGCTCGGCCGACGTTGAATTGGCCTGTGGTTTGTCGCACTGTAGCCCTCCTGATTCTGTTGACCATTCGTCCCAGGTGTCGCCGATCAGGATCATCGAGTGTGGCTGGGCGCCCGGTATGGTGTCTGTTGTGGACGGTTATGCCTTCCTCCAACAATTCTCGGTAAACCGAAGACATGGTTGAACGTGTGAATCCATTTGGCACTTAAACAAATTTTTTTAACAATTTTCATTTGTTATTGACTTTCAATAAATCTTTAAAAACTGAATTTCCCCCCCCCCTCGTAATTAAAAAATGTTCAATTAAATCGGCCATTTTCCCTATAGGTTAACATTAAAAATGGCTGCCTTAGGGTGGATAGTACAAGTCGCCATCTGGTGTCTTCTGTGAGAAATGATATACGATGTTCACCATTAGCGTTTGGCGCTCACGACGGAATACGAGACCCAACTCGCCAAGAAAGGACTGAAAATGGCAAGAGCCTCTGCTATGCAGTGTTAGGAAAAACGACAACATTTAAATTACATGGGCATGCCTCATTTTTATGTAAACTATGCGTATCCCATGACTTTTGGCAAGATACTGTATAGTGGAACATGGCTATACGCTATTTAAGCACGAATTTTTGTTTCATTGTGCACCTGAATTTCCATGGTGAATATTAAGAATTTATGACTGGCCCTCGTAATGGACAGGCCTAAATAGGCTATTAGTGTTACATTCAAGGGATATTAAAGTCAGTAACACTTACCTCTGCAGCCAGAGTTTGAGCTTCCTTATACAAAATGAAGAAGATGAACAACTCTTTCACGATATGGATTCCAAGGGTAATGCGGGTATTCATATTAACAAATGCAAACGAGCTCGTTTTCAAGTTGCTGGCGTAGAGACACATAGAAACGACGAAACGAAAGACCCAGATTGCTAAAAAAGGCTTGAAGATGGCGTTCAGTTTATCCACGTAAGAAGAAAGGGTCCCAAAGTAGCTCCGCAAACAAACGATTTTGTCTTCGGGGCAATGACGATTCCAGAGGGTTTCTGATTTCAGGCGCCTGTTGAACTGTTGGTAACACCGTGAGAGAACTTTGCAGAAGACGCCTATAGTCATTATGAACAATTGAATATACGATTCGCTTAAGACGAGCCATAAAACGCTTATAACGCAGATGAATTGTGCATGTGCCATAAGTACGTCCGAGTTCAAGACTGCTCTTATTTCATCCTGGGTTTGTGTCGCGTTGAAATATACCACATAATTCACACAAAGTGAGCCACTTAGTACTGCTAAAACTACTGCATTGGTAAGGAAGTATTTCATGAGCTCTTTGTCCAGATTTTTATTAAAAACTTTTCTTCGGATCGAGTGGTAGAGCTCATTCAACTTGTCCTGATTTCGTAAGCAAGCGACGGAGAGTATGAGAGCAAGTACTGTTTCTAAACTTGCATTCATGAAGGCCACGAAGCTTTTTAAGACGCTTTCCAAGGTGAAAGTATGAAGGGCACCTATAGAAAACGTAGCGAGAATCAAGATTTGGATGGAGAACTCGAAGATGAACACAATCCGCAGGAGACGACGTTTTCCTCCAGACATATCTGTGAGAAAGTGGAGTCCCAGGAATTGCGAAGCACAATTGAAAGCTTTGGTAAACGCTGTCATGCTGGACTTGATTGTGATCCGCTCACCAGTGTTCAAGTGTTCTTGTTCGTGTCTTCTCTTATATTGCGCATCCTTTATATGCAATCAATGTTTACTCTTCTATTAATCATGCAAAAAATTACGCAAATCTGTCGCCGTTCGGGTGACATTGACGCATTAGCTTGGGATATATCATCCTGAAATTACTTTCTCACCTGCTTTGCTTAATAACATTTTCTTTACATAGTCGTTTACCTTGCATTTCAGATAGATTGAAATAGAAAGGTTGGGAGAGGGAGAAAACCGTAATCTGAATTTGAATCCGAAACCATAAGCATCCATTTCGCTTGTCTAAAGAACTGAGCTACTACAGACTTGGTTATTAACGTCACTTACTTGCCCTTATTGGGGACTGCAAATTATGCTTTCACCTGGAGATATCGCAATAAAAGTGCCCAACCAGAATGTGTAGTCAAATTTCACGTAACCAAATGCACTATTTGATCAAATATCTAGGGACATACCCCATAAATCATGGAATGTGCCAAATGTTGCATGACAATGACATGCAATCTATTTAAATAGCATCACACACATTCAGACACATGTGCTTCATATTATTAAGGCATGGGTAGTTCAAAAGAGCTCAGCGACTTCCGACACGTGGAACCATCATAAGATGCCACTTGCGCAGCAAGTCCGTCCGTGAGATTTCCGCTATTCTATAAATACTCCGTACAACTAAAGGCAATGCGATAATTTCTGTTATCTAAAGCCTGCGACGCAGAAATGCTGGTGTCCCTAAACTTTTGATCATATTGTGTATGACCTTTATTATAGAGAGTACATACACTCCAACAATTTCGAAAACAACCATTTGACGCTTAGGATATCTTAAGCCTGTTTCCCACATGCATAAAAACAACAGCAGATACCACAAGGCAGAAAATTCTCTGACGTCACTTCTGCTTTCGTCTTTCTGCCCGACAGAAAATTCCTGTTTTTTTCGAGTTGTATTGAGTGATAGCTTACAAAGATAAGAGAATTTTCTGTCGGGCAGAACGAAGAGAGCAGTAATGATGTCAAAAATTTTTTCTGCTTTGTGGTTTCTGTCGTTGTTTTACGCATATGAGAAACCCGCTTCACAGAACCTCCTGTAGGCTTGTGTAACGGAGGATGTCATTGAAATAAATTCCTATACCCGCAAAAATAAAAAATGCCGAAAGTGCTAAGAAATAAACTAATCTTCTGAGCTGGAAGTCGATATCTCGAAAAATTAGATGGCGGAGATATCCAAAAAATCAGGGATGGATTTCTGAATTTTTAATGATTGTATAGAGTTGGGCTATTTTAACTTTTGTTTTTATCCTTGGTGATACTTATTTAGTTGTTCATATAATGTTTTATGTGTTTTCTAAATCTTATTAGTTGTATGTGATTTTGCAATTTTTATTTATTAGTTAGTATTTCTTGTACGCGTCTTGTTTTTATAATGTCTGTATTAGTCATATGATCAGGTATAAATAATCAAAAGAAAGTTCCAATCAACCGTTTGAGTGACTTTTTGCCGGACTCGCACAGAAGCCACGAAAGGAGACTAAAGGTTGGCGCTTTGGGGCGGACTCTGAAGTTAAGAGTGACTTTGCTAAGCCACTAGTGTTCAGATTCTTGGGACCCACTGGGAGAGGTCTGTCGCCAGTGGCGGCGATTACTGATAAATATGTCCACTCGACTGAATGAAGAAATTGTGATCAATCGCGCACACGCATGCTTTGAATAAAAGACTGTTATTGCAGGAAAGCTTTGAATTTAGGACGAGTATTGCAGGAAATGTAAAGACTATGGGTTTCAATAGCAACAAACTTCTTCGTTATTGCTTTAATACAGGTTTCAGTTAACTAATTTCGGTTAAAGTTATAAGTTTAATTTGAGCAATGTACACGTATCCATGAGGGATGGGCTCTGCATCCTCGTTCGTGGAGGTGCTAATTGCCGTACAGGGTCTTTTACAACCCCAAGTCAATCTCGGGAGAAATTGACACGAGAGGAGAGAAATCTTATACATGTCGTTGAGAATTAGCTTCTCTTTCATGATGTCGGCGAGTTTGTGTGCTTTCCAGTAAGATGGTGCGCTTCTGTAGTTAACTATAGGTCTGACTGGGATATCCTTTTTGTATTTTTTAACTAGGGTTGCTGGTTCGGGCTTAGAGCCCCAGTTAAAATGCACAAAAAAGGATACCTCAATCAGACCTATAGGTAAATACAGAACTGCACCAGCTTACTGGACAACACACAAACTCGCTGGCTTCATGAAAGCAACTTTGAATTACGGACTACTATTGCATTAAAGCTTTGAATTAAGGAGTGGTATAGCATGCGAGCTCATACATGTATTTGCTTTTATTCATGCCTCTACATAACATTCTAAATGCGGACTTCTGTGAATAATTGAAAAGAGCTTATAACCTACCATTGTAATTAATACGCCAAAATATGTAGCTAATTAATGTAAAAATGTAAGGGATTGAAAATAGTGACACATACCTCTGCAGCTAGGGCGTTAGCTTCCTTATACAAAATGAAGAAGAAATACAAATCTCTGAAGAAATTTAGTCCAATACTAAAAGCGGCAATGACGTTTGTAAACCCACCTGAAGAATTAGCTTTTACACTGTTGGCGCTCACGCACATACATACGATGAAATACGAGATCCAAATTGCCAGTGACATACCGAAGATGGTGTTCACTTGGTTCACGTGAGAGGAAAGGAGAGCGAATTGGCTCCGTAAACAAACTATTTTAGATTCTGAGCAGTGGAGGTTCAAGAGGTCGGACTTCAGGCGACTGTTGAATTGTCGATAAGACAGTGACAGAATTTTGCAAAAGATGCCCAGAGTTAGAGTAAATAGTGTAATGTAGGCGTCACCCAAGAGGTACCAAGAAATGGTGACGGTTTGGTAGAATACTCGGTGTGCCGACACAATTTCTAATTTCTGGACCGTTTCTTTAAATTCTTTTCGAGCGATAACTGTGTCGAAAAAGAGGATGCACATAACACATAGGTAGCCAGTTGTCACTGCTGCGACTACTATGTTAGTCAGGAAGTATTTTAGCAATATATTGTCCACATTTTGCTTGAGAATCGTCCACCGAATCGAGTGGTAAAGTTTATTTAATCTTCGTTGATTTCTAAAGCAAACGATTGACATGAAGATAGTAACAAACGTTTTCAAATTTCCTTGAATGTAGGTCAGAAATGTTTTTAAGAAGGTATCCAAGCTGAAAACAAAAAATACTCCTGCAAATTGTACAAAGAAAACGAGGACTTGAATGAAGAGCTCGATGAAGAACATAATTCTTAATAGAAGGCGTTTCTCTCGAGACATGTCTGTGTGAAAATTGACTCCGAGAAGTTGCGAGAAACAAGAGAAAGCTTTAGTAAATGCTGTCATTTCTGAATGAGATCCAGTTGACTAATGCCTGTCACCTAATTGCATGAAAGGTTTACTCTTCTTCTTACCCTCGTCCTCAGATGCAATATCAATATTGATTAGATTTATTGTCATTATTGACTTATTAGATAGCAACCTGTCAGTAAGGAATTATTAGTTCTAGCCATTAAGTTATTATCTCTATGGATAGCATAGAAGGTTTGAGTATTAATATCCAGGACTGCACGAATAACTGCGAATATAGAAAAAAGTGATCGGGCATTGTGGGATAATGATTTATTCAAACTCAATACATTGTGCATCCACCAACGGTATAGATTACACTAACAATCCTTCTGGGTAAAGCTTCTTCATAGGTCTTTGAAGTACCATAAAGCGTCCTATTCCGTCTGAAGTACAATATTGTACATTGCCCAACTCTGTCTACCCGTGAAACTTGATTTTCCGCATACCATTGAAATGTAGCCCAGTAAACAGGTATCATTGCTATTCTGGAAGAGACATTCATCGTTTCCATAGAATTGCCAAAATATAGGCAGCAGGAGCTGCGTTTCATAATGTTTCTCTATGGCTCCTGGGAATTAAAGTTTCAATGCACTATGACAAGCGGACCCTACAGAATCAGCAGAAACAGCCCCATATCACCCTGCTTCACAAGTGCCATTGAACACAGGGCTGACATTCAATCAACACAGTGTTTCAGACTTTCGTCTCATCTTAAAGAGACGTCTTTTTCAAAATGTAAAGCAATTCGCAGAGTCAGCTACGCGCCCTTCCAAAAACTGAATATCACGTAACTGTCTAACTTACGCACGTTCATCCGATCGATAAAGCTTAAATGGAACCTCAAATTTCACCTGTGTACAATTTCAGATGTAAATCACGTTTGATAATTGTGTTTATCATGTATACATAGATCTTTTGTGCAATGACTCGTTGTGTTGGTGGGTTACATCCGATGACGGGAACCGAAAGTTTCCTGACGACGTTAAGAGTACGTCTAGTGGATGGCTTTGGATTGGCTGCTTTTTTTCCCCAGGAATGGCGCTGCTTCTTGTTTTGTCAATGTTATTTTATACTCTTGATATTTCTCTCTTGGAAACTACGAAGCCTCGCTTCTTGCATGCTTTCATAATTTCGTAATAGGTGAATTTGACGTCGTGAGGGGCTGCTGCATAACCTTCCCGATACATGTCAATTTTTGGTGGCATAACTCAATGTTTTTAGCTCGCTGTGTGAATACTATTTTAATAGCTACCCTAACAATACTCCACATGATAGGTCACGTGAAATGACCACGCTCGCCACATAAGTATGCTAATAATTACCAGAGAACCCTAACATACTTCTACTGTACATATAAATTGCAGATAGATTACCAAATTGTTAATGATTTTTAGATTGTATTTACTTCGGCTATTTTAACTTTTGTTTTAATCCTTGGTGATTCTTGTTTAGTTGTTCATTTAATGTTTGATATGTTTTCTAAATCTTATGCGAGTTATGTGTGGCTTTTGTAATTTTTATTTAATAGTTCTTTTATCTTGCCAGTATGTTGTTTATATATTGTCTATATTAGTCATGTGATCGGTTGTGATGACAAATTAGTTGACGCAACCTAAATTCCAATTCAAACGTCAGGTTCTCGTTTCGCCCTTGGGATGTTCGCGGGCCCACGTAGAAGCGAATAAAAAACCTTAACTGGCGCTTTGGGATGATTTTAAAGTCAAGAGTGACTTTGATCCCAGTCAACGGACTGTAAGGCTCTAGTATCCAAATACCTGGGACACCCAAAGAGAGGTCTTTTGCCTGAGTCCGGAACAAGTAATACATATTTCCTGTTGTCCGTAATGTCTCAGTGATCACTTGACTGAATGAAGAGATTGAGATCATTTACGCACATGCACGCTTTGGATGAAGAACTAGTATTGCAGGATTGCTTTGAATTAGGAACTGGTGTTGCAAGAGAGTTTTGAATAGAAACTGGTATTGCAGGAAAGATTTGAATTAAGGATTGGTATTGCAGATAAGCTTATATTTGCTTTTATTCATTTCTCTATATAAAATTCTAAATGCGGACTTCTGTGATTAATTGAAAAGAGCTTATGACCTACCATTGAAATTAATACGCCAAAAGATGTAACTAATTAATATAAAAATCTAAAGGATTGAAAATTGTGACACATACCTCTGCAGCTAGGACATTAGCTTCCTTATATAAAATAAAAGATAGGTACAAATCTCTGAAGGAATTCATTCCAAGGATCAAATAGATAATAACGTTTGGAAATCCATCAGACAAATTAGCCTTTACACTGTTGGCACTCACGCACATACATACGATGAAATACGAGATCCAAATTGCCAGAAACGGACTTAAGATGGCGTTCACTTGGTTCACGTGCGAGGAAAGGAGAGTGAATTGGCTCCGTAAACGAACGATTTTTGATTCTGAGCAGTGGCGGTTCAAGAAGTCGGACTTCAGGCGACTGTTGAATTGTCGATAAGACAGTGACAGAATTTTGCTAAAGCTGCCGACACTTAGAGTGAATAGCGCAATATAGGCGTCGCTCAAGAGGTACCAAGAAATGGTGACGATCTGGTAGAATACTTTGTGTGCCATAACAACTTCTGATTTCAGAACCGACTTTTTAAATTCTTTTTGATAGATAAATGTGTCGAAAAAGAGGACAAGTACAACACATAGTGAACCAGTTGTCAGTGCTATAATTATTATGTTTATTAGGAAGTACTTTAGCAGTACGTGGTCCACATTTTGCTTGAGAATCGTCCACCGGATCGAGTAGTAGAGTTTATTCAACCTTCGTTGGTTTCTAAAGCAAACGATTGACAGGATGATAGCAACAAATGTTTTCAAATTTCCCAGAAAGTAGGCTAGAAAGGATTTCAGAAAGGTATCCAAGCTGAAAACAAAAAATGCTCCTGCAATTTGTGCACAGAAAATGAGGACGTGAATGAAAAGCTCGATGAAGAACACAGTTCTTAGTAGAAGGCACTTAACTCGAGACAAGTCTGTGAGAAAGTTGACTCCGAGAAGTTGCGAGAAACAAGAGAAAGCTTTAGTAAATGCTGTCATGTCTGATTGAGATCCAGGCTGACTAATGTTGATTTCCCAATTGCATGAAAGGTTTACTCTTCTCCCTTACCCTCGTCCTTAGATGCCCAATCAATATTGATTGGGTTGATTGTCAATAGAGATTGACGTACTAGATAGCAACATGTTACTAGGAATTATTTGCTCTAGTCATTAAGTTAATCCTGTTATCTCTGTGGTAGCCTACAAAGTTTGGCAATTAATATCCAGGACTGGACGAATAACTGCGAATATGGAATAAGTGATTAGGCATTGCGGGATAATGGAACAACAGGATTTATTAAAAGACTGTACATTACAGCAACAGCCTTTTTGGGTAAAACACCTTTAAAAGTCCTTAGGTACCGTAAAGGGTCCTATTCCGCCTGAAATACGTTGCCCAACTCCGGCGATAAAGACGATCGGGGCAATATGGGGCAGTCATATTTAAATCAAAGGCCGTACGTATCATCTGATTATAAATATTTTTTATTCAGTGTAGATGCCACGTGTAAAGCCCGATGTGTGCAGAGAAAGGTATGGAGGCAGAGTTTCATTAATTATTCCAGGATTTATATTCTAAATAAATAATTGTATATGACAACTAATTGCTTCAATTCGATTTATCCAATGTAAAGGGAATTTGTTGCTCTTTGTAACGTGATTTCCAACGGTGGCCAAATAACTTCAGGTGATGTGAGAAGACTCTACTATGCTTCTGTCCAAAAGCATATGGTAGTTGACCGGAGAACTTCGTGTTAAAAATAGCAGGGGAAATCCAGGCATGAGGAGCCCCTAGGCCACGGAGACTCCCTTTTACCTGCTGTGATTGTTCCGCTCCTAATCCTTGACGATCTCGTTGCGGAGTTCTCAGTGGCTGCGTTGAAACCTTCTCGCCTGTTGTATTCCAAAATACTCGGCCACGGCTTCGTGCAGGTGTTTTTCTCTCCACCGCCAAACATCTTCGCTTAGCCAAGCTCTCCTTCTGGCAGCTCGGGATCAAAGGTTTGTATATTGCAGTACTGCGTGGCAGAAGAATTGTCCGTACGGTTGTGGTTGAAAGGAGGGCTTCATTCGACGACGTTTGCGAACTGTTTCCCAAGTTCATTCCTCGCTTCCCGTCTTCATTAGCGTTCGGAAACTGTTTGTCAGCGGCAGTCGTTTTCGGGTTCTCCTCAATGAATCAGTCGGAGCTCGCCATCATTGCCTCAGCTCCTTCTTTCGATCGGGAACCCTATTACCGGGGTTTCCACGGTCGTGCTCTTCACAAGCCCTTCCTCACTGACTACAATTTCAAGCGACGTTTGGAGTGGTGTAATACTCGCAAACACTCTAACATGGAACAGCGGAAACGTGTCCTATGGACTCATGAATCACTGTACCCACTCGGGCAATCAGATAAACGAAGTTGGGCTTGGAGGATGCCTGGTGAACATTTCCTACACGAGCGTGTGGTACCTATTGTTCAACATGGCATAGGACTTTCTTTTATGCTTCGGACTTTCTGGTAAAGAAAGGATGAATACTGTTCCTTATCGAGACATTTTGGATAACTGTGCACTGCTAAAATTGTGCGAACAGTTCCCATTGACTTTCAGGATATCTTACTTCCGTAATGAGTTTGCATCAGAAGGCCCGGAAGTGTCTTTTTATTGACCAACGTTTATAAAATATCACCAATTTAAAATGTTAACCAAAATTTGGCCACCATTTTGGCCTATTCCCGATTACATAGGACATGTGTACTTTTTATAACTCTAACTCTTATATCTCTTTCATGCTCTATTCGAATCTGAAACCAAAAATCAAAGCTTTCGAAAAAAAAAAAAGACAACCGAACGACCGACTTCGTATTTATTGGCAGAAGCAGGGATATATGCTTCATCCAAGAAAGAAGCTTCTCACTAAAAGCCCAAGTAAGCAAAAGAATGTGCAAAAACCAACCAAAACGAAGAATTAATATCCGCAAAGTTAAAAGCGTCGGGAATACTAAGAAATAGACTAATCGCCTGATCTGGAAGACTATATCTCGGAAAAAGAGATGGCCGAGGCATCCTAAAAAACCGGGATGGATTACCGAATATTTAATGATTTTTAGATTGTATAAAGTTGGCCTATTTTGTCTTTTCTTTTTATCCTTGGTGATACTTATTTAGTTGTTCATTTAATATTTTATGTGTTTCCTAAATCGTATGCGAATATTTTTATGTGTGTGAATTTTGCAATTTCTAATTAATAGTTCGTTTTTCTTGTCCGTATATTTGCATTAGTCATTTGATCGGTGTAACCAAACAAAGCAGTTGACGCGCCGTAAAGTTCCAGTCCACCGTTTGAGTGGCTTTTTGCCGATGAATGGACGCTCGTGGACCCACATAGAAGCTACCAAAAGAGACTAAAGGATGGCGCTTTGGGGCGGGCTCTGAAGTCAAGAGCGAGTTTGCTCCCAGTCAACGGACTGTAAGCCCCACTGATACCCAGATACTTGAGACGCACTGGGAGAGGTCTGTCGCAAATGGCTGAGACTACTGATACGTATGTCCTTTTGTCCGCAATGCCTAGAACTTGACTGAATGAAGAGATTGTGATCATTCGCGCACATGTAAGCTTTGAATTAAGGACTGGCATTGCAGGTAAGGTTTGATTTAAGTACGAGGGGTGATCAAAAAGTAAGGTTACAAAGCCTGCGGTTACAGCAAACTGATAGTACAAACATTAGGTTATTTTTCGACATAGTTCTCCATATGAATTTAGGCACTTGCCGGTTCGTGGGATGAGTTTGAATATTCCGTCCTTGTAAAAATCCTGTCCTTACGTGTTCAGCCACGTTGTCGCGAACTGTTTCACCTCCTCGTCTAAAGCAAATCGTCGGTCTCCTAGGTGCTCTTTCAAGTGAGGAAAGAGGAGATTGTCGCTTAGAGCTAGGACCGGGCTGTATTCGATGATGACCCAGCGAAATTGCTTCAAGCCCGGACCTCGCTCCGCTGTATGCTGGAACATCGCTCACATGTAAAATTTGTACTTTGAAGATGGTTTAAAACCTAAACGTGTATTAACGCAATAAAGAAGGATTTTGTTTCTATTGCAACCCAAATCCATCGGTCCATGTATTGAAATAAGCAACATGGATCTATTCAACATTTAGAGATTATTAACAAGAAAGCTTTGAATTAAGAACTGGTATTGCAGGAAGCTCATATTTGCTTTTATTCATGTGTCTACATAAAATTGTAAATGCGGATTTCTGTGAGTAATTGAAAAGAGCTAATGACCGACCATTGTAACTAATAGGCCAAAGGTGTGGCTAATTAATGTAATATTTAAGGGATTGAAAATAGTGACACATACCTCTGCAGCTAGGACGTTAGCTTCCTTATATAACATGAAGAAGAAGTACAAATCTCTGAAAAAATTCATTCCAAGGATAAAAGGGGCAATAACGTTTGTAAATCCACCAGATGAATTAGCTTTTAGGCTGGTAGCAGTCATGCACATACATACGATGAAATACGAGATCCAAATTGCTAGAAACGGACCGAAGATGGCGTTACCTTGCTTCACGTGGGAGGAGATTAGAGCGAATTGGCTGCGTAGACAGACAATTTTAGATTCTGAGCAGTGGCGATTCAAGAAGTCGGACATCAGGCGACGGTTGAACTGTCGATAAGACAGTGACAGAATTTGGCAAAAGATGCCGAGACTTAGATGGAATAGCGCAACGTAAGCGTCGCTTAAGACATACCAAGAAATGGTGACGATTTGGTAGAATACAGGGTGTGCCATCATAGATTCTGAATTCTGGACCACTTTTTTAAATTCTTTTTCATTGACGAATGTGTCGAAAAAGAGGATAAGTACAACACATACAGAGCCAGATGTCAGTGCGGAAATTATTGTGTTTATTAGGAAGTACTTTAGCAGTACATTGTCCACATTTTGCTTGAGAATCGTCCACCTGATCGAGTGGTAGAGTTTATTTAACCTTCGTTGGTTTCTAAAGCAACTGATTGCCAGGAAGATACCAACAAATGTTTTCAAACTTCCCAGAATGTAGGCCAGAAAGGTTTTCAGGAAAGTATCGAAGCTGAACACAAAAAATGCTCCTACAATTTGTACACAGAAAACGAGGACGTGAATGAAAAGCTCGATGAAGAACACAGTTCTTAGTAGAAGGCACTTATCTCGAGACAAGTCTGTGAGAAAGTCGACTCCGAGAAGTTGGGAGAAACAAGAAAAAGCTTTAGTAAATGGTATCATATCGGATTGAGATCCAGGCTGACTAATGTTGATTATCTAATTGCATGAAAGGTTTACTCTTCTTCCTTACCCTCGTCCTCAGATGCACAATCAATATTTATTGGATTGAATATCAAGAGACATTAAACTTATTAAATAGCAACGTGTCAATAAGGAATTATTGCCTCTACTCCTTAGCTAATTCTGTTATCTCTATGGCTAGCATACAACGTTTGACCATTAATATCTAGGACTGAGCTACAAAGTGCGTATATTGAAGAAAATGATTGGACATTGTGGAATAATGGAACAACAGGATTTATTCAAACTCACTATATTGTAGGTCCACCAAGTGCATAGATTACACCCTTCTGGCTAAAGCACTTTCAAAAGTTCTTGGGGTACGGTAAAGCGGCTTATTCTACGTGAACTACATTACCCAACTCCGTTATGACCCGCATCCGTTGTTCAAATTTGATTTTCCGCAGATAATGTTTTTACCCTTGAAACATGACAGGTGTCAATGCCATCCTGGAAGAGACATTCATGGTTTCCATGGAAATGCCACAACGTTGGCAGCATGGAGTTACGTTTCAATTTTAAATCACGGATGATGATTGTGTTTACCGATACCTCTTCCGATACCTGTCAATTTTCGGTGGCATAACTCAATGTTTTACCTCGTTGTATGAATACTATTTTAATAGCTGGCCTAACAATACTCTACATAATAGGCCACGTGAAATGAATACGCTCGCCACATATAAGTTTGCTAATAGTTACTAGAGAACCCTAACATTCCTCTATATAATAATCACCGATAGATTACCAAATTTTAATGACTTTTAGATTATATTTATTTCGGTTATTCTAACTTTTGTTTTAATCATTGGTGATACTTATTTAGCTGTTCATTTAAGTTTTATGAGTGTTTGGAATCTTATGCGAACATCTTTGTTATGTGTGGTTTTGGTAATTTTTACTTAATAGTTCATTTGTCTTGCCCGTATCTTGTTAATCACTGGCTGGCAAATAAGTGAAGCACCCAGAATTAGTGGGTGAAAGTGAATGAAACGACATATGGTGAAAGAACGTATGACTTTATTGTACTGATTACAATATAGGATGAAACAGACAAAGCCGTTGGCAGTATAGGTGGAATGTTGTCGCCATGTCAAAAGTGTGTGGCACCCTCTCTGGCCCCAATGCATGCCCTTATGCGCTTCGCAATGGTGTCAAACAGCCCAGCTTTAGATTCTCTCCTGAGTCAAGTCAGTCCAACGGTACTGGGACGGAGTCGCCTTCCAATGTCATCCCACACGCGTTCAATGATGGAGAGGTACGGTTGGTACAATGTCCTAGGGTGCTGTGCCAGAAAGGGTAGGACGTACGGACGCAGAATGTCTGTGACATATCGCTGTGCCGTCAAAGTCTGCCGAAGCGTTATTAGAGATGACTTGAACGCATATCTGATGGCTCCACAGTACGAGACGGTTGTGCCCTCTGCCCCCGACGCCGCCATACGCGAACTCGATGGTCATCGGAGGTCATGGAGAAGCGGGACTCATTACGAAACATGATGCGACGCCATTCGTTCTCTGTGCTTGCCTCCAGGGCAAGGCACCACTCTAAATGAAGGCGTTGGTGTTGTGGTGTTAATGGCAACCGACGCATGGGGCGGTTTTGAACAATCGACCCAACTGTTTCTGCAGCGCTGCCCTATCGGCAGATAGAAACTGTATTTTCATTTTCAGTTTCAATGAAAAATCTCTATCGCAGATCACTGTCGGCCCTAGTGCGATCTATGCGGCGACCCCAATCCGGCGGACGCGAATCGTCGAGACATTGTGCGGGAAGACAGTGTTTTAGAGTCACTAGTATATGTTCGCGGATGGCGGGTGCCGGTGCCATGGGATTCCTTAATGCTTGGAGCACCATACGACGGTCCTCCCGGGGTGGTTTTTGTTGGTCGACACGAACCTGCACAGATCATCTCGAAGACGAGTACGATATGTCCTTTTGTCAGATGCCTCACGTGCCCATTGATTCCGACATTTGAATGACCCACATGCTTGGCAATTACACGATATGCCCAACCGACCTCATGTAGTCCCACAATGCGGTCCCTATCAAAGGCTGTCAATTGGTGGATAGGATGCTTTGTATAGTACAGTAATCCTCTCTGAACGTCTTGCGTAACTGTCGGACTCACAGTAGCTTACTGGTAACAACTTATCAACAACATGGCGGTGACATCACGAATGCACTCTGGTGAGCACTGTAGACATACTTGTGAATCTATTCGTTTACTCACACATCAATAGTATGCATGTGTACCGAAATAGGATAATATTGCACTACTCCTTCTGGGTGCCTCACTATTTTTGTCAGCCAGTGTATAATGTCTGTATTAGTCATGTGATAGGTTGTAAATGACAAAGCAGTTGATGCACCCTAAAATTCCAATTAACCGTCAGGTTCTGCCCCGTTTTGCCGTTGGGGCGTTCGTGGATCCCCGCAGAAGCCACCAAAAAAGTTTAAAGGTTGGAGCTTTGGGGTGGATTCTGAAGTCAAGAGTGAATTTGGTATCCAAAGCTCCAACTTGTAAGCCACTGGTATCTAGATACTTAGGACACACTGGGAGAGTTCTGTCGCCAGTGGCGAGGACTACCAATAGATATGTACTTTTGCCCGCAATAGCTCAGCGATCGTTTTCATTGACTGAACGAAGAAATTGTGATTATTTGTGCACATGCATGCTTTGAATGAGGGACTGGTATTGCAGGAGTGCTGTGAATTAGAAACTGGTTTTGCAGGAAAGCTTTGAATTAGGAAAGCGTTGAATTAAGAACTGGTATTGCGGATATCTATGAATTAGGAATTGGATACAAATTAAAGCCACATTCTCATTTTCGGAAAGCAAATTTCCTTCTTCTGATTTAATCAGACTGATTAGCAACAAGAGAGACGAGGAATATATAAGATACAGGAACCAATCAAATAAAATACAAAGGCAAACAATAGCAAACGAATTCCAAAGTTTTTTATGACTACAGTAAATAACTAAAAATAGCACAACCAATCAAAACGTCCTTCATAGCAAGATCAATAAAAGCAAGCAAAAACCCAAAAACAACCCGCCCATCAGACCGAAAAAAGTCACTCCGCATATAAGAGACACTCAATTATTCAAAAGCACACTAGGTTCAAAATGAACATCATACCACAAAAGAAACTACTTAGTAACGAATTTTGCTAAAGGCAACCATTCTGCTTCTGGCAAAGGGCCATCGCCGCTATTCAGGATATTACTGGTTGTTTTATTTTTCACTATTTCAATAGATTATAAGAAAAATAACAATTTTCTGTCTCTACATCTATGAATGACTTTGAACAAGTCAGAGGAATATTCGTGTTTTTCATTAATTATATGGTCAGCAAAAGAAGACACTCCTAACTTACACAGGATAAGTGTTCCTTCATTCGGTTTTTTACCCCTCTCTGTGAGCTTCCCAAATAAAATCGGTCCCACGACGCACACTTAAATTTATATACACCTGAACAGTCTTCTACTGGAATTTTGTCTTTTATCAAGCTAAGCAAGTTCTTTATAGTATTCCCACTTTTATAAGCAATTTTATAGTCACACTCTTTACATATTTTTCTGAACCCTTTGTTTAAGTTATAAGGGAATTGGAGTTGCAGGAGGGCTTTTATTAAAGAGTGGTATTGCAGATAAGCTCATATTTGCTTTTATTCATATGTCAACATGAAATTCTAAATGCAGACTTCTGTGAATGATTGAAAAGAGGTTACGACCACTGAAATTAATACGCCAAAAGCTGTAGCTAATTAATGTAAAAATGTAAGGGATTGAAAATAGTGACACATACCTCTGCAGCTAGGACGTTAGCTTCCTTATATAAAATGAAGAACAGGTACGAATCTCTGAATAAATTCATTCCTGGGATCAAAAAGATAATTTGGTTTGTAAATCCAGCAGACGAATTAGCTTTTACACTGTTAGCACTCACGCATATACATACGATGAAATACGAGATCCAAATTGCCAGGAAAGGACCAAAAATGGCATTCACTTGGTTCACGTTGGAGGAAAGGAGAGCGAATTGGCTCCGTAGACGAACGAGTTTTGATTCTGAGCAGTGGCAGCTCAAGAAATCGGATTTTAGGCGACTGTTGAACTGTCGATAAGACTGTGACAGAATTTTGCAAAAGACGCAAAGACTTAGAGTGAATAGCGCAACGTAGGCGTCGCTCAAGACGTACCAAGAAATGGTGAGTATTTGGTAGAATACTGGGTGTGCTTTCACAGATTCTGATTGCTGGACTGCTTCTTTAAGTTCTTTTTGATTGATAAATGCGTCGAAAAAGACTACAAGTACAACACACAGGGAGCCAGTTGTTAAAGCGGGAATTATTATGTTTGTTAGGAAGTACTTTAGCAGTATATTGTCCACATTTTGCTTGAGAATCGTCCACCGGATCGAGTGGTAGAGTTTATTTAATCTTTGTTGGTTTCTATAGCAAACGATTGATAGGATGATCGCAACAAATGTTTTCGAGCTTCCGATAATGTAAGCCAGAAATGTTCCAAGGTCGGTATCCAAGTTGAAAATAAAAAATGCTCCAGCAATTTGTACACAGAAAACGAAGACATGAATGAAAAGTTCCACGAAGAATACAGTTTTTAGTAGAAGGCGCTTTTCTCGAGACAAGTCTGTAAGAAAGGTGACTCCGAGAAATTGCGAAAAACAAGTGAAAGCTTTAGTAAATGTTGTCATGTCTGATTGAGATCCAGGCTGACTAATGCTGATCACCTAATTGCATGAAAGGTTTACTCTTCTTCCATACCCTCGTCCTCAGATGCACAATCAATATTTATTGGATTGAATATCGAGAGACATTAACTTATTAGATAGCAACGTATCACTAAGGAATTATTGCCTCTACTCATTAGCTATTTCTATTATCTCTATGGCTAACATACAAGGTTTGGCCATTAATATCTAGGACTGAGCGTATATTGAAGAAAGTGATTAGACATTGTGGGGTAATGGAACAACAGAATTTATTCAAATTCAGTATATTGTGGGTCACCAAGTGCAACAGTCCTTCTGGGTAAATCACGTTCACAAGTCCTTGGTGTACCGTAAAGTGGCCTATTCCGCCTGTAATACGTTGACCAACTCCGGCTATGAAGGTCTGGCCCGCACCCGTTCTTCCAGTTTGCCCGTGAGACTTGATTTTCCGCATACCATTATAACGTAACCCTGGAATCATGACAGGTGGCATTCCCATCCTGGAGGAGACATTCATCGTTTCCGTAGAACTACCACAACGTAGGCAGCATGGAATTGCTTTCCAGAATTTCTATGTAACTCATGCACTACGACCAGTGGACTCTGCAGAATCAGCTGAAACAACCCATGCCACCATGCTATGCAGGGTTACATTCAGTGAACTGAATGACTGCAGCGCCAATGTTTTAGATTTTCGTCCCGCTTTAAAAATGTAGATGAAATTGAACAGAATTCATAGAGTCATCTACGCGCCATTCCAAAGATCGAATACCACGTAACTGTCAAACACAGATGTCCATTCGACAGAAAAAAAGCTTAAATGAACCTCAACTTTCAGCTGTATAGTCAATCTACAGGGTGATCTAAGAATCAGAAAAAATACTTTGAAACTCAATAATTCGTCTACGATTGCAGATACAAATATTCTGTTTGTACAGAGATGAAGTCGGATTTCCCAGGGAAAAAAAATTTAATGCTAGAATTGACCAACAGATGACTTGGTGAAGTTTCAGACAGCACCGTAAGGTAATTGCAGGCATAGAAATGGTGTCATCAATCAGGAAGGGCCTCCTAGTTAAACATTATTATCAGAATAAGGAAAGCGCTCTGCGGCATTGCGGGCATATCGACGCATGCATGGAATGCAAGATGGTAAAGGACCAATGACGTGTGCTGCAGTGATGAAAATAACGATTTGAAGCCACGGGTTCTTTGGCTGCACGTCCATGAAGTAGCCGGCCTTCACCATCCACTGCTGTCGCCAAGATCAAACGGACTGTGCAAGCACTCTTGCAGATTTCTACACACGGGGAATGCAGTGCGCGAGAAAGGTCCCGACGGATTGACCATTATTATTCCAAACGTTGCGACGGTAGCTGACCACGACTCTTATTGCAATATAAAAATGTCAAGTTTGACCACTCTCTGATGAAGGGAGCGTAGCCCTCGAAACGTACGAGGGGAAAAGCAATGCCTCCATGGCTATAACTTTTTTATTTTTTAACCGATTTTTAAAATTCTTTTTGTATCTGATACTTATATTTGTCCTCTGTGTAATGCACTATTCACTTTTCGACATAGTCCCCATTCCTTTCCACGCATCGCACCAACGCGTGGACTAGTTGGGTGAACTCGTCGGAGAGGAATTCCGGGGTTGTCGTCGACACGAGGATTGAATGGCAGCTTTGGATCCTCTTCTGCAGCACGATAACGCCCATCCGCACACAATCGCCACACATCAGAGGGGGTTGCAACGCCTACAGTTCAAAGATGAAAAACTGCAGTTCAAAAATGAAAGACTTTGTACCTTGTGACTTTCACCGCTTCCCAAAGAGGAAAGAGCACCTTAAGGGGCATGAGTTGCGTTCTGACGACGAGGTGAAACCTGCCGTTCGGTCCTGGTGTCGACAACAACCCCGGAATTCCTCTCCGACGGGTTCACCCAATTAGTCACGCGTTGGCACAATGCGTGGAAAGGGATGGGGACTATGTCGAAAAGTGAATAGTGCATTACATAGAGGACAAATGTAAGTATCAGATACAAAAAGAATTTTGAAAATCGGTTAAAAAATAAAAAAGTTACAGTCATGGAGGCATTACTTTTCAATATGCCCTCGTACATCTAAGGCATTATTAAAAGTGATTATT